>OY776674.1:96669981-97269981 GCA_963675555.1 Leptura quadrifasciata
AGTATATTCAGGCGTTTAAAAATTGGTTTGCAATGGTCATCATATTTAGCTTGTGCCATAATTCTAACAGCTTTTTTTTTTGTAATTTAAAATTTTTTATTGTATGACTTGATCCACCCCATAGAATTACTCCATACGTCATTATGCTTTGAAAAATAGCAAAGTAAGCAATTCTTAAGCAGTTCAATGTAGTTTTGTGACTAAGTTGTCTTATTATATATATGCCGGTCTGATAGTCGTTTAGATAGCTGCTCAATGTGTGGCTGAAAATTTAAAGTAGTGTCTAAGTACACTCCAAGTAGTTTTACCTGGTTCGTTGTTGGTAATACTTTTTTTTGTTGAAAAATTTAAAGTGTTAGTCTTATCCTCATTTATGGTGAAGTAAATTACTTTCCGACCAGTCTATTATCAAATTATTCGATTCTGTGATGTTTTGGTGGTAGATTTTGTGATAATTCGTTGCTAAGCAGAAATGTGGCATCATCAGCATACAGTATTGGAACCACTTCGGAAGCTAAGTTGAAAGACATATCGTTAATATAAATAATAAATAACACCGGGCCAAGGACAGATCCCTGTGGCACCCCATAATCGACTTTAGAGAATTGTGATACGTTACCATTAAACTTGATACATTGTTGACGGCCACCAAGGTAAGATTTTAATAAATTTAAGGCGTTTCCTCTTATACCATAGTATTCTAATTTTTGCACAAGTACCTCGTGGTTCACAGTATCAAAAGCCTTAAACATGTCATAAAATTTAGCAGTGCAAAATTTGTATAATGAACTGCTAACTTTATAAGTTGAATGAACTTCTGACATTGCAAGTTAAGTAATACCGGATGTATCAGTACAATGAACTGCTGACATAATCTGAATAAAATGCCGAATGTGTTACAATAAACTTGTAAATTGAATAAATTATAGTATACCTAAGTACAATAAACTGCTGACTTCACAAGTTGAATGGACTGCTGACTCCACACATGTGGTCAAATAGGCGTGTCTGAAATAATGTGGGGGTAAAGTATAAACGAACTTAATTGAAACCGTATAAAAACTAAAAACCGGCAAAAACAGTCGGCATCTCTTTATTGTACATGGGCGGTGGTAAATAGAAATGCTTGTCATAAGAAAATGATAAGATTTTCGGGCGTTATTATATTATCCTCTATTTCAAATGGTCTCCAGAAAGCCATGATAAATTAGTAAATAATTAAAATATTTTACCTTTTATATAGTAGTAAATATTTATAAATATGAACAATAATTAACTAAACTCCTACGCTTGATATTATAACAGGTATTTACGCACTGCACTGGCACAGACAGCACATCTCTAAGTCCGCCGTTGAAACGATTTACGAGTTTTTTTATGCTAGTAGGCCTGTCCGTTTTATTATCTTTAAACCAGTGCAGTCGTAGATGGTTCATTCAGGCTGATTACATTGCCAGTCTCGGACTCGCCTGCACAGTTTCAACTACCATTCGAATCTCGATACCATTGCTAAATATATAGGACAAAATATCAAGTTCAGTGCGCACGGTCCTGTGCTTTAACACTGACCAATTTCAATTATCCTCGTTTAAAGTTTATGATCGTTCACTATAAATCTAGAATATTAGTAGAACTCGTCAATACACAGTTTTTTACTTCATCCGAAATAAAGTTAATAACGAAAGATGTGGATGTGCTACGTCAAAGAAGTTGAGATTACGGACTTAGAAAGTTGTGTCCGCCATTTAAGTCAGAAATTTTCAAATCTCCAATTCGATGCAGAGCATGAGGCTGTATATGGAATGGGAAGATTTTACTCTGAAGATGAATGTAATGAACTAGCTAAAAGATATGAAGAGGGTCATGAAGTTTGTCGAAAATTTTTGGAAAAGAGAATATGCAAGGGATGTCTAGGAGCTGATCAAATTGGGGTTAGGCGGATTTTTGCATCGAATAAAACAATATTTGGAGCCAGAACTTGCAAGCAGAGTACATCTTCAAGAGGATAACTGAATTATTTAAATATTTTTGTATTGTATTCAATTTGTTAATATTTTTTGTTATTATCTGCAGTTATTAAAAAAAAATCAAAATTACTTTAGTATTATTTATTATAAACTCATGAAATTAAATTTTCATACAAATAATAGACATTTGAAAGTGCACACATACATTTATTATTTGAATGGTAAAAACATTTTGGAATCGACTTTTTTAAAGTTGGTCGTTCGTCAAGTTCTAATACAGGTTGGGTGATAAAGTGTCTGATGTAGTTTGCTTTTTCGTTTCCTTTTACATAAACGCAATCTGCATCTGAAGTCAATTTCTGAATAATTCGACCGAACATATGCAATGGTGTAAATCCAATCATCACAGCATCAGTTGTGATCCCGTGATGATTTCTTGTTAGCCACGTACTTGCTTTTCTATCTCTGGTGAGAGTAAGTCAAATGAGTATGATGGTTTAAAAATATAGTGGCACATTTTTACACCATCATAGCCTGCGAGCTCTTTAACAATAAATTTGTTGTTTTCTATTTTAAATCCTTGAATGTCCACAACCAGCTTCATAGTTTTAGGTTATGCAATTTTTTTAAAACTTTTTCTTCATGCAATATAATTCCACTATTTTTCTTAAGTATTTCAGTTTTTTTCTGTGTTCCTTCAATAGTCGCACATATTCTGATCTCCTTATCATACTAACTTACTTCTTCGAACTACTTTTTGTACGCATTTCAATGTTGACGTACAATTTTAGTTAAAGGGTTATACGTGAAATGTTTCTCATGTAATATAAGACAATATGCAGTAATATCCGAAGTAGTGGGGATATCTGTTTCAAACTCTATACTCATGACCACTGACCCCGTTTGTATAACTTCTTTTTAACGTGAACAGTCGATATACGTTATTGGTGCATAATCCTTAAATTCTCTTGGATTAAGAATAGGCTGATTTATTTTATGATGATAGTAGGATTCCTGAAAATTTGCAAACATGTCATAGAGGGTTGCGTATTTATTGCCTTTAAAGTCTAAGTATAAATCGTTATATGGGTATCTTTCAGAATTCAAGAAGACTCTTATGTTTGTAAGTCCACAGTCATCGAATTTGCTCATATCAGTTGTAATTTTCCCTTTTCTATCTTTCTGAAATGCTATTATTACATGTCTAGGAGTTTCTACCTTAGTAGACGTCTTAACAGGCCATGTGTGTCTGCTTGGGGAGGTAGAGATGGATATTCAATTAATTCCCAGCTTCTAAATTTTATAGGGAGATCTACATTACGACTTATAAGTTTATTCAACCTAAGCTGTTCTGATATATTAACAGTGACATGAGGGACCCTCCAAAGTAGTTTACTAATAGTAATTTTAGGTTGTTCACTTTCATCACTACTTGTAATGCTGTCTAAATCATTACTGTTACGTATTAATACTAATTCTTGTCTCATATTAATGACAATTTTTCGAAAAGTTTCAAAAAATCCAACTAGTTTTAGTAGTAGTATTAGTTTAGTAGTTTTAATGGAATGCAAACATTGAAATTTCCTTTTACATCGGCTATAATTTTTTCACCCGCGCCTGTTTTCTTTTTTGGAAACCATCCAGCATTTTGCATGGAAATACTTTCATTTTCATTGTATGATATATAATTCTTTAAAGTTGACTTTTCCAACATAACGTTGAATTAAATATTAGCACATTTAATTATTTAACTGATTTTCTAAGATGGAGTCTAAGAGTTAAAGTTTCTTTTTGAAAATTAACAAGTTGCCCTGATTGGTCTACTATTTTGACAGTGATGTTGCTAATAGTTTTAACGCACACTGGGAAATAAATAATGTTTAAAGGCGACTCCACTATTTTATACCCAACAGGCACTGTTGGAAAAAAATGATGAATAATATGTACAGGTTGTCCATTAGAAAAAGAACCTACTGCAATGCTGCAATCGACACAGATAGCATTCTGGTTACGCCACTGGCGTAAAATATAATATAAAAAATATTTTTGGTGCTCTCTCTCTCTCTCTCGGGAGTTTGCACGTGTCTTGCAGCGCGCGAGGATAGAAGTGGTAGATTTTCACCGCGTTAGACCGGAATCCATGTTCCCGCTTTAATTTTATGTTTTATGTGTGTTTCATTCATCAGCAAAATTGTAATTTATGTGATTGGGATAAACAGTGTTTGTGTTTAACTTGTTAAGAGGGTAACGGTATGTATTCCCTTTTTCCTATACCCTGCAACCTATCCCGGTATACACAACAATTTATCTTTATTTCTTCAACCTACGCCGATCGGAAGACGGTGAGTTTTTATCGATGTATTATAACTTTATCAAGTAAAATTACAGTCCACTTTAGATAGACAATTTGCATAGACTCTGGGGTTAAAATATTTTTATAAATAAAATATCCCCGGCACTTTCATATGGTCCTAGCCGACCCGAATTACCCCGACTTAGTTTTCATCTTTTCATCAGTTTGTATAGAAATAACGTAGTTCGAATTAAAATCATTCATAACAGATAAATTTCATGACACGAAATTTTCGTGTATAATTTGTAGTATAATAAAATAATGTTTTTTGTTTTTTATCATTATATATTTGCAATTTTGTGGATTGAATGAAGCACCATATAGGATAGATAGAGATCAGGCCCGGCTTTAGACATCGGTGACTAGTGAGGTAACTTATAAATTTACCGCCCCCTACCATTATAAAAAATTAGTTTATTTTCACAAAAATTGAATTAAAAAAACTCGTATTTTAAAAAACGTTTATTACAGGAAAAAATAAGAAATACTTAAAAAAATATTTAACAAAAACATCAATAGTGTATTACAAATATATTTTTTCTTATATAAAAACAAATGTTAAGTTAAAATAATATACGTCTTTTTTTTGTCTGGACAAAAACCCTAATAATGTCTTTCCAATCTATTTTTTCTAATATATCTTGCTCTATTGCAATCTCGGCAAGACCTGACAGTCTTTCATTTGTCATGGTGGACCGCATGTAATTCTTAATAATTTTTAATTTTGAAAATGACCTCTCTGCCGATGCAACGGTTGTAGGTAAAGTTTACAAAATCCGTAGAACAAGAAATATATTAGGATAAACAGTATCCAAGTTATTAAAATATATATAATCCAATAGATTTGTAGGACTCATATTTTTAGACACATGCAGTAAAAGAACACATAATTCTTCACACAAATCTAGTCCGTTGATATCTTTCTCATCACCATCTGTTAATATTATTTCTAAATTTTTTCAGTATATCTGTTTTATCTTTACTCTTTAAATCATAAATTTTATAAAAAAAATCAAAATTATTAAAATGTTTTTGCAGCAAATCAAACCTATCAGTCAAAGAAGTTGATACTTTATCTAAAATTCTATAAAAAACATGAACTTTGAAGTTTTGTATTGGATCTTCTAAAATTTCATCTGCTTGTTCATAATTAAAATGTGCTTTTTTATGTCTAGGTCGAAATCTACTATCAAAAATCAAATTTGGACTAATATCTATCTCATTAGCTACTTCCTTTGCAGCAATTAAAACGTTGTTTAATCCTTCATCTGATCTAATACAGTTAAAATATTTTTTAGTTTTTTCTAGTGAAGACATTGCTTCTTCTATATTACATTCTACATTTTGTAAAATATTACTCACAGAATTAATTTTAAACAAAATGTTGTACCAAAGAACAAGACAACACAGAAAATGAAAACTTTTAATTTCATCCGATAATGATTTTGCTTGTAATTTAGTACTAGTATTGCTACGAGTTTGACGTACATAAACAAATAGATACGTTGGATCTTAATGATTATCAGATATTACGTAACGAAATCACTTGGGCTACTGTAGCGTAGCAGATACCGTAGGCACTGGCTTACCCGGAAAGTGATGTACGTGCCTACGATAAAATTTCTCTAGCTCAGACTATCTCAGGGCGTTAAGCCCAAGCTTACATAAACTATGATAAATTATTAGTTTACTTACTTAACAAATGACTGAGTTTTTCCATATGTAGTGGTCGCAGACGAAATAATGACACTTTCTTTAAAAATGAAATGCACTATATTGAACAATTTACAAAATTAGTTCTTTAGCATGTAACCTGGTGATGTTCACAAGGTGTGACAAATTTCACGCTTAAAAAGTTATAACACATTCATAAAATGCCTCGTGTAGCTACACATCGGTTTACAATTTGATCATAAAATTGTCATAGATTCTGCCACAAAGGTTTGATTTAAAGAACCTCCTTAAGTATACGTAAATATATGCATAAAATCTCTAAATATGTACAGGTTAAAATGCCAAAGGTATGAATTGATGTCCAGCGGAACCACTGAAGGTGGTCCACGGTAAGTAAAAATAAACACAACACAAACACACTTATTCAGGGTGGTACGATACCGAGTCCGGACGTGGAGGAACTGTAGCCCTACGTAGATGTCTTCGGGACACAAGACATGGACCCAAGGATGGGGTTGATGGTAGCCTCACCAGCCCTGGAACCTTCCACTGTGTGTGGATGCCCCGTCCGTGGAACTTCACTGACGTGTGTAAAAGCCCCGTCCGTGGAACCCTAAAGATATCACGATTTAATTCACAGTCAGAAATGCACGTGAAGCGTGCTTAATGTGAGAAATTCTGACATAACCTACAAATGAAACATAATTTACCTCACTGATGAGGGAACAATCCACCAAAACTCCTGGAGGCCACAGTCGGATAAATGGGGTCGAGTCCGCCTTTTAAGTTGACACTGTATTTCCACAGGAAAGCCTGCAAATTTGCGAAACACGTGGGTAGAGAACGGGCAAGATGGCGTGAAGAGGTTAGCTTACCTTGTGTAATTCAATATCCTGCTTCCGCGGATAAAATTTACTCACAAACACAAAATATTCCGCTAAACGGAACAACAACAGATTGAGGAAATTTTCTTGAGTTGATTATTCTAAAATCCACGCGGATGCCTTGGATAAAATCAAGGTTCACAGAATAACAACTAACCAACAAGCCAAGAAAAGCCAACCAAAAATGGCTGCTTCCGTTTTCCCTGTTGATCACGTGTCACAAATGTGTCGCCCTCCCATGGAGAATAGCGAAATGTGTTACGGACGTGTAGCAGTTGTTATAATGCGGCCCACAAAACGCTAAAGCGTATGGTGGGTCGCATACGCTAGAGGTCCGTAACAACTCCCCCTTTACTCGCAGAAAAAAAAATCGAAGATTTTTTTTTCTTACTAGCTTCTCACCAGAGGATGGATAATTGGTGGGGAGACTTATATGCACGGGGATGGCTAACCCGCCTCCCAAGTTACCATCAGGCATAACAACGAAAATAATGAGACTTAAATGCACGAGGATGACTAACTCGTCTCCCAAGTTATCATCAGGCATAACAACAAAAATAATGTCAAAAATAAGGAGACTTAAATGCACGGGGATGGCTAAGTCGTCTCCCAAGTTACCATCAGGCATAACAACACAACTAAAAAAAAAAAATACATAGAGAAAAGAGAAGGGAAAAAAAAGAACAAAAAAACGCATAAGGACTTAACAGCTAGGAAGTAGCTCGCCCCAAGGCTACTCCACCAGCAAAACAATGAGGTACGGGAGTGTTCCCCGTCACACCACGACGACCACCCTTGCTAGACAACGAGGTTAGTCTGAAGCCCAGTAGTGCCTACCCGGGTAATGATAACCAGGCCTAGACCAGGCTACCTCCAAGCAGCACCTCCCAAGCTCGAGCCCCTCCAAACGGATACCTTTAAAGGCAGCTGCCAGCAATGTGAGCGCCCCCAACGAGACGGAGTCCCTCAAGACGCAAGCGCCACATAAGACCATTTTGGGGACTCTTACCCCTCGCAGGTATAACCACGGTGATGGTATTCGTGCATCCCCCATCACAGAGATCCAACCAAAGACACTTCCTCCCGTGAGGCGGAAAGAGGTGAAAACTTACTCAGTGGGTCTCAGCCACCTGAGCAAGACCAGTGAACCAGAAAAGCAAATGTTACTACCAAATTAACGACAGAAGTGACCTAACATGTTACTAAGACCAACATAAAAAAAACGAAATCGTCATTGCCTATTCGGATGCCTAAGTACGTCAACGGAACTAACAGACCTCAACTAGTTGTCATCGGGAGGGTGTGCTTTCAGATCTTTTATGTGCCACACCGAACGTTTACCGTCAGAACCTTCAAGCTCATAAGTCCATGGTGAGAGAATTTTTCTAATCGTGAAGGGACCCACAAATTTAGGTGCTAACTTTGCCGTGAAGTATTTAGAAGCATCAGACTGGGCGTGAGAACGTCTCCAGACCTTTTGCTTCAAAACAAACTTATCGGGTCGGCGTCTTAAGTTATACTGTTTCTTACTGGATTTATGGGCCTTTAATATTCTACTCTGAACATCCTTATAGATCTTAGCGAAGGCAAGCTTACGGTTTTCAGGGTTGACAACTGGATACTCAGACTCAGAAGGTACATACTTGTCACTGTTACCATCTAACGAAATTTCACGACCAAAATTGACAAAATTAGGCGTTAGGCCTGTAACCTCATGTTTGGACGATTTAATGGCGAAACCTATTTTCGGCAAAAATTGATCCCAGGCCCTGTGATTATCCTTTACATATGCAGATAACATAGTCTTAACAACACGATTTACCCTTTCAGTCAGGTTACATTGAGGGTGGTAATTTGCGGTGTACGCTATTTCGATGTTGTAGGTTTTCGCAAGATTTTGGAAACGGTTACTCTGAAACTGACGACCATTGTCTACCACTATAGTCTTCGGAGCGCCAAATAAGAGAATTACATTATCCTCAATGACCTGCGATATGCTATTAGCGGTAGCTGACCTCAACGGAAACACCATGGCAAACTTACTAAAAATTGTCACACACGACAAGAATAAACTGATAACCCTTAGCCGTCCTGGGTAATGGACCCATCAGATCGGCACTAACTAATTGCCAAGGTTTTCCAACGGTAGGTGTCTTACTCAACAAATTTCCCCTAAGTGACTTCTGTTCGGGTTTAGTACTTATGCAAATCTCACATTGCCTAACGAACTTAGCCACATCGGCCTTTAATTTCGGCCAATAATACCTATTTCCCACTCGAGCCACAGTCTTATGAACCCCTGCGTGTCCACAACTTGCATCACAATGCAACGACTTAATTACTTCTAGGCGTTTCTCTTTGGGTAAAACCAGTCTCCAGGTGTCGGCAGGATCTGCTAACTCGGGATAACGCAAACGTACATACTTGTATAACTGGCCATTCTGTATACGCCATAAGGGATAACGCATAGGAGACCGTTCGACTCGATCCAGCATTCTCAAATACCATTTATCGGTGGGAGAATCGGCATGGTCCGTGACCGAGAATACTTCGATGGATTCCACCGTTACTGGTACTGAACGAGACAGAAAATCAGGGACGGTATGTTCAGAGCCCTTGCGATGAATCAGTTCAAAATCATAAGGCTGCAGACGAAGTGCCCATCTGGCCAATCGACCTTGGGGATCTTTCAGCTGCTGCAACCATAGCAAAGAATGACAATCTGTTATGATTTTGAAGTGGAAACCTTCCAGATAATGACGTAGCTTCTCCACCGCCCAAATTACGCCGATGCATTCTCTTTCGACCGAGCTATATTTGCGCTCCTGGCTAGTCAAAGAACGGGACAAATAGCAAATTACCTTTTCGCCATCATCAAATTGCTGCGTGAGCACGGCACCAACACCGAATGCCGACGAATCTGTCTGCACATAAAAGGTACGCTCAAAATCAGGGCAGATCAAAATAGGTGCGGTAACCAAACACTCCTTAAGAAGTTTAAAAGATTTCTCGCATTCAAGTGACCAACACCAACTAATATTCTTCTTGGTGAGGTTCGACAAAGGAGCCACTATTGTAGAAAACTGCGGTACAAACCTTCGATACCAAGATGCTGTGCCTATAAATCTACGAATTTCCCTAACATTTTTCGGAGAAGGTACACTCAAAATCGACTCTACTTTCGCTGGGTCAGGACGTAAACCGTACTTATCAACAACATATCCCAAGTACTTAAGCTCAGGACGGCAAAATTGGCACTTTTCAAAACTAACTATCAGCCCAGCAGAATGCAAGCGATCAAAAACCTTCTGCAACGTCTCTAGGTGAGATTCGAAATCCTTCGACACTACCACAATGTCGTCCAAATAAACCAAAACCGAAGGCTGCAAATCAGCTCCAAGCACGGTATCAATAAGACGCTGCCAAGTCGCAGGCGCATTTGACAACCCAAAATGCATAACTCGAAACCTATACAGGCCATTAGGGACAGTGAAAGCGGTATAGTCTTTGGACGATTCAGCAATAGGAACTTGCCAATATGCACTCTTAATATCTAATGAACTTAGATATTTGGCATCCCTCAACTGATCTAATATGGAGGAAATCAGCGGCAGAGGATAGGCATCCTTTTTAGTAACAGCGTTAAGGCGCCGGTAATCTACACAAAAACGCAGAGTTTGATCCTTTTTCTGAACTAAACATATTGGGGAAGACCAAGGACTTTTACACGGTTCGATGATATTTAACTCCAGCATTTTCTTAATTTCATCATCAATCAGTTTTTGTCTGGCAGGCGAAACAGGATAGTATCTCTGTTTGATAGGTTTGGTATCTGGGAGTAACTCGATCTCATGAGAAACGAGATGTGTACGACCAAGGGAAGTACCCGTCAGTTTCCGGTTTTCATCCACCAAACTATCCAGAGCTAGTTTCTGTGATACACTTAAAGAAGTTTCGTCAAGGACACTGTTAACCTCAACGAGTGATTCCTGCTCAGAAAAATGCCAAACATCTTGTCGTAAATCTGGTATAATATTCATCGCCACCCAAAAATCTATCCCTAGAATTAACTTATGCGGTATTTCCGGAACTACTAGGACATCTATTACATGGACCTTGTCACCCAAGCAGAAAGGAACAGATACATAACCTATAACGGAACAGATTTGCCCATTAGCCACTCTGCACTCATTGACAGAAGGCTTCAAACTTAAACCAATCTGCTGGAAGACCTCAAAACCAGATGATCCTACCATTGTCCTGGTAGCACCTGAATCCAACAAACCCATCATAGGAAAACCTAACACCGAAAGTTGTAAGTAAGGACGCTGATCCCCAACCACATGAGAAATGACATAATCGAGAAAAATTTGTTGTTTTAAGTCAACAACATTGCTGGTCGACTCACATACACCGGGAGAAACTGTTCGACCAATTAGCGTCTCCCTGGACAGTTTTCCGAACGCGAACACTTAGGACAGGACCTAACAGTAACCTCTGCTTTACCACATTTATAGCAGAACCTTTTCCTAGGAGCCTGACACTCCCGATGCCCATGACCAACTTGATCACAATTAAAACATTTGATTCCAGAGTGTTGGACTTCATCCAAGACGAGACTAGAACGAGAGGTTGAACGAGAAGTAGTAGAACTAGTGGATGCATAAGCCAACTCTGGTATAAGAGATTTACTCTTAGGTGGAGGAGGAACGTACGACTTAGCCAATTGTCGTTTGGAGTCGAGCATACGACAACGTTGCAGGAGTTGCGTGACAGAAGTTATATTTTCAAAAGCAAGGAAAGGATGATAGTATGGATCTATGCGCTCCAAAATGATTTCGAGCTGGGTTCCCATAGGTATTAGAGTGTGCATCTTCTTGAACAACTCAATCATACTAGCGATGTACAATCCTATACTTTCCTGACTACCTTGAGTACGTCGCTTAATCTCCTCAAACAAGTCGCGGTCAAAAGACTCTGGCATGAACTGTTCCCTCATTGCCTCCACTAAGGATGGCCAATCGGTGGCCCAGTCTTTCACCAGATTATACCAATTGTAGGCATCTCCCTCGAATAAGTCTACTGCATCTTTAAATAACCGTGCGCGTGAAATACCACGAGACCTCCGTTTCTCCTCAACACGTTCTAAGAAAGTTGAAAAAGACATGTCGCCCTTTCGGCCAGTAAATTTCAAGCCCCAGTCTCTAACCGGTACGAGGTTAGGTTTCACAGACTCCTCCTCATCTGAACTAAAATCAGTAGTTATTGCAGAGCTATGCGCATCAGGCTGAACCTGAGCCATGGCATTATGCAACACCGACATATCGAGGATGGCTGACTCTTTAAGCTTACGATCCCCGCGGGCCTTATCCTTAAGTTTATCAAAAGCTAACAATAATTTGAGCCGAGTATTGGACTTCACACCTTTTTGCTCATCATTAGTTGGAATGGATCTATTAACACGACCCAACGCATGAGCTATCTTGGAAACAATCCCCTTGTATTTACTATCGTGCTCACTACCTACAAATTCATCAATAAGTTTATGAATAGTAGCTAGGGATGCCGTTAGAGCTTCAGAATCGACAGTGAATTGGTACGGGTATGGAGGACTTTTAATAGCCAAAGTAGTTTTCTCTAAATGTATGGCTTCTCTTAAAACGGTACGCAACTCTGCCACAGTAAGATCACTACCATCTCCCAAGCCACGTACTTGTAATTCATAAACAAGCTCCTCCCTAACTAACCTATTGATATCTAACTTAATTTGTGAACTAGCCATGTTGAATTTTCAACCAAACACACAAAAAACGACAAAATCAGGTAAATTAACAAAACGACGCTGGGCGTCGGTACGTATATAGACGCAAAAAAGCTTACCAACACTAATAAGTACTTAGCAATGTGTAATAACGACAAAATCAAGTAAATTGGCAAAACGACGCTGGGCGTCGGTACGTATATAGACACAAAAAACTTACCAACACTAAAAAGTACTTAGTAATGAGTAAAAATGATAAAATCGGGTAAATTAGCAAAACGACGCTGGGCGTCGGTACGTATCAACAACAAAAAAAACTGTTGGCTGCACTTAGGAATCTTTCCAATGGTTTATACGTAACAACTATTGTTTACTAATCCGCTCATGAAATAGTAAGACAGAAAAAACGAAGTCACCCCCCTACCAAAAAAAGCGAAGCGATTACGTTGAGGCAAAGTAACCCCCTTTTGATGTGTGTCACGTACGTTACTATGTATCTGGGTATTATTTCATATGCAAACCACCAACAAATGGAACACTCAATTTATCACCAAAAAAAAACTTAATTAGGGGCGATACTACTATCCCCTTGAGATAACTTCACTATTTAAGTTGGGCGCCACTGCTACGAGTTTGACGTACATAAACAAATAGATACGTTGGATCTTAATGATTATCAGATATTACGTAACGAAATCACTTGGGCTACTGTAGCGTAGCAGATACCGTAGGCACTGGCTTACCCGGAAAGTGAAGTACGTGCCTACGATAAAATTTCTCTAGCTCAGACTATCTCAGGGCGTTAAGCCCAAGCTTACATAAACTATGATAAATTATTAGTTTACTTACTTAACAAATGACTGAGTTTTTCCATATGTAGTGGTCGCAGACGAAATAATGACACTTTCTTTAAAAATGAAATGCACTATATTGAACAATTTACAAAATTAGTTCTTTAGCATGTAACCTGGTGATGTTCACAAGGTGTGACAAATTTCACGCTTAAAAAGTTATAACACATTCATAAAATGCCTCGTGTAGCTACACATCGGTTTACAATTTGATCATAAAATTGTCATAGATTCTGCCACAAAGGTTTGATTTAAAGAACCTCCTTAAGTATACGTAAATATATGCATAAAATCTCTAAATATGTACAGGTTAAAATGCCAAAGGTATGAATTGATGTCCAGCGGAACCACTGAAGGTGGTCCACGGTAAGTAAAAATAAACACAACACAAACACACTTATTCAGGGTGGTACGATACCGAGTCCGGACGTGGAGGAACTGTAGCCCTACGTAGATGTCTTCGGGACACAAGACATGGACCCAAGGATGGGGTTGATGGTAGCCTCACCAGCCCTGGAACCTTCCACTGTGTGTGGATGCCCCGTCCGTGGAACTTCACTGACGTGTGTAAAAGCCCCGTCCGTGGAACCCTAAAGATATCACGATTTAATTCACAGTCAGAAATGCACGTGAAGCGTGCTTAATGTGAGAAATTCTGACATAACCTACAAATGAAACATAATTTACCTCACTGATGAGGGAACAATCCACCAAAACTCCTGGAAGCCACAGTCGGATAAATGGGGTCGAGTCCGCCTTTTAAGTTGACACTGTATTTCCACAGGAAAGCCTGCAAATTTGCGAAACACGTGGGTAGAGAACGGGCAAGATGGCGTGAAGAGGTTAGCTTACCTTGTGTAATTCAATATCCTGCTTCCGCGGATAAAATTTACTCACAAACACAAAATATTCCGCTAAACGGAACAACAACAGATTGAGGAAATTTTCTTGAGTTGATTATTCTAAAATCCACGCGGATGCCTTGGATAAAATCAAGGTTCACAGAATAACAACTAACCAACAAGCCAAGAAAAGCCAACCAAAAATGGCTGCTTCCGTTTTCCCTGTTGATCACGTGTCACAAATGTGTCGCCCTCCCATGGAGAATAGCGAAATGTGTTACGGACGTGTAGCAGTTGTTATAATGCGGCCCACAAAACGCTAAAGCGTATGGTGGGTCGCATACGCTAGAGGTCCGTAACAGTATCATTTGTTCCAGAACAATAAATCTCGTATAACGCATCGTATATTTCACCTAACTGGTAGCGCAACGGTTTCAAAGCTTCTATTCGGCTTTCCCACCTAGTATCACTTAATGGCTTCACTGTTAAGTTTACAATATTTTTTTTAGGACATCCCATCTTTTAGTAGATGAAGAAAAAAAATTATAAATTTCTTGAACGACTGAAAAAATTTTTACTGTCTATGCACACATTTGCTGCTGAGTATAGTTAAAAATGGCGGGCAATGAGGACGTTGACGATCCGGACGCGCCGAAAAAAGGCGTTTAAGTGCTGTAAAACAAAAGGTACAACAATAGTATTGTGTGTGAACTGTGGAAATGTTTATCACAGATCATGTTTAAAACGAGATTTTCCCGAATTAAGTATTACAAAAGGAGATGTAAGAATTGAATGCTGTAAGGCAACAAAAGTGACACCAGAGGAGGACATAAACAAACTGAAATCAGAAACAGAAATGCTGAAAAGGCTGCTTAAAGACGGCGAAGAGAAATACAATTTACTGTTGGAAAATAATAAATTATTAAAAGATAACAATAGTTTGTTAATGAAAAATAACCAACTGCTTGAAGAAAAAATGGAAGTCATACAAAAAGTCTCTCATAAAAATGAAGATAAAAACAAAAACACAAACAAAGCATATAGTGACGTGGTGAAACAAAAAATTAAACCACCAAATACAAATATGCCAGAAACATTAAACGTAAATACAGGGTGTGCCAAAAAACCTGAAACTACAGAAACTTATAAAGAAATAGCAGAAGTTCAGAGGAATAAGATGAGTGAGATTATCAATCTCGTAAAGGACAAAAATAATGAAAATACACAAAAAAAAGAAGATCATGAAGAAGGCTTCCTGATCCAAAAACATCAACGAAAAGCATTTAAGAAGCGAATTGGCACAGCAATAGTAAATGACAATAATAATGATTTCGTGGGAGAAGAAAGAAAGGTATGGCTCTTCATACACAGGGTAAAACCCCATGTAAATGCAGATATGATTAAGAAGTTTATAACCAATAAGTCAGACTACGAGAATCTTCCTATTGAAGTTAAAGAACTTTCCAGTATGCCAAATAGACTAAAATGTTTCTTGGTCACAGTACCATTATCAAAAAAGGATGAAATGTATAACCCAAATTTCTGGCCTACGGGAGTAGGAATAAAAAGATTTGATTTTGCCAGACATAGAGATTATATACAAGAAAGTGGTGCAGATTTTTTAGTATAAATAAAAAAACAAAGATACACAACAAGAACAACAAACAAGAAAGTAACAATAAAAACTCAAAGGAACCTTATTTCTTGGAGGTTTTTTACTAAAATGTAAGAGGCCTAAAAACAAAAACAAAAGAATTTTATATAAATCTTCTTGCTGCTGACTTTGATTTGGTGGTGCTAACAGAAACTTTTCTAACTGATGATGTTTTAGATCATCAACTTTTTGATAAAAACTATTTTGTGTATCGCTGTGATAGAGATAAAGCATTTACGGGGAAGAATGCCGGTGGAGGTGTATTGATTGCTGTTAAAGAAAATATCTCATCAACAGACGTGCCAATTGATGTGCATAACAAGAACATAGAAATTAAATTATTATTATTATGTATAGTAGTATATAGTATAGTATTATGGTAAAGAAAAACTTACACAATATGTATATTTTGGTAGTTTATATGCCACCTGCAATAAGCTATACATCATTTGCTGAATTTTGTAACTTATTAGAATCATCAGAATTTATGTTAACTGAAAAGGTATTAATTGTCGGTGATTTCAACTTACCAAGCTTGTATGTAAATGAAAGAACGTCTATTTTCCAAGAATTTCACAATTTTATTTCATTTTATAATCTCATGCAATTCAACTATATAAAAAATTGTAACAATGTTTTGTTAGATCTTGTTCTGTCCAATACTGAGAGTTGCGAGGTCATTAAAAGTGATTGTTCTCTGGTCAGTGAAGACAATCAACATCCAAGTCTATTGATAAAATTATGTGTTGCAAATAATGCACAAAAAGACTGTCCATTGGATAAAAATAAAAAAATTTACTTCAAAAAAGCAAATTTTCAGCTCATGTATGAACTTCTCAGAGTTACTGATTGGTCATTATTAGCGCAGTTCACTGACCTGGATGACTACGTTAAACATTTTTATGACATATTGTATGATATAATGGGAAAATGTGTTCCGTTAACTATATAATCCAACAAATATCCTATTTGGTACACTAAACAAATAATTAAAAATATCAGGTCAAAAGATCATTATCGGAAACAATTTATAAGTTATGGTAAATTGAAATTTAAAATAAAATATCTAGAACTAAGATCAACAGTTAAACGTGATATTAAGCATGCATATGATAATTATTTAATTAACTGTGAAAATGGAATCACAGCAGATCCAAAAAACTTTTGGTCTTTTGTCAATTCGAAAAGCGGAAATTCTAGTATTCCATCAACAATGACACTAAATGGACAAACACTCAGTAGTGGATAGGACATATCGAATGCTTTTGCTAGTTTTTTTGAATCCGTGTTTAGTGAAAAGAATAACTCTATAGAATCTTTCAAAAATCATTATGCAAATAAAGAATTCAATAACACCGTAATATGTCTAGAGTATGTCAATGATGAAGATGTAATTAAAGCTGTGAAAGCAATTAAAAGTAATGCGATGGGCCCAGATGGTGTGCCAGCTTACATATTCAAAGGGTGCATAGAATTTTTATGTCATCCACTAAGAATGATTTTTAATATGAGCATTAAGTTAGGTAAATTTCCCAGCAAATGGAAAGAAGCTAAAGTGTGTCCTATTTTCAAATCTGGCGGCAGATCAGAAATAACAAATTACAGAGCTATCTCTATATTATGTGCTCCCTCTAAGGCATTAGAACATATAATCTATCAAAATATTTTTGTTGACATAAGAAAATGTATTTCGGAAAATCAACATGGTTTTATGCCCTCAAGATCTACTGTCACTAATTTATCCATTATGACACAATATCTGTCTGATACCATCAATAATCGGTTACAAACTGACGCAATATACACAGACCTGACAAAGGCATTCGACAAAATATGTCATACACGATTAATAATAAAATTGAATTGTTATGGATTTGCAGCGAACCTTATAAAGCTTATTTCTGATTATCTCAGTAACAGAAAATCATATGTTCTTATCAACAATTTCAAGTCACACTCGTATATCTCTACCTCGGGCGTACCACAAGGCAGTAATCTGGGTCCGTTGCTGTTTTTAATATTTTTTAATGACATTGTTAATGTTATTGATAATTCTTTAGTACTGCTTTATGCAGATGACCTAAAAATAATGAGAACTGTTAGAGACCATACTGATAGTGAACTAATTCAAGCAGACATAAACAATATATGCGAATGGGCAGAAAGTAATGCTTTGCAATTGAATATTTCTAAGTGTTTTGTAATGTCATTCACGACAAATATTAATACTGTTAATTTCAATTATACAATCAGTAACTCTATTTTGGAGCGTAAGAATGACATAAAGGACCTTGGGGTAATCTTCGACTCCAAAATGACATTTAATGAGCATATATATATATAAATTAATGGGCATTGTAATACGTAACACTAAATGTTTCCATACAACTAAACCCTTAGACATACTTTATAAAACACACATACAGTCTAAATTAAATTATGCTGCAGTTATCTGGTCACCCTATTATGAAAAATATGTGTATAGCCTAGAAAGTGTACAGAACAGGTATCTAAAATGCAAATATTTCAGGGAAACAGGAGTGTATTTATTACATGAGAGAACATTTCTGGTTAATTATTATGGCTTGCTAACTTTACAAAAACGTAGAATAATAATAGGTCTCTTGTATCTTCATGGAATAATCAACAACTTGATCGATAATCCCGAATTTCTGAGCTATATACATATTAGAGTCCCTAGATCTAACAACACCAGAGCAAGTAATACTTTTTCAGTGCCAATCCCACGAACAAATGATGTGTTAAATTCTCCTGTATATAGAATACTTAATGATTTTAATAAATATTGCAGTACAGTGGATATATTTAATACTTCTAAACCTAATTTCAAAAGAGAAATTGAAAATCTGTTTTGTTCTGCCACTTCATAATTTCGATGTATGTACATGTAATTATACAATCTTTGTTGCTCATTGTGTGGGACATGCAGGGTGCCGCCCACAACAAGCTGTTGTTGACAGGGCGGTGCTTTGCATGTCGCATTCAATGAGTTATTGTTCAGTAATTGGAATTAATTCTGTTGAACAATAAAGTCTATTTATTTATTTATCATTTACCACTAAGTTTAAAGAATGTGCTGAGCAAGGAACATAAAATGCTCTTGGATTTACGTTTAATATTCGAGATTGTACGCCAGAATTTTTCCCTCTCATATTCGAACCGTTATCATACCCCTGGCCCCTTAAATTTTTTATGGGCAATTTATATAATTCCAATTGTTTTACAATAAAATCAGTTAAACCTTCGCCAGTGGTATCATATACGGGAAAAAATCCAATAAAGCAATCATTAATTTTTGTTTTTTTATTTTCATCAAAGGAAACAAATCGAACAATAACTGAAATTTGTTCCTGATGGCTAACATCTGGAGTACAATCTAAAATAATTGAAAAATATTTTGCTTTATTTGTCAAATTTATAATATAATCTTAATTTGCGTGCTAATTATTTGAATAACCTCATTTTGTATGTTCACGCATGTCTGCATCAAAAATTGCAATCATTTCAATTAATTTTAAAAAGTTACCGTTATTTTTACAATAAATTTTATCAGTCTCCACGAAATGATAAACACTGTCGAGCGAGAAATTTAACACTCAAAAATCCAGGACAAAACTTTAATCCAGTGTTGTTTTTCGCCTTCTAGAAGTTTTTGCTGCACTGCATCTATTGTAGTAAATGTTTCCAATCTTAATTTTAATTCCTTCCATTTTTGATGTTCCATTATATGTTTTCTACTAGTCTCATGAACCGACAAAACCCGAGCTAAATTATTCCAATCACAAAAACCATTAGTTCCCGACAAGGAACTGGAACTATCGTCATCTTTTTTTTTTAAACAACTTGCAACAAAAACAATATACTGAATCTTTTATTTCAGAATAAATCAACCAATCAATCACGTTGCACTTGTTCACCATTTAATAAAAGTCTTTTATAATTTGCCACTGTGAACGACCGGCCAGCATTATTTTTAGGAAAATTATGTTTTATTATAACTGCACGGGCCCTTTTTTTGTTATATTGGCACACATTTCAGATGAAATAACTCCTGGCCAATTTGCGGGATCTTTAGACAAAAACAAATTGAAATCGATATTGGTAATAGTTTCATTAGTTTCATCAGGAAAACAAATGATAGGAATTTCCTCATCGTCGGAATCCGATTGTGTGATTATTGAACAGGGCGAACATGCAGATTTTTCAACAGGTTTATTAGACGTACTTGAACTTGGATTCTCACAACTTTCCAATACCGATGACGATGGTTGAATATGTTCTTCTTCATCTTTACTATCGCTATCACTTTGTTGAGGTGGTAAAGGAGGCGAAGATGGTTGATTAATATCACATGTTAAATTTAATAAAAATTTTTAAACTGCCCCTCATTTTTTTATTCGAGCTTTCGCGTTGGGCTTTTAGTTTTCGGTATTCATACCCTGACAACTTTAATCTTTTTCGATCTTTTCGGCATAATTATATTAAATATACGATACCACGGTACGTATAATTATTTTATTTATGGTTTGCGGCGATTACAGCAAATTACCGATTAATTAATCAATCACTCTCGATTTACATTACAGTAAATAGGAACGGAAGGAATACTCGTGTAGTCTGCTGTCACTGCTGTCTAAAATAATACTGAATAAGTGGATACAATTCGCTTACAAAAATCTACAATTTGTTAGGTTAGTGTATATTATTGGGTGGAAATAATAAAATAATAAAACATGCACATGTTTGTCTCCTATTATAGTGGTGCGGAAGAAAATAACTGAGCTCATAAAAAACGTATATCTTTTTGAAACCAAATATACCTATCAAATTATTTCACCCAATAAAAACGCATTTATATCGTCCACTAAAATGGTTAAGGTTTATTATTTCTTTGTAACAAAACTATATGCGGATAAATCTAAAATCTATTCTAATTATGTGTTTATGGTCAAACTAGTAATACCACGAAAAGAAAGCAAAGAAATTGCGTGGTGTTTACACATAACATAAACACCTGCTATCTACTACGCGATACAAAAAACAGCGGCTACCCGGCGTGCTGCGTAAAAAACTTAAATCGTACAACTAGGTAGTAACTATCTATCTCTATTCTCTATCTATCCTATATGGTGCTTCATTCAATCCACAAAATTGCAAATATATAATGATAAAAAACAAAAAACATTATTTTATTATACTACAAATTATACACGAAAATTTCGTGTCATGAAATTTGTCTGTTATGAATGATTTTAATTCGAACTACGTTATTTCTATACAAACTGATGAAAAGATGAAAACTAAGTCGCGGTAATTCGGGTCGGCTAGGACCATATGAAAGCGCCGGGGATATTTTATTTATAAAAATACTTTAACCCCAGAGTCTATGCAAATTGTCTATCTAAAGTGGACTGTAATTTTACTTGATAAAGTTATAATACATCGATAAAAACTCACCGTCTTCCGATCGGCGTAGGTTGAAGAAATAAAGATAAATTGTTGTGTATACCGGGATAGGTTGCAGGGTATAGGAAAAAGGGAATACACACCGTTATCCTCTTAACAAGTTAAACACAAACACTGTTTATCCCAATCACATAAATTACAATTTTGCTGATGAATGAAACACACATAAAACATAAAATTAAAGCGTGAACATGGATTCCGGTCTAACGCGGTGAAAATCTACCACTTCTGTCCTCGCGCGCTGCAAGACACGTGCAAACTCACTCTAGAGAGAGAGAGAGAGAGAGAGCACCAAAAATATTTTTTATATTATATTTTACGCCAGTGGCGTATGCTATCTGTGTCGATTGCAGCATTGCAGTAGGTTCTCTTTCTAATGGACAACCTGTACATATTATTCATCATTTTTTCCAACAGTGCCTGTTGGGTATAAAATAGTGGAGTCGCCTTTAAACATTATTTATTTCCCAGTGTGCGTTAAAACTATTAGCAACATCACTGTCAAAATAGTAGACCAATCAGGGCAACTTACTTGTTAATTTTCAAAAAGAAACTTTAACTCTTAGATTCCATCTTAGAAAATCAGTTAAATAATTAAATGTGCTAATATTTAATTCAACGTCATCCGTTTATAGGCATCAGCCATACTATAAAAGAGCTAGAAAGAAGGAAATCAACAGTATTAAAAGAAATATCGAACCATTAATATTATTAGCCTTTACTCGAGTCCGAGTATAAAAAAATGTTACAGTCGATAGATTGTGTGTAATAAATAACAAGTAAAAGGTGTAGTCTATTGTAATTCCCATTCATCTACGGTGCACACGACTATGGCTATAGAGGCCAATTCGGGAGAGCACATGTCGACCGCAGTCAGGACAAACATAGACCTGGTTAGGTCTTGGATTCGGCCTTCTTGCAGCAACATTTCCTTGATAGCTGGCCACAACCCCTCGCCATTCGGCTCTGTCCGCTGCAAGTTGTTCCCATTGCTCGTCTGGAATACCGCAGGATTTTAGATTTTCATGCAGAACGTCTTTGAACCTCTTTCGTTGACCGCCACGCCTTCTTCTACCGCTTAGCAATTCACCATAAAGTGTACATTTAGGAAGGCGGTTATCATGCATACGATGAACGTGACCTGCCCATCTTAGGCGTGCTCTTGAAATAAGCACCTCAATTGGAAGGCTGTTTGCTCTCCTGAGTACTTCCACGTTTGAATTGATGGAACCAACGGATTTTCATTATACTTCTGAGGTGTCTTTGCTGAAAACGTTCTAATTCTTTCACATGACGACGGTAAGTGACCCAGCTTTCACATCCATATAGCAGTGTTGGAATGACAACTGCTCTGTAGACAGCCATTTTCGTTGACAAAGCAAGGTCGTGGTTGTCAAATACTCTCTCTCTAAGTCCCCAGAGTGCTCTAGATGCAGCGTTAATTCTATTACGAATCTCGCTGTCCATGTTTGCTTTGTCATTAACAACGTTACCTAAGTAATTGAACTGATCCACCACTTCAAGAGAATTTCCGTTAAGTGTAATGTTTATTTGGTTCACTTGATGAGGAGTTGACATAATCTTAGTCTTTCCAATGTTGATTTTAAGTCCCAAGGAATCATAGCTCTGAGCATACACATCTAAAAGTTCTTGAAGCTCTTCCGGCGTAGAGGCTAAAAGTGCACAGTCATCCGCATACTGGAGATCACAAATGAATCGTGTGCGTGTCTTCGTGAAAGCTCTAAAGCGCCCTATGTTAAAGAGACCGCCATCAGAACGGTATCTGAGACCTATTCCTCTGACTGTCAGTTTGTTGTCAACAATAATTGTTAGAGCAGTGGTAAACAAATTAAAAAGTAGGGGTGCCAGGACACATCCCTGCCTAACTCCAGTGAGGGTTTGGAAAGGTTCGGTTGCCTCATTATTATACATAACCTGTGCGTTGTTGTTTGTATGTAGACTGCGACATACTTCCACAATTTTTTTAGGGATACCTAAGCGGAGCATAATTTTCCAGAGCACTTTCCTGTCCACCGAGTCAAACGCCTTGGTTAAATCAATGAAGGCCATGTGAATTTCTCCTTTTCCTTTTCTCCTTTCTTGAAGCTGTTTAAGTGTGAAGATTAGATTCGATGTGCCTCGGTTTGGTCTAAAGCCACTCTGTGTTTCAGGAAGTAACTTTTCCATAACAGGTGTTAGCCTATTTGCCATCGCTTTAGTGAGTATCTTCCCTCCAACAGCCAGGAGAGCTATACCCCTGTAATTTCCACAGTCCGCAGCGCTCCCTTTGTTTTTGAAGAGGTTGACTAAAAGTGTATCACGAAACTCCTGCGGAGCTTGACCACTTTCCCACACAACATCAAACAGTTTTTTGAGGTAGGGTATGAGCTCTGACGACACAGCTTTAAAGATCTCAGCTGGGAGTGAGTCGGCGCCGGGAGATTTGTTATTTTTTAGCTGCCCAATGGCGGTTAAGATCTCTTTCATTGTTAGTGGTTTATCTAAGTCTTCGAATGTGTCATATTGAGGGATAAGATTTATAATATCGTGATCGGCTTGACTTTGCTGGTGAAGAATGTTAGAGTAGTGTTCATTCCATCGGGCTCTTATTTCCTGGTCTTCTTTGAGGAGATTTCCATTTAAATCTTTAATAGGGCACATATTTTTCCGACTGGGGCCATACACTGCTTTTACTCCTTGAAAGAAATTCCTGTAGTCGTGTGAATCGGCGTACCTTTGAATTTCTCTGGCATTGCTTGCCCACCACTCGTTCTTTATTCTTCTGATTTCGCGTTGCGTTTCATACTCAGATTGGGTAAAAGCTTCTGCTTTTGATGAGTCGTTGGGGTGATTGATAGCGTTTTGGAAGGCAATATGTTTGCGGTCAAGAAGTTCATGTATAAAAGCTTCATTATCATTGAACCAGTCCTCCTGTTTTTTACTTGCTGCAGTGCCAAGAATTTCCTCACTCGCACTTTTTAAACTGTCTTTAATTTGTGTCCAGGTAGTAGCGACATCTACAGAATTGGTTTCTTCAAGTGCACTCAAATTCTCTTGAACTTTTTGCTTTAGCTGTTCGACGGTTTGTTGGTCACGCAATTTACTAATACAGAGACGGGGTCTACGTTTTACTTGAGTTCTTCCATTCCTTCCTTCCATTAACATTAAAAAATCGGCAATACTTAAAATCACTTGGATTGGAAGTTTTAGTATAATGGATTTACTGAATATTACTGATCAGCCCTTTAGCGACAACTCTGTTGCAGAGTATCAGTTCCATACATATCAATCCAATATATCCGGAACTTTGGATTACAACGATGAAATAAGAATCCCTATTCAAGATTTAGATGCTTATACTGCACCGTGCAATAGTTATTTGTACATCGAAGGAAAATTAATTAAAGAGGATGGAACTGAGACTGTTGGACTGGAGTTTATTAATAATGGTATTGCGTTTTTGTTTCGTGAAATTAGATGTGAAATGAATGGAATTGTAATAGATGGAGCGAGAAATGTTGGATTAGTTTCAACTTTAAAGAATTATATATCATACAATGAAAATGAAAGTATTTCCATGCAAAATGCTGGATGGTTTCCAAAAAAGAAAACAGGCGCGGGTGAAAAAATTATAGCCGATGTAAAAAGAAATTTCAATGTTTGCATTCCATTAAAACTACTAAACTCATACTACTACTAAAACTAGTTGGATTTTTTGAAAATTTTCGAAAAATTGTCATTAATATGAGACAAGAATTAGTATTAATACGTAACAGTAATGATTTAGACAGCATTACAAGTAGTGATGAAAGTGAACAACCTAAAATTACTATTAGTAAACTATTTTGGAGGGTCCCTCATGTCACTGTTAATATATCAGAACAGCTTAGGTTGAATAAACTTATAAGTCGCAATGTGGATCTCCCTATAAAATTTAGAAGCTGGGAATTAATTGAATATCCATCTCTACCTTCCCAAGCAGACACACATGGCCTGTTAAGACGTCTACTAAGGTAGAAACTCCTAGACATGTAATAATAGCATTTCAGAAAGATAGAAAAGGGAAAATTACAACTGATATGAGCAAATTCGATGACTGTGGACTTAGAAACATAAGAGTCTTCTTGAATTCTGAAAGATACCCATATAACGATTTATACTTAGACTTTAAAGGCAATAAATACGCAACCCTGTATGACATGTTTGCAAATTTTCAGGAATCCAATCATCATAAAATAAATCAGCCTATTCTTAATCCAAGAGAATTTAAGGATTATGCACCAATAACGTATATCGACTGTTCACGTCAAAAAGAAGTTATACAAACGGGGTCAGTGGTCATGAGAATAGAGTTTGAGACAGATATCCCCACTACTTCGGATATTACTGCATATTGTCTTATATTACATGAGAAACATTTCACGTATAACCCTTTAACTAAAATTGTACGTCAACATTGAAATGCGCACAAAAAGTAGTTCGAAGAAGTAAGTTAGTATGATAAGGAGATCAGAATATGTGCGACTATTGAAGGAACACAGAAAAAAACTGAAATACTTAAGAAAAATAGTGGAATTATATTGCATGAAGAAAAAAGTTTAAAAAAAATTGCATAACCTAAAACTATGAAGCTGGTTGTGGACATTCAAGGATTTAAAATAGAAAACAACAAATTTATTGTTAAAGAGCTCGCAGGCTATGAAGGTGTAAAAATGTGCCACTATATTTTTAAACCATCATACTCATTTGACTTACTCTCACCAGAGATAGAAAAGCAAGTACGTGGCTAACAAGAAATCATCACGGCATCACAACTGATGCCGTGATGATTGGATTTACACCATTGCATATGTTCGGTCGAATTATTCAGAAATTGACTTCAGATGCAGATTGCGTTTATGTAAAAGGAAACGAAAAAGCAAACTACATCAGACACTTTATCACCCAACCTGTATTAGAACTTGACGAACGACCAACTTTAAAAAAGTCGATTCCAAAATGTTTTTACCATTCAAATAATAAATGTATGTGTGCACTTTCAAATGTCTATTATTTGTATGAAAATTTAATTTCATGAGTTTATAATAAATAATACTAAAGTAATTTTGATTTTTTTTAATAACTGCAGATAATAACAAAAAATATTAACAAATTGAATACAATACAAAAATATTTAAATAATTCAGTTATCCTCTTGAAGATGTACTCTGCTTGAAAGTTCTGGCTCCAAATATTGTTTTATTCGATGCAAAAATCCGCCTAACCCCAATTTGATCAGCTCCTAGACATCCCTTGCATATTCTCTTTTCCAAAAATTTTCGACAAACTTCATGACCCTCTTCATATCTTTTAGCTAGTTCATTACGTTCATCTTCAGAGTAAAATCTTCCCATTCCATATACAGCCTCATGCTCTGCATCGAATTGAAGATTTGAAAATTTCTGACTTAAATGGCGGACACCACTTTCTAAGTCCGTAATCTCAACTTCTTTGACGTAGCACATCCACATCTTTCGTTATTAACTTTATTTCGGATGAAGTAAAAAACTGTGAATTGACGAGTTCTACTAATATTCTAGATTTATGTGAACGATCATAAACTTTAAACGAGGATAATTGAAATTGGTCAGTGTTAAAGCACAGGACCGTGTGCACTGAACTTGATATTTTGTCCTATATATTGATTGACTGATGTATCCGGTATTATTTAACATGCAACATCAGCAGTGCATTGTACTTTCACATCCTGTAATTCTATTCAACTTGCGAAGGTAGAAGTTCATTATTCTCTCCAAAAATAGCTTGCCTTTGACAAATTTATTATTTGAATACATTTTAAGCGCCCCAGTTTCTGTTGCTTCCAGTGGGAGAAGCTTTAGTAAGCTAAATCTTATTGCCAATCACCTCCGAACAAAAATTGCAGACGAACGCCTTAACTCCCTTCTTTTACTTGCTTCCGAAAAAGATTTGTTGAGTAGTATTGACTATGAAAAGGTTATTAACCGTTGGTGCCTGTTAAAAGACCGAAGGATTCTTGTGTAATTATACTAAAAACAAAAAACAAAATAAGTTTATTTAGTTGTAAAAGAAGTCTTCTTCTTTTCTTTTACGAACATGAATTTTTATATTACTATAATATATATTTAAAACACCCTTCCAATTGATTTATTATTTATTTTGTGTTAGCAAAGTCGGTAAATTACGTGACAGTCGGATTTTTTCATTGTTACGCTCCCCCAAAATGTTTGCCTTAAATCCGTCCCTGTCTGAAATATTGATTGATCAGAAGAGTAATTCTTTATTTTCACCCAATTTAATTACAAAGTTCGAAGAAAATGTTTTTAAAGGCCTTCCAAACCACCTGAACGACTCTTTTAAATCTCAGAGATCTAGATAGATTTCTCTGAGTGAAAGACTAGGAGACATAGATTAAGACTTTAATTTAGTTTGAATAATAAAATACTTGCCAAAAACTGTTTTCAAAATGTACATTTCCGGCCTACTAAGAATTTATAAAATTATGGCCATCGTTTTCCAGAAATTTACAAATTCAAATGTGGGTTCGATAATGTTTATATATTAACAACTGCAGATAATGGTGTTACGTTTTGACCTCCGAAAATTTGACAACATTGCTAGAGGTAGTAACGATGCTTCAGTTTCTGCTCATATATATATATATATATATTGGAGGTCAGTTCGTATCTCTTGTATCTTGTATATATGATTAAAAAAATATATATAAATCTTTTCCCCTCTTTTGAGATTCGTATTCTGGAGGTCCCCCTAATCACAAATATATAAAATTTATAGCAATATATGCACGGGATAACACGGAGGCCAGGTCGTCCTTTCTATGTGCCGGAGGTGACAACTTAACTAGCATCAATATATATATTGCTATGTATTTGCATATTGATTAGTACTGCAAATTATTAAGTTCCATAAAAGTAAAACAGCACAATATATATACAAAGGAAAGGTGTTATCGCGGGAACAGGACAATAGATCAAGAAAAAAAAAATTCGTGGGCAAGCCCGCAGAAATGATAGTGCAACCGTGTACATGTGTTTCGGACTTTTTGGTCCTCATCAGCACGGTGTAGCTAAGTTGAAAGGATAGGCACAACTTAGGAAAAAACGACACAAATGGAAACCACTGACAGGAAGCCAGTTGCACATTTGTGGCTGCAGTCGGAAGACCTTGAGTTTTCAAGGCAACATCCAACATTGCCACGGAGGCAAACTGTAAGCCGCCTGCGTGGAGTTCCATAGCCCAAGGTAAAATACAAAGGAAAGGTGTTATCGCGGGAACAGGACAATAAGTCAAGAAAAAAAATTCATGGGCAAGCCCGCAGAAATGATAGTGCAACCGTGTACACGTGTTTAGGGCTTTTTGGTCCTCATCAGCACGGTGTAGCTAAGTTGAAAGGATAGGCGCAACTTAGGAAAAAACGACACAAATGGAACCACTGACAGGAAGCCAGTTGCACTTTTGTGGTTGCAGTCGGAAGGCCATGAGTTTTCAAGGCAACATCCAACATTGCCACGGAGGCAAACTGTAAGCCGCCTGCGTGGAGGTCCATAGCGCAAGGTAAAATACAAAGGAAAGGTGTTATCGCAGGAACAGGACAATAAGTCAAGAAAAAAAAAATTCATCCTTTCAACTTAGCTACACCGTGCTGATGAGGACCAAAAAGTCCGAAACACGTGTACACGGTTGCACTATCATTTCTGCGGGCTTGCCCACGAATTTGTTTTTTCTTGACTTATTGTCCTGTTCCCGCGATAACACCTTTCCTTTGTATTTTACCTTGTGCTATGGAACTCCACGCAGGCGACTTACAGTTTGCCTCCGTGGCAATGTTGGATGTTGCCTTGAAAACTCAAGGTCTTGCGACTGCATCCACAAATGTGCAACTGGCTTCCTGTCAGTGGTTCCATTTGTGTCGTTTTTTCCTAAGTTGTGCCTATCCTTCCAACTTAGCTACACCGTGCTGATGAGGACCAAAAAGTCCGAAACACATGTACACGGTTGCACTATCATTTCTGCGGGCTTGCCCACGAATTTTTTTTTCTTGACATAATATATATATATATATATGTTATATGAAAATATACCCTGTATCTCTGAGACATTGGCCTCACCACTCTCAGCGGTATTATATTACATAGATATCAAATAACGACTCCTCTCAGCATCCGCTCTCCCGAGAATTAGATAAGATTGTATTCTTGCAAAACTGCATAATTGCAGTTCCTTTGTTCCCAAAGGTTATAAATGGGAGTAGTGTACTTTCAGACGGCAGTCTTAAACTCATGTTGGAATAAACAAGTCAAAATTATTATTGTTCTAATTTATAAAGAGTCAACGTTGACTCCATTAATAAATAAATAAAGTTTTTAAAAAGTGATTTCAACAATCGATTATCTAACATTGGCGCAGTCGGTAGGATCTGAAAAACACCCTGTAACCCAGAGGTGGTGGATTTCAATCCTTCAATCAGCAAAGAATCTACGAGAAACAAGAAAAATACAATTTCAAGCAGACAAGCAACGTCTCAACAAGCTCACAAGAAGCATCATATACACATCGAGAAATAATTAGCAAGTAAGAAACATTCCTGGCCCCTGAAAGTCGGTGTCTTCAGCACTTGGAACACGTCACCGTGGATAGGAACACCTAGTGATACCCCTGACGGTACATCCCAGTGTAGCAACGCTTACGAAACCGCATTCGACCTTCCATCTGGACCCCAGGCATGAAGATAGTAATGTAAGTAATTTAAGAATCATCTCGATTTATTTTCTATTTCAAACTGCACTAAACATTTATATTTTATCATTCGTACATTGCATTCACATTTGCATTAAACCCACGACAGTTCTGCAATCTAATTTAGTTGAATATATTATCTAAATATCGTATTACTTTAGCCGATATTTTATTTTATTTTAACACATAAATATTTTCATTGCAATCAATATATTAATTTGACATATATCAAGTTTAATCTTTATCTTGTAACGTTTTTATTGCAATTTAATACTACTACTACTAATAAAGGTTAACGTATTGTTTATACCATATGACTATAATATCTGAATAAGTGCAAATACCATCGCAAAAATAATTTGTTACATACTTTATACAGAAAAGAATACAATTTCGTTTCCTTTTATTCATTATTATTGCCAGTGGCGTACTCTTGCACCTTTTACAATTAATTTTTATTATTTTTTGTGTGTACCAAATTAATTTTTGTTTGTTTATCTGAAATTTATATACAAATCTTAATAATACAAAATGGCGAACCAACCAAATACTACAGCAAATAATACCAATAACGCTGACGAAACCCTTACCATAGAACCCTACAGGTTAAGTGAGATTTTCTCAATAGTTCCAGAGTTCGACGGGAACCCCATTTTCCTACAAACCTTTATTTCCGCGAGTGTTTACGCATACGGTATGTCCATAGAAGACCAGCGTATTTTACTCACCCTGCATATTAAAAACAAACTTCGCGGAAAAGCTGCCGAATTAATAAATTCGAGGAACCCTGCCACTTGGGCAGAAATTAAAAGCCTACTTGAGGCCCACTTCGGCGATTCACGCGACTTGACAGCCCTTATACAGGACTTACAACGGATTCACCAACTACCTAATGAAACTGCCCTGACATTCGTATCTCGTTTACAAACACATAATGCCAAAATGCACGCTGCTGTGCAAAAACAGACTTTGACGTTGGAAGAAAAGACAGCCCAATCATCCCTAATTGAAACCATGACTCTAACAACACTACTTACCGGACTAGAACCCAAACTTGGACAAATAATCCGTGCCGGAAATCCCAGCGACATGCTAGAAGCAATCAATAGAATCAAACGCGAACTCCAACTGTCCTACTTCGAGTCACAAAAATTCCCAAAACAAACTATCAACAAAAACCCCATCCAGAACCAACAGAGGCGTCCCAACTCCCAACAATTCTGTAATTTTTGCAAACGTAACGGGCACAATTTTAATGAGTGCCGTACAAGACTACAATTCTCACAACAAAATCAGAACTTTAGACAAAACAATTTTGCCAGTCCTCCACAATTTTCTAGACCGAATTTCCAAAATTCTCCCAACCATCAATATCAAAGAAATTTCACGCCGCAACAAGATTTTCAACAGAATAGGCCTTCTGTAATAAGACCTAATCCGAACTTTCAGAGATCCCCAAATCAACAAAATTCAAATTTCAATCCTAACTTTAACAGACAAAACCCGCAGAGAACACATCACGTTAATTTTGACAATCATTTCGACTCTCAAAATTATGATACTAATTTTTACCATGAAACTGATAATTTCAGCGACCCACAATTCCATAACTTCGGAAATTATCAAACTAATTCTAGCCTTGATAATATGGCAAACATGCCACAAGTAAATTATGACGATTACCCCCATTTCCCGCAAAATAACGACGATAACATGCCATACCAAAATGAGAATTATACAGCTAATTCTCAGATGTCGCAGGATTATACTGCTACTCCTCAGGATTTTCCATTAGGCCCGGAGTATTCAATGAATACTCCAACCCGAGAAATAAATTTCGAAGTGGACCAAATGTCCAACCAAATCCAAACATTAAACCTGAACGACAATTACAACCCCCTACTGAATTTCTCAGACCAGAACTTCGCTTAAATTGGCCTACACACACACTATTGACCGTGAATTCTAGTAATCTTTATTTCATAAATGACATTTCGAACAAATTTAAACTCTTAATTGATACTGGCGCAGGTATTTCGATTTTTAAGCATAAGACGGCGGAAAATTTTAAAAATAGATCTCCAGAAAACGCGATTATACAAGGCATAACCGACGAAAAAATTAAAATTAGCGAATCTGTTCTTATACCATTTAACGCACGCGACCCGCACAGAGTCTATATTCACGACTTGGACATAGACTTTGACGGATTATTAGGTGCCGACTTCATGGAACACTACGGATGTAGAATAGATTTCAAAACCAGGCAACTAATTACAAATTTTAAAACATTGCCCATCTTCAAAGTAACTGACGATTCCCCAACACCCGAAATCAACAAAATCCGACAAAATTATAATTCTAGCCAAAATACCATCCAAATTGACGGTCGCACGGAAAAGGTTTACAAACTAAAATGCAATCTTAGAAACACTGACGCTGTACTGTCAGCGCAGGAAAACGAAAAAGTTCGTTTGCCTAATGCTCTTGTTAGGGTAAACGAAAATGGAGAATTTTTGACAACCGTAATTAATGCAAACGCCATTCCGAAAATTATAAATTTTTCTAATCTAAAATTAGAACCATTGCAAAAATTTAAATCGATTTTTAATTTAAATGTTCAAAATTCCGACTCACACATACAGACCGACCGATCATCTGAAATTATTAATCAGTTACGTTTAGATCATCTAAACTACGAGGAAAGTGAACTAATTACGCAACTTTGCCTAGACTTTTCTGAAATATTTTACCTGGAAGGAGACAACTTGACTTTCACTAACGAGATTAAACATTCAATCGACACTAACAATTCTAAACCTGTATTTACAAAATCGTATCGCTACCCTCAATGCCATAAACAAGAAGTCAAAACACAAGTTTCTAAAATGCTGGACCAAGGCATAATCAGACCTTCAATTTCTCCCTGGTCATCTCCCGTTTGGGTTGTACCCAAAAAACTCGATGCCTCTGGCAAACAAAAATGGCGAGTCGTAGTAGATTACAGGAAATTAAACGAATTGACTATTGACGATAAATACCCTCTCCCAAATATTTCTGACCTTTTAGACCAACTAGGCAAATGCCAATATTTTACCACACTAGACTTAGCTTCCGGATTCCACCAAATAGAAATTGACGCGAAAGACATTCAAAAGACTGCTTTCACAGTCGAAAACGGTCATTTCGAATTCGTTAGAATGCCATTCGGTTTAAAGAATGCTCCATCAACGTTTCAAAGAGTGATGGATAATATCTTGTTAGGAATCCAGAATGAACGCTGCCTTGTTTACATGGACGACATTATCATTTACTCCCCTACTATTCACGATCATATTTCCCGACTGACAGAAGTATTCAAACGCTTAAGGAAAGCTAACCTCAAAATTCAACCCGACAAGTGCGAATTTCTACGCAAAGAAGTCGCTTATCTAGGACATCTTATAACAAAAGACGGTGTTAAGCCAAATCCCAGTAAAGTAGATGCCATTTTAAACTTTCCTCATCCGAAAAATCAAAAGGACATTAAATCTTTCTTAGGTTTAGCGGGCTATTATAGACGCTTTATTCCAAATTTCTCTAAGATTTCAAAGCCCCTGACCAAGCTACTACAAAAAGACACTCCCTTTAACTTTGACAATGATTGTATGAATTCGTTCGACAACTTAAAGCAAACATTGACGACGACTCCGATATTAATATATCCTAATTTTGATGAGCCTTTCATCCTAACTACCGACGCGAGCGCATTCGCCATCGGATCGGTACTCTCTCAGGGAAATATAGGCAAAGATCTACCAATTGCATACGCTTCCCGAACTTTATGCGGTGCGGAAACAAAGTATTCCACCATTGAAAGGGAATTATTGGCCATAGTATGGTCAGTAAAACACTTTAGACCATATTTATTCGGTAGAAAATTCAAACTAGTCACCGACCATCGACCACTTACCTGGTTATTCTCAATAAAAGACCCAGGAAGTAGACTTGCCCGCTGGCGACTCAAACTAGAGTAATACGACTACGAAATCGTTTACAAGCCCGGAAAAATCAATAAAAATGCCGATGCCCTCTCTAGAATCAAAATAAACCATTTTTCCAAATGTTCTAAATTCCATTCCAAAATCTTAGCCGCGAACGAAGACACAGACGATGACGGAAATCCAGACAATGACGATGAAATCACAAACGAACAAATAATTCAAGAATTTAATACTTTCTCCCGACTATACAAGACCAAATCTTTAATTGACTACTCTAAAATTCAAACTTCGAATAAACAACTCCTAGACCGAGAAAACAAACACATCATAACTTTCTTTCAACAAAATAACCTAAGAGATTTTCATCACCAAATTATTGACGACATTTTCGAGGAAAACCCTGAATTTTACGACGACAAAATAAATATCCTCTCTAGTAGATCGGTTAGACATAGGAAATACTATATCATTCCTCTACCCTTTGACCCTGAATCTGTAGTAGAACATTTGTTCTTAGCAATATACAAAAATCAAAATGAATTAGATCTTTCTAATACTTATCATGTCGAAAATAACTTAGACCTCCCCATACTCGAAATTCTGTCATTTATCTTCGCAGAAAAGGACCTAAAGCTCATTATCTGTCAAAACCTAGTACAAACACCTGACGAAGACCAAAGACCGATAATTCTTGACCAAAACCATACCGGCAAAAACAACCTACATCGCGGAATAAACGAGACAATGCGTAGGATCAAAAACAAATACAATTGGCAAGGACTAACCAAAGATGTTGAAAATTTCATTAAAAATTGCGAAATTTGTCAACGGACTAAAGTTTGCCGTAAAAATCTTAACAACCCTCTAGTAATTACTGAAACCCCGAGAACACCTTTCGAAAGAATTAACATTGATCTATTCGAATTTCCTACACGAAATTACGCTCTAACTATCCGCGACGAACTTACAAAATTCACACAAGCCTACGCAGTACCGGATAAAAGCGCAAAATCTGTGGTAAATACCCTATTGTTATATTTTCAACATTACGGTACCCCACTAAGGATTCACTGTGATTACGGCGGTGAATTCGACAACAACTTACTAAAAGACCTCTGTACCCTCTACGATATAAAACTGACATATTCTAGCGTAGGACACCCCCAATCTAACGGTTCTATAGAACGCTTTCACGCTACCTTAGCCGAAATGATCCGAATTCACAAAACTGAAAACCCAAATGAACATCCTTTTACCATATTGCCGTATGCAGTAATATGCTATAATAATTCGGTTAATAAAACGCACGGTTTTACGCCATACGAACTGATCTTTGGACACACAGCTAATAGACCACCAGAGACCCTGTACAACCAAAAAGACCTAATAACTAAATATGTTAGGGACTTAAATAATAGGATATCCCACTATTACCAAATTGCACGCAGTCGGACTGAAGCGCAAAAACAAAAAGCTAAAGTCAGATTCGACAGAAATATCCCAGAAAATCGCCCCACGTATAACGTTGGAGACGAAGTATATGTAAAGGAATCCCAAATCAAAAGTAAGTCACAAAATAAATTCAACGGCCCTTTCGAGATCAAAGAAATTTTCCAAAATTCTGCCACTTTGTTAAATCCCGAGACAAATCAAACAAGTAAAGTAAATTTTGATAGAATGAAACCATATACTGAAGATTAAAATTTATTTTCAGGTTTCTACTGCTGTTCGGATCAGCATTTTCTCAATACGAAATAACACCAATAAACAATACTATCGGTGTTTACTATCACAAAGACACGGACATTGTCATCTCACACAAAAAATGGACGTTACTCGTACATAAAAATATATCGACCTTTAAGACAGCTCTTGACAGAAACGACAAAATCTTACAGACAATCCTTACCACCCTTGACCCAGCATACAAAAACATGAACGAATTCGCGAGTGAGGTTAAAACGCATTTAAGCCTCCTAGGACAAATCTCAAAATCCATACAAACTAAATTTGACGAAATACATCTCGACACGAAACGCTACAAACGCGGAATCATAAACGGAATTGGTTCAATATTCAAAGCAATTACCGGAAATTTAGACGCAGAAGACGGTAAATACTACTCTGACTGTATCAATAAACTAAACCAAGACGAACGTCAGATAGAAAATTTGATGAAAAATCAAATATCAGTTACAAATTCAGTTATTAAAAATTTTAACACGACAATTCAAAAACTACTAATAGACGAGGAGACATTCAACAAAGACATAAAAGAAATCGAATACGCAATCTTAGACATTACGTATAACGTACGAGCAGTTGAAACAAAATTAAAATTCTTGGAAATTTGTGAACAACTCATGGCGAGCTACCTATTTATAGAGGACAACCTCAACGATATTTTAAATTCGATCACTTTCGCGAGACTCAAAGTAATTCATACGTCTATCATTAATCCCCAGGATTTGGTAAACTCATTGCAGGAAATTTCACAAAACCTACAAAAGGACAATTTGCCACTCCCTATTAAACTTTCAAATATTGCACAGTATTTAGATATTATTGAATTAAAAGCTTTCCAAATGAACTCAGAATTAGTATTTGTATTAGATATACCCCTAGTAAACCCTCAAACGTACTCTGTTTTCCAATTATACCCCATTCCTATCTTAGATAGTAGAACTGGTCTGTATCATATTTTGTCAACTTCTCAAAAATATATCGCGAGAGATGATGATTCTTTGATGTACATACCCGTTGCTGACCTCAGAGAATGCAAGCCACTCCATACCAATACTAAATTATGTCCAAATTTGTTTGCATATCCAATTGACAACAACGCCATATGCGAAGCCCGCCTTTTCAAGGATCTACAAACCCTACCAGAAAACTGTCAAACGTTAACTATCATCGGCCAAGGATACAACATCCAAAAACTAGATGAAAACGTGTGGATGATCATCAATACAGAGCCACTACAAATGAATATCAATTGCCCGAAGGAGACTTCAAAAACCGACACCATCTTCAAAAACTCTATAATTAAATTACAACCAAATTGCTACGCCTTCATAGGCATCACGAAGATCCAAGCTAGCACAGACGAAACGACAGACGTGAAGAACGACGCTCACCCCATACAAATCCCTTTCGAGTGTTGCAACCAGGTTCCGGACAAAGTTCGAGTGCCCAATCTGAAACCACTAAAACTAAGTGATCTGAACACCGAAGACCTCGATATCGCCAGACACCAATTAGACCAGTATTCAAAAGACTTAGACGAGCTAATCAAGGAACCCTTCATCACGAGACACATTTCTTGGTTTACCTACCTTACCATAGTGCTAATTTTCGGACTCTTATTCTTGTATCTATTCTGTAAGTGTAAAGCAAGAAGACGAAGACTAGCCATCAACGTTTCCACGACTCCTTCATCTCCACCAAGGCCTAGTGAACCCCTCAGGACATTTACTAGCCTATTTCATCAACGAAGACGACCCCCACTAAGAAGAGAGGACGAAGAAGGTGAAGACATCGAACTTAATTAAACCAGACTGTTTGTGCCTTTTACTGACTTTTTGTACCAAGACTCTTCAGTGAATTTTTACTTCATTTCATTGTTTATTTAGTGTATTTTATTATTCCTATTTTTTTTGTTAGTTTCAAATGACTAACATTTTAACATGCTTTTCGTAACACAAACAAGCTAATACGCTTGCGTCTTACGCCTAGCATTTTTTTTACATTTTATGCTTTTACATTTTACGCTTTTTGTATTTTTACATTTTATATTTTACATTTTATATTTTTATATTTTTCAATCTTACAATTTTACCATTTTACATTACTTTATATTTTTGAATTCTTGTTAAATCACAAATTTTGTTCAACTTAAAAGTTGCTGTATAAACAACAACTTTTTTTATAAGGGGGAAGTTGTTATATGAAAATATACCCTGTATCTCTGAGACATTGGCCTCACCACTCTCAGCGGTATTATATTACATAGATATCAAATAACGACTCCTCTCAGCATCCGCTCTCCCGAGAATTAGATAAGATTGTATTCTTGCAAAACTGCATAATTGCAGTTCCTTTGTTCCCAAAGGTTATAAATGGGAGTAGTGTACTTTCAGACGGCAGTCTTAAACTCATGTTGGAATAAACAAGTCAAAATTATTATTGTTCTAATTTATAAAGAGTCAACGTTGACTCCATTAATAAATAAATAAAGTTTTTAAAAAGTGATTTCAACAATCGATTATCTAACATATATACATTCTTGTATCAATTTTGCGTCCTTTCAAAAGGTGGTGTGAAATGCGTCTCCTAGAATTAACGACTTTTTGCAGGTTCTTGCAGAGTATATTGACCAACATTTAGCCGCTAAATGCGAATCCGTTCTTAGATTTAGACTTTTTCAATTTTATTTTTTTCTGTATATTGGGCTTATATTTTTGTATCAATTTTACGTCCTTTTATAATTGAAATTATTTTGCGTCCAGCAGTATACAGTTATATTCACAGATCAATATTGCGTCCATAGTGTATAGTTTTATCTAGTTTCCACCATTATTGTATCAATTTTGCGTCCGCGTTGTTGCCAAGTTTTTGATACTCTGCTCATTTAAAATCGGCTTGATGTGAAACTCAGAAGGGGACCCAGGAAAATCATGTATCTTATTTAAATTCCTTTTATTCGAAATCTTTATAATCTATAAAGAAGAATGAAATGTTCTTCCTTATTATTTACGGGGGAGGCTGAATTTAATAAGGATGGCAATATAAATTTTCATAATAACTATTATGGGCTGATGAAAATCCTCACGTAATAATTAAGTCGAGGCACCAACAACGTTTTGCAATTAGTACCTGGGGTGGTATTGTCGACGATTTTTAAATTGGTCAATTTGTTCTACACCAAAATATTAATTGACAATCTTAAGTCAATTTTCTTCTAGACTATTTACCACTTGCAATGGAGATTGTTTCACTAGCTATAAGGCAACGTATTTTTTTATACATGATATTGCTTCACTTAATTTTTTTTCCATGGTCGTACGAGGGTACCTCAATGAAACTTTCTTCCAATCAATGGATAGGTTGTAGAGGACTACCTTGTTTACAGACCTTAATCCACTGGATTAATATTTATAGGGCATTTAAAATCTTATATTTATGCAGTTCCTATTCTCGATGAACAAACTCTTCATAGAGCCTATGATCTAAGAAAGGTTACAGCAAATTCGCTAAAATCCAGTTATTTTTGGTAGAGTGAGAGGATCTATGAAAGAACGTAAGCAAAAATGTATTGAGACAGATAGAGATCACTTCGAACATCACTTGTAAAGTTCTGGCAATAATTTAAAAAAGTGTTAAAAATGTCGTATCGTTTACGTCTTCTAATTATTATTTTTATTTAAAATAATAATTTGTGAAGAGTTGGTTTTCTTCAATATAATGATAATGGTCATGGTCATGATAATGCTGATGGTAATGGTAATGATAATGATAATACTACTCGGCCAAGATGGTCGTCCTGATAATCGGCGCACTCGGTGGGAAGAAGCCTACGCTGCTCTCAGAACTAAAGACCATACCCGGCGTGCCATAAGTCAGCCGAATGGTTGGCAGGTCAAATGCAGAACGCAGTCATCCTGGAGCCCCTTCGTAAGCCTGAGCAAATGATTCTGGCATCTACAATCACTAACCCTGCAGGCTGTGGGGAGTGGCGGTAGTTAATTCGCTGGCTCTTTTCCCGTGAGAATATCGCAGATACGGGAAAACAGTCCAGCATTGCTAACGCGAAAAAAAGAAAAAATATATAATAATAGTAATAAAGCAGTCATCCTGGGATCCCTTCGTGTTCTTAGAGCAAATGATTCTGGCATCTACAGCCACTAACCCTGCTGTATGAAAATATCGCTGAGTGTAATTTTACGGCAATTATACGGACGCAATATGAATACGTTTCGGCATGCAGACGGACGCAAAATTGATACAAGCATACATATACTTTATATACCTAGTTATTCATTAGTCATTATTAAACTATAATGACAAATAATAAATCACTACAAGTTACATTTCAAACTAAATCACGCAAGCAGAGATATATAACGTATATATCGCCGTGTTTATCCCTGTTGAATCTGAAATGCAAATTACACCTGTACAACCCTTTTTTTTAAAAAAAAACAAACCCCTTTATTAATGTGCTAGAATTAAATTCCCACTCTAAATTATTATTAACAAAAATACTCCTAATGCTCAGAGCATGAATTCTGATCTTCAAATTTGACACTCGACATACACACAAAGAAATAAATTCGAATTAAAATCTAACAATATATTGTATTTTTATAAAATGTAAAATATAAAACAACAATATTAACTTAATCTGACTGATCTAACTTATAATATAAAATATAAAAATGACAACAAATGGATAAAAGTTCAGTATTAAAATTAATAAAACTCACGAATGTTTTAAAAGGATATTAGATTTCAAAATAAATTCCAAACGTCTATGTACTCTCTCCTGACTTTCCAAAATTATTAATTAAAAAAAAAAACTCCAACTCTATTTCGTTTCCACTCCAATATTAAATTTCTATGATACCAATTTCAAAATGTTTAGACTTTTCATCAAAATTATATTTTTGACAACACTTGTCAAATCTCCAATTTTCAGGTTACGTCGTTACATGTTTTCAGATTCGTGGTCTAATTGAAAAAACATTTTTTTCAGCTATTGCAGCTCTTTGTATATGGTCGGTTTGACGTTTAATATTGCCATAGCAACGCAAATGTTACAATTCTAACAATATGTTTTCTGTCTACCCCTTTTAAATTGGGGTTGACATTCCTTAGTAAAATGTGTGACCGAGAGTCTTACACATCTTTTGTGCTAATTTTAATCTTATTCTGTGAGTATTTATTTCCTGGTACAGCTTAGATCCTTTTTGTGTCAAAATTCGCACTCACGCACAAATTAATTTACAAACTTAAAAATAATAGAACAATATAAATGCGATAAACAATTAGAGATGGTTTAGAAATAAAATTATGACTAACGATGATTTTGAGTAATCTCAGTTTTATGACTGTCCGATACAGATACCCAGATGTATAAAAACTATTCATATCATAATTCAACTCTTCTTAAATAGTTTATATAATCTCTAATTGCTTATATTGGCTAAATTAAGAAATTGTATGGAAAATAAGAAATTATTTGACTTATGTCAAAACCAAATATTAAAATTTGCTTTAAAATAGCAATAAAACCCAATAACTATCCATACAGATTCCCTAATTAAAATGGTTTGCATCACAAACACAATATACTATAGAATTTATTCGAATTCATTCCATTGCTTATAAAATATGAATTTGTCCCTTTCTCTTTATCTATACCAGTCCTTCTTGCTATCTGCCATAATAAAACCCAGTATAATATCCCATCAAAGGTAAGTTAAATATAATAGATAACATGCAATAAATATAAGTTCTTTAAATTAAAAAACTGATAAAGATAAGTTTTATAAAACTAAAAACCCCCATTGAAAGTATAAACTGAAAACACTTTTCAGTGTATTGCGATCTACAGACTCGAATTCCTACAAAGAATACCAAGAGTACTCAAAGATAATAATAGTTTGTGTATAATCATCTAATTCCACACACTAGAAAACATATTCCTCATGTTTGTAATTAAGTATAAGTGAACATCATAGCAATATATATATGTATACATATATACGTCTTTGTATCAGTTTTGCGTCCATCTGTGTGCCGAAACGTATTCATATTGCGTCTGGTGTAAAAATGCGTCCGTATAATGAATGCAAAATTACTCTCAGCGATATTTTCTTCCACGTAAGGTTTTTTAATCAAATAATTCATCGAGAAATTCGATATTGGGCCCTCTTCCTATACTAAAATTATTAACTGAACTGGATATACGTATTCACGTTTGTCCGTAATCCAAAAAAAAAAATGCTTGAAAATCGGACGTAAAATAGATAGGTACAAACTTAAAAGAAGTAATGAAAGGAAGTTTTTGCTCAACAGTTTTATAATATTCTGCATATCAAAATCAAACTGTTCGCAAACAAAAGAAAAAAATACATACATTAAAACGTACAAATTTTACAAATAATTACAATCTTTTTATCCATTATTTTAATTAATTATAACGAAAAATGTGTACTGTCGATTTATGATATTAGTTTTTTCAATAAGCAAATCGTTTAAACTATATAATAATCTATACTTATGTGAATATAATTAATAATACGTGCACATGAATTACATGTGCATAATAATTTTAAAAGGGCCACGGGCAGTAAAAAAAATTTCTCTGATTCTTATTGGAGACAATTTTGAGTGCACATCACTTTGTAAAAAGCAACGTTAATATTAAACATAATGGTGTAAAATTTACGATTAATTCACTTTATGAGGAAAAACAATTTTTAATACTGAACTACGATTTTTTCTATTTACGTGCCTTTTGCCTAAAATGCAAATGAACATTATATTTAGATACCATCAAACAGAAAGATACTTAAGACACTTTTGAGAGAAAGGAAACAACTTTTATAAAATGAATCTAGACATATCGGGTTAGGTGATTATGTGGTGGTTAGATGCCAAATAGAAATTTCAAGACATCAACATTCTCATTACTTTTATTAAAATATTTATAAAAAATTAGGAAAAATTCCCAATATCACAAGTAATACTATTGAGTAAATTGTGATATGACAAATTAGTATAAAATCCAATTAATAGGGTAAAAAGGGGGAAAGTCGATTAAAAACCATTATAACTTTTTATTTGAAAACCAGAAGAAAAACATAACATTTTCTTATTATTTAAAAATAAATACAAAAAATATATACTTTGCGTTTGGTTGACTAAAATAACCAATGAATAATATCTAACAGCAAAAAAATGAAGATGAGATTATTAATTAAAAAAAGTACGTAAAGAAGTAAATAAAAATGGTAACATAAAGAAGAACTCTTAGAGAATAAAAGTAAATTTGAACTTAGATCTCAGGTAAAACTGCAAAATTCTAACAAAGAATATAACATGAAACGAAAGAAACTCAATTTACTTTTTAAAATAAACATCTAATAGAACTGAAAAATAAAAAGTAAGTAACAACATGGTAATATTGAAAACAGATTATATAATGTCACATAAGGCAAGGGTCCACATTGTTTTATTTCAGAAGGGCCTACCGGTCATTTTCCCGGTGCCCCAGTCCAACACTGTCTATATTATATATTATATGGGAGTTTTATATTAGCATTTTTTATAAAATCTTAATATTTTTTTTCTTATCCGTGTAAGACTGAATTTTTACATTTTCATTCAAATGTTGCTTTTATCTTAAAGTACAGTAACTAGAGGTTTTAATTTCAGAAAAATACCACAGGAATTGAATTTTGTTTATTTTTTAATATCATCAAGAAAAAGTATCTGTATTATACAGGAACTTGCTTTTTCATAGGAGGTGAAAGAAAATATCATTGAGTGTAGTTTTGTCCATTATAAGGACGCATTTTGACACCATTACCTAGATGGTCAATTTTTGTACCCATTTAAATTACTTGCTTTTGAAAAAATTGCATCCAACTTCAATCCGCCCTATTGTAGCCAGCATTTTGAATTTTTAAATTTCAACTTCAGATTCGTAATCAGCGCGACCTCAAAAACATTAAAATACTACCTTTCAAAAATAGATAAGTATTACTTTTTAATATATTAAATTTCCCAATTTAGGGGTAGTTTGCAGCCATTGGGGGTAATAATATAGTGTGGGTACCATTTAGAAACTGAAGAAGATACTTTTTGTATAAGAATTGCATATAAAGAGACAATCATTTATTATGAAATTATTCCTGAGTTTTGCACATTATTTACCTCTAGATACTGTGTATTCTCTTTATAAAAAATTATGAAAACAAATATAACATTTAATTTACATCAATGATTTCTTTGTTTACATCTCTTGATCTGAAGTACGATTTTTGTAATAGGTATATATTAATTACTGAAAACAATATGAGTACGTATCTCAAACACGACACACAACTCACATTCCCGTAGATGAATGGAACAAATCCTCTCTGTATTAGCGTACTTTGTAACTGCACAGTGTTGCCAACCCGAGATGACGCAAAATTGATACAATTATCTAACTGAAATGTATATAGTATATAATTTACAGAGACCTCCCAGCGGTAAATGCTTGAACTAGCAATATACTTCCTTTCGTTACTTCTTTTAAGTTTGTATCTATTTTACGTCCAATTTCCGAGCACTTTTTTTTAGATTATGAACAAACGAATTATTATACCCAGTTAATAATTTTAGTAAAGGTAGAGTGAGCAATATCGAAGTTCTCAATGAATTATTTGATTAAAAAAACCTTACGTGGAAGAAAATATCGCGGAGTGTAATTTTGCGTCCGGTATATATGTATTATTCTGTTTAATAGAATATATAGAATTTTTGATTTTTTATAAATTTTATAGATTTAGTTTTAATTATTCTTTTATTGAAATACAAACCCAGGGCGCCAATACCTTTCGATATACCTAATTTAAAAGCATGAGCAGACTGTGCAATGCCTGCAACCAGTTCTCCTAACCTCAAGAGCAGCTTCAAGTATGGGGTTTAAATAAACAAAGAAAAGTTGAAGATAGTTTTATGATAACGATATATTTTGATATTGTGTATTGAAGTAAGCTTACTTGTATGTCCTTTTAAAAACGTGAAATATATTATTGTACATCTTCCTTTTGTCTTCTTTCTTATTACTAAATTCTATCTTCTATTCTCCTTCCTTTCTCTTATATCCAACTCTTACTTTATTCTTCTTTTAGTTAAAACTTCTCTCTTCTATGTCTCAATCTTCTTCTGCTATCTTATATATCCTTTGATTTTATTTTAAAACTCCCTTTCTACCTTCTCATTTTCTCCTTCCCAATTATTTCTGACGTACAATCTTTTTTTCAAATTATATTCTTTTCTTTTTCTCTATCTTCCTCTGCTGTCTTATATATCCTATTTTAAAACTCCCTAACTACCTTCTCGTTTTCTTCTCTTCGCAATTATTTACTGACTATTTCAATCTCTTTCAAATTATATTATTTTCTGTCATTCCAAAAAAATCTTGACAAATCACCTTTCATACCGGCAATGCCCTGACTGATTTAAAATATTTTAGCGCATACGAAAATTTTCAATTCAACAAAATTTCTTAAAATTACCTAAACGGTACAAAATTTCTTCCACCTATTCAAGCAACATGCTTAATCAAATTTATAAATGATGACACCAAACTATAAACAATAAAATAAATCTAAAACAATGTAACCCATATAACATTTCTTTATTTAATTAAACGTGCAACTTGGTGATATAATGCTGGTTGCACACAAAACACCAAACATTTCACGCAAAAAAACATCTTCATACTGAAATAACAAAATAACAATTTAAACATTTAGGATAATATCATAATATTCCCCTCCCAAGTTAAATAAATTTTTAAAATTTGAAAAATGTATTTAATTTTTGTAAGTCAGGTATGATATTCACAATGTTAATTCATTATCTGAACCTGGCGTATACGGGTAAAGCATCTCTATGTGAAACTTTCCTCTACTAATATTTTCCGTTAAGTGTTTTAGTTCGTATGTGTTCGAGTTTAATATTTTATCAATTATTTAGGGCCCTTCAAAAGGATACATGAGCTTAGCACACTGTCCCAGTTTTCTATTTGTGTACCTTAAACCTTTAACTATGACTAGGTCACCTTCTTTAAATTTGACTCTTTTTTAATTTTTTCTTGTTCTCGTTTTAAATATCTTTGTGAGTTTTTTGTAATGCGTTTTTTAACCATTTCATTTACCCTGTCTAAATCTACATTAGACTCGTTTATCCAAGGACGACTTGGATGTTCCCCTAACATAAGTGTTATTGGTGATATTTTTGTCACAGTGCTTGGGATATTGTTCAAATAATGTTCTACCGTCTCCACATACTATATCCAATCGGTATGTTTATGACCTGGCTGAAGAGAGAAACGGAAATGGAAATGAGAAATGAATATTTACAGTGGACCAGTTAATTAGTGTACATGCAATGAAAGTTGCAGTAAGGGTAGTAATTTTTAACGTAAATTAAAAGGGGGTGTGCGGGATATTGTGCGCAATATTAGGGCGAGACGGCATGATTGAAATTTAGCGAATATGCGATTTTAAGTTGCTGAGACACCCCAAGAAGTACTAGTAATAATGTAGCGTAGTCAAACTTTTGTCAGATAGTTCTTAACACACTCATATTTAACAGGACGATAGGAAACATATATTTGTACTTGGTGTATTTTGGATTTGGCAAAAATCAGAGTCTAAGAGGGTAAAACACCCCACAGACACTAATTAAAATAGGCGTAACTTTTGTCAAATAGTTTTTAACACATTCATATTTAACAGGACGATATGAAACATACATTTGTACTTGGTGTATTTTGGATTTGGCAAAAATCAGGGTCTGAGAGGGTAAACCACCCCACAGAAGCTAATTAAAATAGGCGTAACTTTGTCAAATAGTTTTTAACACATTCATATTTAACAGGACGATAGGAAACATATATTTGTGCTTGGTGTATTTTGGATTTGGCAAAAATCAGGGTCTGAGAGGGTAAACCACCCCACAGAATCTAATTAAAATTAGCGTAACTTTTGTCAAATAGTTTTTAACACATTCATATTTAATAGGACGATATGAAACATATATTTGTGCTTGGCGTATTTTGGATTTGGCAAAAATCAGGGTCTAAGAGGGTAAGTCACCCCACAGAAGCAAATTAAAATCAAAGGAACTTTTGTCTTATAGTTTTTAACGCATTCATATTTAACAGGACGATAGGAAACATGCATTTGTACTTGGTGTATTTTGGATTTGGCAAAAATCAGAGTCTAAGAGGGTAAACCACCCCACAGAAGCTAATTAAAATCAACGCAACTTTTGTCTTATAGTTTTTAACACATTCATATTTAACAGGGCGATAGGAAACATACATTTGTACTTAGTGTATTTTGGATTTGGCAAAAATGTGTTTATAATAGGGTTAGTCGCCCCAAAATTTAATTAAAAATATTACTGTAATATAATCGAAAAGGCCTTAGAGGCGGCAAAAATGACAGAGAGCAGTGTGAAGTTAGGGACTGCGGCGATGACAGGGCCGAGCAGAGTCCCTTATTTAAAATGTTATGTATTTGGTTATTTTAGTATAGTTCAGTGTTTAAATTTATGTTTGCTTGCTCAAGAACCCACTCTACAGTTATACTACATTTTGGCGACGAGCGAAGATTAGAAATAATTGTACATAAACAAACATCAACAACGTGTAAACTGTCAAAAACATTGCCGGTTTACTATAGTCTGTTTTTAAACCAGGAGGACTAAATGTAGAATCCCAATTTACACTATAAAAGTTACCAGAAAATTACCCTAGAATATTTTAGGGGTTCTAAGCAACCAATCTTACACACTATAGTATAGGTGTATGCAGTCCAATATACTTACTAAAAAGTGGTCTAGGGATTCCTCACATTCTTAATAATAAATTTCCAAAAAAGAATATTGTTTAAGATATTTGAAATTTGATTTGGTATATGACTTATTAAAAAATACTTAAAAAAAACAAATTTAATTAATTTTAATTGATGTGTCAATGATATATATAATTTTCCCTCCACGTCCAATTTTGCCATGTACTGAGGAAGCTTTGAGATATAAAGTGCGTTTAATTTTTAAATTATATGCCTGTAAAAAATTAAGTGTGTAAATGAAAGTAAAACAAAATTTCCCTATTAAATACACAACTATTTATTATTATCACAGGGTTCGATTACTGCTTGCAAGAAGAACCAAGAAGAAACTTGCAAGAGATATCAGAAAGCATTCCTAAAAAACATAAATGCTAACATAATATCAAAATGACATGCTCACTATAAAAAATAATTACTACATAAGTAACTTTGTCACACAAGGCAAAACAAGCCATACATGTTATACATAAAATTAATTATTAATAAACTTAAAGTAATGCATAAGTGAAACTTAATAAATCTAATGAATGGTAATATCGAACATTATACGTAGGTATATTTTAAGAAGTAATAAACACTACAATAATTAATTATATATCAGTCATCTTAAACACCTCTAGAATAAGTCCTTAAATACTTTAGCACTTATCACTTAATCACTGAAGTCACTGAAGAGCTAATTCTGTGTCTGTATCCGAACTTTCAGATGAAGTGTCGCTTTCAGCACCAATAGAAATAATTAACGGCTCAATTATAGTGTCCATGATTCCATTCAACTTGTACATTATTTTTTCTTCCTCTTTGATGATATGCTCAACACAAATTTTCCAATGACTGCTTTAGAGTTTTTCATTGTTTCATCAAATCTGGTAATAATTCCTGGTCTTCCTTCAAGTTTTTTTGGCCTGTGTATATTTTCAGTCTTTCTATATTCCCTTATCGTACGGAATACAGTTGATCTTGCAATTTCTAACAGTAAAAGTGTTTAAAATAGGTATATTACAAATCTTACATTGTTTAATATCTCACCCACTGCATTTATAATTGTACATACGATTTCACACAGTTTGACCTTTGTTTTTCCACTCAACATCTGTTTATACATATTTATTACACATTGCTTCTCAGATAATGCTAAAGCACCCAAATCTAATCGTTTGCGTTTCTTTACTGGTGAAACTTCCACTAAACCACAACATCCATATTGAAAAACTTTCAGAATATATATATATATATATATATATATATATATATATATATATATATAATAAATATAAATAAACATATAATTAGTTCTCTAAAGAACAGTTTCCTTTTGCTTTCAAATTTCTACAAACGAGAATGAGTGATGATAAATAATTAATGAAGACACTTCGAAATTTGGTTGAAATATTCAACTGACGTGTATGTCAAATTTTACGATTTGGCCTAGTGTAAACCTGGCGAACACGCAGCCAATCACATGTGTATGATTTAGCGCGGCAAATTCGAAAGAGTCCTCCTGGTTTAAAAACAGACTATAGAGTTTGCGGACTCGTTAACATTTTAAACAAAATTGGGAACAATTTAACATTTATCAAAATAACAAAGGACTGGTGTGTTGTAAACATAACGTAGTCGAACTTAAAGTGAAAACGAACAAACAATTAAACATTAGTGTGTCAGTGAAACATTAAGAGGAAATGGCTGCTAACGATTCACTTATAGTTTGTTTTTAAACCAGGAGGACTAAATGTAGAATCCCAATTTACACTATAAAAGTTACCAGAAAATTACACTAGAATATTTTGGGTGTTCTAAGCAACCAACCTTACACGAGTACAGTATAGGTGTATGCAGTTTAATATACTTACTAAAAAGGGGTCCAGGGATTCCTCACATTCTTAATAATATATTTCCAAAAAAGAATATTGTTTGAGATATTTAAAATTTGATTTGGTATATGAAACTTATTAAACAATATTTAAAAAAATATATATAATTATTTTCAATTGATGTGTCAATGATATATATAATTTTAATGATATATATATTTTAAGAGGTAATAAACATTACATTTATGAACTTACAGAATACATATTTGAAGTAACAACAATAATTAATTATATATCAGTCATCTTAAACACGTCTAGAATAAGTCCTTAAATACTTTGGCACTTATCACTTAATCAGTGAAGTCACTGAAGATCTAATTCTGTGTCTGTATCCGAACTTTCAGATGAAGTGTCGCATTCAACACCAATAGAAATAATTAACGGCACTGTACATTTAACATGTACATTTTTTCTTCCTCTTTGATGATATGCTCAACACAAATTTTCCAAATGTAAATGTAACTTACTTGAAATTAATTTCCTTCATGAATTTATTGAGGATCGAGAAAACTTCTGCAAATCTCTGGGCGACTAATTATTTCATGTAGAATTTTGTTTAGGGTAGGCATTTCATTTTTGTAGAAGAAATTATGTATTATTTGTCGAATAGAGTTTTTCACTGTTTCATCAAATCTGGTAATAATTCCTGATCTTCTTCCAAGTTTTTTTGGCCTGCGTATATTTCCAGTCTTTCTATATTCCCTTATCGTACGGAATACAGTTGATCTTGCAATTCCTAACAGTAAAATCTTACAAATCTTATTGTTCAATATCTTACCCACTGCATTCATAATTGTAGATACGATTTTACACATTTTGTCCTTTGTTTTTCCACTCAACATCTGTTTATACATATATTTATTACACATTGCTTCTCAGATAATGCTAAAGCACCCAAATTTAATTATTTGCGTTTCTTTACTGGTGAAACTTCCACTAAACTTGAATTTGCCACAACATCCATATTGGAAAACTTCCAGAATATGTATATATATATATATATATATATACAGGGTGTTGCATCATGAGAGGGACATAGCTTAATAGGAGGTAGAGAACATCAGTGGTAACCGGAACCCCCCATAGAAATGTCTCATTGGGCCTTCACTACGAAGTTACAGGGCGTTTTATAATTTTTGGCCAATCCTGTTTTTTGTCATAACTTTGACAGGGAATGAAATAACGGATTCATATTTGGTACGGCTAATGTACTAACGAACCCCAAGAGGTACATGTATAAAAAAAAATATATCCAGGTCCGGACTCACTATAATTTATGTTTCTTCTTTGCATCAATAAAATATCACCCTGTATATATTTTTTTGAAATTTCTATACGATATTCGAAAAGAGCAAGAAAAAACAAACAAAATGGCCTATTTCATTTTTTTGTTACACCTTCGTGGTTATTTAAATACGTTGTTAAATGTGCAAGAAAATGGATTACAGAACCCTATTAAATGAGAGGCACGTGAAATAAATAGTTTTATAACTAAAATTTGCAAAAATTCTATTGAGCCTAGGTGGTCTGGGTGAATCCTAATTCCGGCACGTTTTAAAGGTCCATTTTGGTAAAAAACTGTGGTCCTAATAAGTAATCGGGTATGAAATAACAAAATTTTTAATCAATCACAGTAGGCTTGTTCAAAGTGACAGATAATAAAAAGAAATCTCCTAAACAGTTGAATAATTGTTTGTTAGTAATTTAATGTGTCAATAATCCGCATTTAGTTAGTGAAAACTTGTGAAACTATTTTATTTATGCCAGTAAAATTTACAAACGTGGAATATGCTGACATAATATTCATCTATGGTTTCTGTAATGGAAATGGTAGGTCGGCGGAAAGAGAATATCGGCTGCGTTTTCCTGGTCGTCGATGCCCTAATCATAAAACCTTTAGTACGGTGTTCCAGTATGCAAGACAACACGGAAAGTTTCCTAATTCTGCAGTTGTGGAGCGTGTTTTACAACAAGGTGTGCAGGAACAAAACAATATTATAAACGTAGTTCAAGAAAACCCAAATATGAGCACTAGACGAATCAGTTTGGCAACTGGTATTCCTCATTGGCGAGTATGGAGAACCCTAAAAAGAGAACGTTACCATCCATATCATATCCAGCAGGTACAGCGTCTTCAACAAGGCGACGATATTCCCCGCCTGGCATTTTGTCATTGGTTGTCTAACCATCGCCCAGTCATTTACAGAACCTTATTTACGGATGAGGCACAATTTACAAGGGATGGAGTAAACAATTCACGAAATAATCATAAATGGGCACAGGAAAACCCACATGCGGTACGCCAACGCCGTTCGCAACACAGGTTTTCTGTAAATGTTTGGGTCGGACTTGTGAATAGACATTTGATAGGGCCACATTTTGTTGAAGAAAGATTGAATGGTGAAATTTACTTTGATTTTCTTCAAAACATTTTACCGAATATGTTAGAAAATATCGGTATAAGAGGCATGTTGTTTCAGCATGATGGGGCCCCACCACATTTTAACCTTCAAGTAAGAGAACACTTAAACAATGTGTATCCTAATAGATGGATTGGACGCGGGGGTCCACATGAATGGCCACGAAGATCTCCTGATTGTAACCCTTGTGATTACTTTTTATGGGGCCACTTAAAAAACGAGGTTTATAGCATTGAAATTGAAAGTAGACAACATTTAATCCAGCACATCGTTACAACCTGCGACGAAATACGGAATAATCCAGAAATGATACGTCGAGCAATTGGTGACCTTTCTAAACGCGCAAGAAAATGCACAGAATGTGGGGGAGGACATTTTGAAAATTTACTTTAGTGTCAGTTACGTTTTATTTTTAAACACATTTAGTTATTGTTTTGTTATTTATTGTTAATTGAATGGAAAATATTTTATTTATTTAGATTTTAGTTTGTTCTCTTTTCCAATTTTTATTAAGTATAAAATGTTGATGATTTTCTTGATCAAAGTAACTGGTTGCTTAGGCCTAAATGGTTTAAATTATCTGTCACTTTTATTCTTTGAACAAGCCTACTGTGATTGATTAAAAATTTTGTTATTTCATACCCGATTACTTATTAGGACCACAGTTTTTTACCAAAATGGACCTTTAAAACGTGCCGGAATTAGGATTCACCCAGACCACCTAGGCTCAATAGAATTTTTGCAAATTTTAGTTATAAAATTATTTATTTCACGTGCCTCTCATTTAATAGGGTTCTGTAATCCATTTTCTTGCACATTTAACAACGTATTTAAATAACCACGAAGGTGTAACAAAAAAATGAAATAGGCCATTTTGTTTGTTTTTTCTTGCTCTTTTCGAATATTGTATCGAAATTTCAAAAAAATATATACAGGGTGATGTTTTATTGATGCAAAGAAGAAACATAAATTATAGTGAGTCCGGACCTGGATATATTTTTTTTTATACATGTACCTCTTGTACATTAGCCGTACCAAATATGAATCCGTTATTTCATTCCCTGTCAAAGTTATGACAAAAAACAGGTTTGGCCAAAAATTATAAAACGCCCTGTAACTTCGTAGTGAAGGCCCAATGAGACATTTCTATGGGAGGTTCCGGTTACCACTGATGTTCTCTACCTCCTATTAAGCTATGTCCCTCTCATGATGCAACACCCTGTATATATAATAAATATAAATAACATATAATTAGTTCTGTAAAGAACTGTTTCCTTTTGCTTTCAAATTTCTACAAAATAATTAATGAAGACACTTCGAAATTTGGTTGAAATATTCAACTGACATGTCAAAATTTACGATTTGGCCTAGTGTAAAACTGGCGAACGCGCAACCAATCACATGTGTATGATTTAGCGCGGCAAATTCAAAAGAGTCCTCCTGGTTTAAAAACAGACTATAGGAATTTTAAATTTGATCAATTTAATTTGCCCCTGATAGAGAAGACTGGGAATATTATATACAGAGATTTGAATTGGAAACAGCAATTCATGGACTAGATACCGAGGAGACAAGTACTCATAAACGTAATATTCTTCTAACTAAGGTAGGACCTGATCCATTTAAAATATTAGTTGACTATTTTAAGCCGGGTAGCATTACCACTAAAACTTATACGGACATTGTGAAAGTGTTGAACAATTATTATGAAAAAAAAAACTTTCGTGCTGTCGGAACGTGTTACTTTCGCTTTGCGTTGGAGAGGAGAGGACAAAACCGTAACGAAGTTCGTGACGGCATTACGGAGGCTAGCTGGAACTTGTGAATTTGGGGATGTATTAAATGAAAGATTGCGAGATCAGTTAGTAATGGAGTCGTATCAGCTGACGTCACAATCAAACTGCAACTTCAGTTAAGTGGACTCGAAAGTTTTTGTGATATTTACAGTCATTTAATTATACCAAGTTTTAAGGTATTTTAGAGCTTTTTGAAAAGCTTTTTTGTGTAAAACTAATTATTAGTGTTCCCTTTTACTAATACGTTTGGTGATTTATTGAACTGGCTTTAATTTTGTGTTTTATTTGCGTTTTTTAACGGACGTGTTTTTTTCGTACTGTCAAAAGGTTTTTATTTTCGTAATGGTGAGTTAATTTTAACAATTAGGAATGTTAAATTTGTTGAAATTTGATCTATACACTTCAATTTAGGAGTCACCAAATTATATTTCTAAGTTAGAGTATATTAACGGTGTTGAAGTAGGATAAAGGTAGAAGATTTAACTGTATCGCTAAATGATATCCCAAAAAATTCTAAAACTTTGGTGATGGATTATATGTTATTTCGAACGAGCCCTAAGACCATGATGACCAAGTTAGATGCCTTTGCTCAGCTCGCCTGTAAATGGATAGAATTTCTGGATACAAAAAAAATAGCAAGCGATATCTCGTTGGTAAAGTAAGTGTAGATTCTATATGAATAATATGAAATTCAAAGTTCATTATCAAAGTATACTGCTTATGTCTGTAATGTGTCATCACAAATTACTGCTTTTCAACATTTGTACATTATTAAAACAGATTAAGGATGAATGTAATTTTTGTTTTAGGTTAGGCATTTTCAAAGATTATCAGAAGTACCGTTTAAGCCTTGGATTGTTGTATGAGGATACATCTGTGACGGATGTATTGGCTTATTGAGTAGAACTCAGTAACAAGAACATTGATATGGCTGTAGTATTAAAAAACAAGGCCAGATGCTTAGAGTATGCAGTGCGCTTTGGCATTTCACAAAGATTTTTATGTAATCTATACATTTGTAAATTATGCAGTTATGATATTTAAGAAGTTAATAGCTTTATATAACGTATATACAGATGTATGTTTCCTAAGTTTACATGTAGAATATGTTAATAAAAACAACAAAACCACTATGTATTGCTATAAAATAATGTATTTTGCTCTATGCTGCTCTATCTACATTTAATATATTCATCGTTTTCTCTTCCTGAATTTAAAAATGTTCAGATACATTGAAAATTCAACGAAGTTTTTCGAAAAGTTAGGGTTTTATTTTTCATTCTTCCATGTATTTTGCATTGTTTAGTACACTCAGTTTAAAATCTGATTTGATCTTAAAACCTACCTTCATTTATCAACCCAAAACTATGTCTATTCGCACGTTACTGGAGGAGGATGTAATTAATAACTATATAACTACATATTCAATCAGTTTTATTTGTGTTATTAACAATACTTTTTTACACAAGTCAATATAATAGAATACATGTTAAAATAATATGTAAAGCGTACTAAAAAAAAACGTTACATATCACCTTAAGAACAATCTACACTAAGTGAAATTTTAAGAACATTTATGCATCCTATTTTGATTAAATAGGCAAATTCACTGTCAACATTGCAATATTATGTTATACATCATGTAAAAACTATCATATACCTAGGTACCTATAACAAAATGTTTGGAACATATTCTTGCATTCTTTATTTTCAATTCGAAAAAATCATCTCTACAGAACGCTGTTGGGCCGAGTACGTATTTCTATTCTTACAAGCTCTACTTGTCGTCTGGTTTGAGCAGATGGAAATCCCAAAAATCTGACTTCTTTTTCGATTCCATCGATTAGTGCACACAACAGCCGCCGTCGACATTCTGTTTCTAAAATGGTAACAATTTCAAACTCATTACAAACTTTTGAGCTTGAAGTACAACCCTGCCAAAAAATGCTCATAGAAACAGATAAAAATAAAGCTATAAGGTTCTATGAGGCCGATATCAGTTTTTGAACGAAATTAGTCGATTCCACATACAGTCATATCAATAACCACAAACATTCCAAGAGATATTCTTCCTCAATATGATGGGATGTCGTTGTGCAATAGAATGGCATAGAAACTCATATGCAAAACTGTTATCGTCATCTACATAGATCTTCGTCATGTTCATAGAAAAATATACATTTTGAACTATCGACATGTTTCTATATGCCATTTTTGGCAGGGAATTAGTAATATTGTCGGAAAATATAAATTTCATAGCAATAGATATTAATCTTTTACAAAACCATTATTATTAATAAATAGAAATTACTACTACCTAACCTATTATATTCTGTCAATATTGGCTTATACCAAATCTATGAATACATATATTAAATGAATATTTAAGCAAATAAGTTATACAATATACCTACTTAACAAAAAAAACCGAAAAACTAAATTATTAGCGTTATTAATGCTTATATTTACAATTTACGATTTAACAGGGATGTTAACATACCTGACGACAAATTTTTCTTTTCCAATAATAGCATTGATACGATATGTATCGAAATTTCTTTCACACTAGGCTTTTAAAAAAACGTTAATAAATGTCTCCACACGAATTTGTTACTAAAATTATGCACCACTAATTTTACAATCGATCACAAACTAAGACTTGCTCTTATGTCAAATTTTTCAACAATCCACTTAACCGTTTTCAAGCTGTCAAATGATGACGTCACTGATACTACTCCATTGGCATAAATAACGCAGCATGGCAACAAGAGATTATTAGGGAACACCCCACAAACACGGCTACATTAACAGATGTTGAGTCAACGGCATTCCAGCTTGAACAGGCAAGCATACACATAAAACGTTTAACATCTCTCTCTCAAGTACAAATTGAGTCACAACATACGAATCGCGTAGGTTCAAACAAGAAATATGGAGCGCAAGTTAAACCGAAAACACCAACAGCAAATACATACGGCAAAACAAATTAGACCAGAACTCTCGATGCGAATAAACAGTGTTTATCTTGTGTTGCGGTGGTACACAAAAATCGTAATGATTGTCCAGCCCAAGGGAAAAATTGTTTAGCATGCAACAAATTAAATCATTTTGCAGCAGTTTGTATAGTTTCGGGTCGGGCACAGGTGATAAACGACCGACGTCCAAATACAAGGCATGTACGGGAAAATGAACCGGATATCTCGGAAAGTGAAAAGCATAGTTTTTCTTCAACAGATACTGCTAACATTCGTAACATATACAATACCAACAAAGTCATGTTGGCAACGCCTATCAATAACCAGAATATTGATATGCTATACGATTCAGGAGCGGCCCACTCAGTAGTAGGAAAACGAATTTGGAACAAAATTGGTCGACCAAGCTTAGAGAAAGTCTCAAATCTAATTGCGTACACTGATTTAGGAATACCAACTCTTGGTGTCGCGAAAGTAACAGTAAGAGCTTATGGAATTGAACTTAAACTGCCCTTATATGTCATTGGAACCATTGGCTTAGATTGGTGTTTGGCTTTTAAACTATCTATGCCCCCAGGATCGAGGATATGTCAGCTACGAAACAGTAAGGAGATGCCAACAATATAACCTGACGCCAAGTTCATTAGGAATTCCGGAAGTTTAGAAGACGTTATCGAAAATATACCAAAGGACGCTCATTGTCAGTTAAAGGCCATTTTACAATCAGTGGATGAACTTTTTAGTGGTACTATGGGGACAATTCAAGGACACACGGCAAAAATACATATACCGGAAGGTGTTAAACCTAAGACTTTTCGACCAAGGCCCGTACCAATACCGTTACAGGAACAAGTAACTGCTGAGATTGAGAGGCTGGTACGGGAAGATGTGCTGGAGCCGGTTGATACCATGAACAGTGCCATTGAATGGGCATCACCTATAGTAACGGTTGTAAAATCTAATGGAAGCGTACGTATTTGTGGAGATTTCCGTGTGACTATAAATCAACATGTACAAATCGATGACTATCCGTTACCTCGTTTCGAGGATATAATGGCTAAACTCACAGGCGGAACACATTTCTCTCGTATTGATTTAAAGGATGCTTACCTCCAACTGCAAGTTCACCCAGACTCTCGCAAATACCTCACAATAGCAACGCACAGGGGTTATTTTTCATACAAACGTCTTCCGTTTGGGATATCATTTACCCGGTACTTTTCTTTGTAGAATAAGTGTTCTTACATCCGTAAATTGCACGCCTTATTCCTGACATTTTCTTTTAGGTCTATAACTGAAAAATAACATTTAATATGTAAATTTGATAAATAAAATCTGTCTCTTTTACATTACATAAATACATACAAAATTACTATAGAACACTAACAATAATTGTCTTTGAAATCTTAACGAAGTTCGAAATAGTATAGGAAATATTGTCCTTCCACACACGAAATTACTACCTACTAAAAAAGGTTTTTATAATTTAAAAAACGTATAAAACAAAAAAATCTATAAATACACAATTCACCACGAAATAATAAATATAATAGATTAAATAAACTCCGATATAACATCACTAAACATGTAGAAACGAACGTAAACAAAACTCTCCAGGCCTCGCCGTGACGTCACAGCTCGTTGAGTGCGAGAAGTGGCGAACATTGAAGCATAGGGATCTGGCCATCCTCTTTGTTTATAATCCTTGGTTTGAGGTGACTGGGTCGCCGACTGCGGCGACCGGCGACACAAATCAAATGGAAAGCACTTTCGGCGACACGAGTCGACTCGCGTTGACTTGTGTCGGTAAATGAAAAGCACCGAATGTAAATAACAAAATTCAAATCTCATTACATACGTTATTATTTACCGCCCTTTTATTTTCAAAGCGAATTTGTTCTTGCATGTGATGATTAGGACTTTTTTTGATATGATAGGTATATAAAATATATATTTAATATACTTTTCGATCATTTAACAATATTTTATGAATTTTGTTGAAGGAAACGACCCTATTATGCTTATTTCTAATTTATTACTCGGACCTGCAGAACTATTTCATTATCAAAAGAAGTGGGTAGACCATTCTGTGATATTTTCAAGGTACACATTTTACTTTCAATTAAAAATCAATATCATTTGCATTTGACCAAATGTGCATATTATTATTTTCGCATAACTAAACAATTTCGTCTAGTTCTTTAACTACCACTCAATACCAACTTTGAGACGGCCAATTGCCGTAAATAGTCCATATCGTAGGATTGCTTAGTGTGTATGCTACGTCCAGCAGCGCACATCCAGCTGAGATAGACCGTATATTTAAGCGGTTAACTGACTGTAGATAAGATAGTCATAAAATCTTAGAGGACAGAAGCAAAAAAACATCAGTTATCTAACGAACGAAAAACCTGCTGTTAAATATACAAAGTAAAGAATAAAGAAGTTAGGAGAATTGAGAGTGTAGTATCATATTACTTAGTTTTCTTGTAATTGGCAGGCATATTTTATCTACATGTTATAGAATATAATTTAGGATGAAATTTCAAGCTTATATTTTAAAATATATTTTGTCATTTGATACTCTTTATTTTATTTGAGCTATGCACTCTGCCTTCACCCAAATCTCAAAAATGAATTTAAATCGTCCCGCCGACCGCGAGTTACGTTGATGGCCGTAACAACCAGTTTTTAAAAAAGAACTAGAAATGGCCATTTCTAGCTCCTCGCGGAGTGCGGCTCAAAAATTCTAAGATCTGTCCGCCGATTACGGTAAAAATTCTAATAAATAGGGTTTTCCCAGAAAAAAAAATATTGCTGGTATACTTAACTCACGTAAAAAAATGATTTATGACATATTTATTATCTTATTAATTTTACTAATAGTAATAAAAAAAACTTGAAGTTTGAAAAATATTGGGTTCATTTTAAACAGCCTTAAATTGGCGCGTTGTGACGTCAACACCCTGAAATCCAATCACAGAATTAACATCACAGACGTTGTCTCTGTTCAAGATTGTTTATTAATCTCGGTCTCTGTTAACATAATATAACCTCTATTTAATGACAGCACTCAGCACTTTTCTACTTTAGGTAAATTATCAGCGACACTTTTAACATATCCCTCTTCCACTTGATTCCATTTTGATTGTAGAATTAATAAAACATAAACCAGAAACTGATAAAATAATATTTTCACTTCAAACAATACAAACATAAAAACATAAATTTAACGTTTTAGGTTAGTCATCTGATGTGTAATGTCGGTGAAGGTTAAACCTAAAGTACAGTACAAAATATTAACGTCCGACGCTTTCACGAATAACTTGTGCGGCATTTATCTGGATTCTGATTGGCCAATATTTACACGTCCACTGCTTTAGACCAATCACAGTACAAGCATTACAAATTGAAATTCTGAGATGTTTTAGAGGAAAGCTTTCTTTAACACACAGTTAGAATCTGTTACAAACTAATTATATCCATAATCTCATTGGTTTTCCGGGTAGATACATAATTCTGGCGCGTAAAAATGCCCGTTTTAAAAAGCAGTGTAATTATCAGCAAGTTGTTTTAACGATATTTTCTTAGAAGTAATTCTGTCCAATAAAGGGGACTTTTAAATGTCCATTCGTACTCCATGGCTGAATTTTTTACCAGAAATTAGTTTCAAGATGTACATCAAGCGTCTGTAGTCAAAAACTAGAAATTGATGGGCAGGGGTTGTAAAAAAAATATTTAAGGGTTGAAATCGTGATATGTCAAAAACGGAAAAATTTTCGAAAAAAAGTTTTAGACAAAAGTTGTAGAGAAAAAAATTATGTGTAAAAAAACTACTTAAGTTTTTTTTTCTATAAGTGACCGGCGAGCCGTGCAATTCGATTAAACTTTTTGAACGATTTACACAGTCAAATACACAGCTGGCGCGTATGCCCTCTACTCACCACCAGAGAGAGAAGCGTAACAGAGTGTGTCTAGAGTGAGAACGACAAACGTCATGAGACGAATGATGTTTTTTGTTTTGTTTGCGATTTTAACATTTAAAGTGTTTTTATTTTCCAATACAATTATGAGTTTCGATTAATAGTCGTCCATTTAAAGAGTCGGGATTTATGATGAAGTTACCGAATGTTTGCGCCTTGGACTAGACAATGTCCCCCCTACGTTTTCGAGGGTGCTGAATCGATTCCCGCGGTCAAACCAATTTTTTCACCTCGGCAACCGCCTCAAATTGGCCAAAAACTACCCCTAAATTCCACTTTTCCGGTAAACCCGTTTATTTTCCACAATTTTTCGACTAATTATTGTTCCCTCAAGTTCCCTCGAGGGATTTGACCTCAGCCAGCCCTGCCCCAGGCTACCAACCCTTGTAGGGGGTGACAAATTGATATTTGTTTTTGTAAGAACAAAATTTATATTTTATAGGAGGTGTTTCTTTGATGAAGGTTGTAGGTGGCCAGGGTTGTGTAACCTGTCCCGGGGGTTGTTTTCACTCTTCACAGGGGTGGAAAATCAATATATATATGTTATATAGTATTTGAGCCACTGTATACAAGACGATACGTGACTTTTGCTTCATTTCAGTTTATCCTATAATATCATATTTCAGCTACGTGCAGATAACAAATTCCCGCTATCATTTATCGCTTACAAAGTATCATATTATATTATATTACATTTTAACTTATCATGATTATGCTGAATTGCTTGCTTGCTTTTCTTTGTTCGTCATTTAGATGACACTGCATCTAAATGTCATAAATAGAACCACGAGACATTTCTGTAGCCAGTTATCATACTCACTTCAAATTAAATACTTACATTTTTATTACTGTATTATTTCTAAGAGTCAACGTTGACTCTCTACAAATAAATAAAATTGTTTTTAAAAACTTAGCTACGAAACGCGAGCTATAACATTGGCGCAGTCGGTAGGATCCGTTAAACATCCCTGGAACAAGAAGCCTAACTTGTAGTGAAACGTTCGAGAACAAGGAGAACATCTCAACAAGGGTGCCTAACTAGTGCGAGTGATCTACAAGAACAAGGAGACCTTCCTCACCAGTGGTGGCGGATCCCAATCCCTCGACGGAGGAAAGAACCTACCTATGAAGATATTTACGTAAGTCATTTTTAAGAATCATCACGTTTTATTATTGCTATTTTTATTTTTTTTTTCACATTTCGCAATTATTTAAGTGTATTATACTGCTAATACATTCAACGAAAACAAAACAGTTCTGCTATCAATTTTATCCATATTATTCCCCAAACGACATAATTAATTTTACTTTATACGTATTATACTGTTAATACGTAATCGTGTGTATTATACAGCTAATACACTCACCGAATTCCATTTTATTTTAAAGCGACATCGAAGCGTATTATACTGCTAATACGTACTTGTGTGTATTATACAGCTAATACACAAACAGACAAGAAAATCTTTCAAATTTAACTTCAATAGTTTGTAACTAAAAGCAACAAAATGTCAGAACAAGAAGCCACCGTACAAATCGAAGAACAAATTGAGGCTTATAAACTTTCAGAGATATTCTCCATAATACCTGAGTTCGATGGCAACCCCATCAACCTACAAACATTTTTAAATTCTTGTACATATGCTCAAGGAATGGCAATTAATGACCAGTTGTTATTATTGACTATTCATATCAAAAATAAATTGCGTGGCAAAGCTGCCGAATTGATAAATTCTAGAAATCCGGCTACATATGCAGAAATAAAATCCTTATTAGAAGCGCACTTCGGAGATTCTAGAGACCTAACATCTCTAATCACTGACCTACAACGCATCCATCAATTACCTAACGAATCTGCGTTAACCTTTGTATCACGGTTGCAAACGCACAATGCAAAAATGCATGCCGCAATCCAAAAACAAGCTTTGTCCAAAGAACAGAAGAAATCTCAAAGTGATTTAGTCGAAACTATGACGCTAAATAATTTATTAACAGGCTTAGAACCAAATTTAGGCAAAATTATACGTGCTGGCAATCCACAAAATATGTTGGAGGCTATTAATCGAATTAAAAGAGAACTACAACTCTCTTATTTTGAGTCACAAAAATTCTCGAGAAATAGCCAAGCTAAAAACCCAATTCCTCCCCAACAAAAGAGACCAATTTCAACTTTCCAACAGAAAATGTGTTCATTTTGCAATCGCATTGGGCATACTGTAAGTGAATGCCGTACTAGGCAACAACAACAATTTATGCCATCAGCGTCCCAAAACTTTCAAAGACCAAACTTCCAAAGAAATTCAAACTTCCAAAATTTTTCGCAAAATAATCAATTTACTCACAGGCAATTCCCACAAAATAATCAATCTAATCTTCCACAGCAAAATAGGCCTTCAGCCATCAGACCAAACCCGAATTTCAATCAGCAGAGACCATCTGCAATCCAACCAAATCCAAACTTTAATCGTTACGATCAACAAAAGGCCCATCATTTGAACTATGAACCTTATGATAGTTACATTGATAATTCCAATCAATATGAGACCTACTCTACCGATTACTCCCCAAATTACCAACTTCAACAAGACAATTGTGAAAATTATAATTTCGAAACCAATCAAAGTTTCCCAGAGAACTATAATTCTCAGTCTGAACAGTATGAGGATTATACCGCTAATCCTCAGGATTTTTACCAAGGTTCCAACCAATTAACTCATCCTCCCAACCAGGAATCCGAACCAATTGCAGAATTGGAAACTCAGATCCAAACGATGACTCTAAAAGACAGTTTCAACCCATACCTGAATTTCCCGGAACACAAATTCATGTAAATATTCTTTCGCATGCATTGCTAACTGTCAACTCAAAAAATCTCTATTACATGAAAGACATAACCGGTAAATTTAAAATTTTGCTAGACACAGGCGCCGGTATTTCAGTTTTTAAGCCTAGGACAGCTGAAAACTACAGGCGCCGATCCCCTGAAAATGTGATTGTTCACGGTATAACGAACGAAAAGATTAATATTAATGAATCTGTTCTCATACCATTTACCACAAGTGATCCTCATAAAGTTTATATTCACGATCTAGACATAGACTTTGACGGACTTTTAGGCGCGGACTTTTTCGAACATTACGAATGCAGGATAGATTTTAAAAATAAACAATTAGTGACGAATTTTAAAACCGTACCGATATTCAAAGTTACTGATATTTTACCATCGCAGCCAAGCGTAACCCGCGGTTTAAACACCATAAAAAATCGAAACTTAATTTCCATTGAACCGCGCACGGAAAAAATATTCAAATTAAAATGTGACCTACGAAATACCGAGGCTATACTGGTAGCCCAAGAAAACGAAAAAGTACGCTTACCCAACGCTATCGTCAAAATAGACAACAACGGAGAATTTTTAACATCTGTAATAAACGCAAACGCTATTCCAAAAATTGTAGATTTGTCAAACCTTAAACTCGAACCAATAGAAAAATTTAGGGCAATCTTTAATTTAAATTGTCAAAATTCAGACTACCAACAACAAATAGACAGGAATTTCGAAATTAAAAATCAATTACGCTTAGAACATTTAAACGAAGAAGAAACCGATTTAATAACACAACTTTGTCTAAATTTTTCGGACATATTCTACCTAGAAGGAGATAACTTGTCATTCACAAACGAAATTAAACATTCTATTGACACCAACAATGCCAAACCGATATTCACAAAATCTTATCGTTACCCCCAAATTCATAAGCAAGAGGTAAAGTCACAGGTTTCAAAAATGTTAGACCAAGGCATAATCCAGCCTTCGATTTCTCCCTGGTCCTCCCCAGTTTGGGTAGTCCCAAAAAAACTTGACGCCTCTGGCAAACAAAAATGGCGAGTTGTAGTCGACTACAGAAAACTTAACGAACTGACTATTGACGATAAATATCCCCTTCCGAACATATCTGACCTTCTTGACCAACTAGGAAAATGCCAATACTTCACAACCCTAGATTTGGCCTCTGGGTTTCACCAGATAGAAATTAATCCCGAAGACGTCCAAAAAACTGCCTTCTCTGTAGAGAATGGCCACTATGAATTTCTTCGCATGCCATTCGGTCTTAAAAACGCTCCATCCACTTTCCAAAGGGTTATGGACAATATCCTACTAGGTATCCAAAACGAACGTTGCCTCGTCTATATGGACGACATCATCATTTATTCCCCAACGATTCACGAACATATTACCCGACTAACCGAAATATTTCAACGTTTAAGGAAAGCTAACCTTAAAATACAGCCCGACAAGTGTGAGTTTCTTAGGAAAGAAGTTGCCTACCTAGGACACCTCATCACCAAGGACGGTGTAAAACCAAACCCTGCTAAGGTTGAAGCAATCCTAAACTTTCCTCAACCCAAAAACCAAAAGGAAATTAAATCTTTCCTGGGTTTAGCAGGCTATTATAGACGTTTTATCCCCAATTTCTCTAAAATATCAAAACCTCTGACTAAATTACTACAAAAAGACATACCCTTTAATTTCGACAATGATTGTACGAATTCATTCAAAAACTTAAAACAAACCTTGACAACAACTCCGATACTAATTTACCCGAACTTCGACGAGCCTTTCTTATTAACCACAGACGCGAGTGCATTCGCCATTGGCTCCGTGCTTTCGCAGGGCCCCATTGGTAAAGATTTACCTATCGCTTATGCCTCCCGAGTTTTATGCAATGCCGAAACTAAGTACTCCACGATAGAAAGAGAGCTCTTAGCTATCGTGTGGTCAGTAAAGCATTTTAGACCATACCTGTTTGGCAGAAAGTTTAAACTAATCACCGATCACAGACCACTTACCTGGTTATTTTCAATAAAGGACCCGGGTAGCAGATTAGCCCGTTGGCGCCTCAAACTTGAAGAGTATGACTACGAGGTCATATACAAACCCGGCAAAATAAACAAAAACGCAGACGCCTTGTCCAGAATCAAAATAAACCACTTTAACGATTGTTCCAAATTCTATTCTAAAATTTTAGCAGCTAACGAAAACACAGACGATGACGAAAGCCTAAATGACGAAAACGAAATAACTAACGAACATATCGCTCAGGAATTTGACACATTTTCTAGACTATACAAGACAAAATCCCTAATAGATTACTCGAAAATCGAAATTTCAAACAAACAATTATTAGATCGAGAAAATAAAAACATAATTACGTTCTTTCGGCAAAATAACTTAACAGATCTCCATCACCAAATTATAGAAGATATTTTCGAAGAAAATCCCGAATTCGACAACAGTACAATCAATATTGTCTCTAGTAAATCAACCCGACATAGAAATTATTATATCATCGCTGTACCTTTCGACCCCGAATCTGTAATAGAACACTTGTTTTTAACGTTATATAAAAATCAAAATAAACTAGATCTTTCCAAGACCTACTATGTCGAAAATAATCTAGACCTCCCAATACTCGAAATTCTCTCATTCATTTTTGCAGACAAGGACCTAAAATTAATCATTTGTCAAAATCTAGTGCATTGCCCCGACGAAGACCAACGCCCGATAATCCTCGATCAAAATCACACCGGAAAAAATAATTTGCACCGCGGAATAAACGAGACAATACGCAGAATCAAAAACAAGTATAATTGGCAAGGGTTAACGAAAGATGTCGAAAATTTTATCAAAAACTGCGAAACATGTCAAAAAACGAAAGTTTGTCGAAAAAATTTAAGTAGTCCACTAGTAATTACAGAAACACCAAAGACACCGTTCGAAAGAATTAACATTGACTTATTTGAATTCCCTACGCGCAATTATGCATTGACTATTCGCGATGAATTGACTAAATTTACACAAGCTTACGCAGTCCCCGATAAATCCGCCAAATCTGTAGTAAATACGCTACTGCTTTATTTTCAACATTATGGTACTCCATTAAGAATACATTGCGACTATGGAGGAGAATTCGATAACAATTTATTAAGAGATTTGTGTAGATTATATGATATAAAATTAACTTTTTCAAGTGTAGGACATCCCCAGTCAAATGGTTCAATTGAACGATTTCACGCCACCTTGGCCGAAATGATAAGAGCTAACAAAACGGAAAACCCGAATGAACACCCATTTACCATTTTACCGTATGCAGTAATCTGTTATAATAACTCTGTAAATAAAACTCACGGATTTACCCCATACGAATTAGTTTTTGGTCATACATCTGTTCGTCCACCGGAAACATTATACAATCAAAAAGAGTTAATCACTAAATATGTCCGAGATTTAAACAATCGCATTTCTCACTATTATAAAATAGCTCGAAGTCGAACTGAAACTCAAAAACAAAAAGCCAAAGTTCGGTTTGATAAAAACGTCCCCGAAAATCGCCCCACATATAATGTTGGCGACAAAGTATATGTTAAGGAATCTCAAATAAAGAACAAATTACAAGATAAATTCAACGGTCCGTTCGAAATTAAAGAAATTTTTCAAAATTCCGCTACGCTACTAAATCTCGAAACGAACCAAACAACTAAAGTAAACTTTGACCGAATGAAACCATATACTGAAAATTAAATTTATTTTCAGGTTTCTGCTGCTGCTCGGATCAGCACTTGCCCAGTATAAAATAACATCGATCAACAACACGATCGGAGTGTACTACCACCGAGACACAGACATAGTAATCTCTAACGAGAAATGGACTCTACTTGTACATAAAAACATATCGACTCTTAAAACAGCATTTGACAAAAACGACAAAATCTTACAAACCCTCTACAACACACTCGACCCAACATACCATTACATGAATGTCTTTTTCGGCGATGTAAAAACGCATCTCAGTTTATTAACTCAAATCTCCCAATCGATACAATCAAAATTTAACGAAGTTTACCTAGACACAAAAAGATACAGACGAGGAATACTAAACGGTATCGGAACGATTTTCAAATCGATAACTGGAAATCTAGACGCAGAAGATGGTCAGTACTATTCTGATTGCATCAACAAGCTAAATAATGACGAACACCAACTCGAAAATTTAATCAAAAATCAAATATCTGTCACGACTTCAGTCATCAAAAATTTTAATTCAACTATTCAAAAACTACAAATCGACGAAGAAACTTTCAATAAGGATATCAAAGAAATCGAAACCTCAATTCTAGATATGACTAAGGATATCGAAAATATCCACACAAAATTAAGATTCTTAGAAATTTGCGAACAACTCATGGCAAGTTATTTATTCATTGAAGACAATTTAAACGATATTTTGAATGCCATAACATTCGCTAGACTAAAAATTATACATTCGTCAATAATAACTCCTGACCATTTAGTAACAGCATTACAAGAGATTTCTCAGAGTTTACAAAGAAACAATTTGCCTCTACCAATTAAATTATCAGCAGTCGCTCAGTATTTAGACATTATTGAGTTACAAGCTTTTCAAGTAGATTCTAACTTAGTATTCGTTCTAAAAATACCCCTTGTCGAACCTCAAAATTACAATACCTTCCGCCTATACCCGATCCCAATTCTTGATAACAGAACTGGCCTTCTGCACATTTTATCTATTTCACAAAAGTTTATCGCGAGAGACGATGATTCTTTGATGTACATACCAATTTCAAATTTAAATGAATGCAAACCACTATACTTTGGAACGAAACTATGCTCAAACCTGTTTGCATACCCTATCGATCAAAATGCCATATGTGAAGCCAGAATCCTGAAACAGTTGACTAAACTCCCCGAAAATTGCCAGACATCCTTCATCATTGGTCAAGGATACAACGTTCAAGAACTTGAAGACAACACATGGTTAATAATAAACTCCGAACCACTTCACATCACCATCAATTGTCCAAAAAAAGATTCAATAACCAAATTAATCAACAAAAATTCAATCGTCAAACTACAACCCGGATGTTACGCCTTTGTAGGAATCACCAGAATACAAGCTAGTGCCAAAGACTTTTCAGACATTAAAGACAATTCTCATCCCATCCAAATTCCTTATGAGTGCTGCAATCAAATGCCCGACAAAATTAAATTACCAAAATTAAAACCTCTCAAATTAAACAATCTAAACGTAGAAGATTTGGACATCGCCAAAACCAAATTGGAACAATATTCGAAAGACCTGGATGATCTTATAAACGAACCATTTGTGAACAAACATGTATCTTGGTTCACGTATTTTACCATCACATTCGTTGTTTCCCTAATTCTACTTTACATACTCTGTAAGTGTAGGAAAAGACGACGTGGAATGCTGAAAATCCAACATTCTACAGATGACGCCCCTTCACCCTCTCCAGGACGAAGCAAACCATTTATGAAACTTCCCGGTTTTATCCCTCCAAGAAAGCGACCCGTTATCAGATCCCAAGAAGGAGATGACATCGAGTTAACATAGACTTTCACTTGTGATTTATCATTCACATTATTAACTTAACCTTTGTATATTTTTACCTTTATTTTTATTATTTTTTATTGTATTCATTCACTATTTTATTATCCTTTCAATTTCAAAAAGTTCCTGTATAACAGCAACTTTTTCATTAAGGGGGAAGTTGTTATATAGTATTTGAGCCACTGTATACAAGACGATACGTGACTTTTGCTTCATTTCAGTTTATCCTATAATATCATATTTCAGCTACGTGCAGATAACAAATTCCCGCTATCATTTATCGCTTACAAAGTATCATATTATATTATATTACATTTTAACTTATCATGATTATGCTGAATTGCTTGCTTGCTTTTCTTTGTTCGTCATTTAGATGACACTGCATCTAAATGTCATAAATAGAACCACGAGACATTTCTGTAGCCAGTTATCATACTCACTTCAAATTAAATACTTACATTTTTATTACTGTATTATTTCTAAGAGTCAACGTTGACTCTCTACAAATAAATAAAATTGTTTTTAAAAACTTAGCTACGAAACGCGAGCTATAACATATATAACCAGGAGGCTCCTAATAACGCTTTTTATTTCTCCATACCGAACATTCCGCAGGTGACGCTTAAATTTAGGAAGTTGTTTTCAAGTTTCACTAACATCAAATTAACCTTCAAAAATAAGGTGACGATCAACAATCTTTTTGCTAAACTGAAAGACAAAGACGACTTGATGAATTATTCAAATGTGGTATATTGCATCTCTTGTAATGATTGTGAAAAAAAGTATATTGGTCAAACGAGTAGAAAAATTAAAGATAGGATCACATCACACAGAAGCGACGTGAGGGTTAACAAAGAATCTTCAATGTTAGCCAAACACGCTCTATCACTCAACCATAACCTCAACTATAACGAGGTTAAGATTTTGGATTTTGAAAAGAACGTTCAAAAAAGAACTTTTCTAGAAATGTGTCATATTTTTAATGAACCGGAAGCTATGAATGCCAGAAATGACATTGATGGCCTCAGTATATTATACACTTATTTGTTGCATTTACATGCCAATGGTAGTCACAGAAATAACACCCTGTACAATACTTTTGAAAATTAGTGAGTTTTGATCGGTTGGGTTTGGTGTTTTGTTGGCAACGGACCTGAGGCAGAGAGAGAGGGGGGGTTGACATGACCCCTCTCTCTCTGCTTCAGATTTGTTTTTGACAGTTTTTTAATCTCACATTCCGATGTTTTTCGGAGGAATAAGAAATAACGTAGTTGACTGCTTCTTGTTCAGTTTTCGAGGTGGCTGAAACTATTTTAGATTAAAGATTTTTGGTTTTAACTTAAATTAAATTAAAATGTAGTCCACAAGTGTGATTTATTTTGTAATAGTTGTGTTGGTTCTGTCTTTATGGCTTGTCAATTTCATTTTTTAACCTCAATTTAGTAAGTACCTTTCACTTGTATTAAATATTTTTGATTATAATAAATTTTTGTAGAATTCCTGAGGAAGAAACAATAAAGTTTCGAAAGCTTGAATTTAAAAAAGAGTTTTCTTTTTTGAGCCCGTGACTGTATCCCTGGTGGAAATTAAAATTTTTGTTTATATATATATATATATATATATATATATATATATATATATATAATAACACTTTAATAAACATATTTATTATGCTGCAACCCCTGGGGGTGGTTGCACAATCCTCGTCACCTACCACCTTCCTCAAAAAACGCCTCCTACAAAATATAATTTTTAATTCTCACAAAAACAGATATCAATTTTCATTAAGGTGAAGATATCCACAAAACTTCATCCACAAATGTTAACGTAGGGGAAATTCTATCCCACCAGTGTAGAGCGTGTAAGACGCTACGACATACGTGCACTATCACATTACGTTTCGGCGAAATTTTGCACATGTGTATAAGTCTCGTGACAATACACTTTAACATCTTCATATAAGAAAAAACAAGATGGCGGCTTCAAGATGGCGGACGACTTTACCGTTTACGATCCGATTCGACTCAAAATCGATATCTGATCAGGGGGTTTTCGAGATCCCCAATTATGAATTCTTGGTCAAAATTCAGAAATTCAAAAAGGCGGCGCCAATATGGTGGATGAATTTTGTCATTTATGGTCCAAATCAATCAATATTGATATCTGGGGTTTTACGGGTTCGCCGATTACGAATTTCCAGTAAAAAATTTGTTCAGGATGGCGATTTCAAGATGGCGGGCGACTTTACCGTTTAAGATCCGATTCAACTCAAAATCGATATCTGGGGGTTTTCTAGGTCGCGGATTATGAATTTTCAGTCATAATAAAGAAATTCAAAATGGCGGCGCCAATATGGCCGACGACTTTTGTCATTTACGTTCAAATAGATCAAAATCTATATCTGGGGGTTTTCGGGGTCGCGGATTACGAATTTCTAGTAAAAAATTTAGTTTAAGATGGCGGACGACTTTACCGTTTATGATCCGATTCTTCTCAAAATCGATATCTGAGGATTACAGCATATCAAAAGACTAAAAAGTAAAAAATAAAACTATGTAAAAAAATATTTTAAAAAAAGCTTTTATTTAAACGCTCTAAGAAGTAGAGAATAAACGTTGAAGCAAATCAAATCCATCATTTTGATCCATTATATAATTTGTTTATGATATAAAAGCTTGTCGTGAACAATCTCCTTTACACAGGAAAATCTGGCGACAAGCTTTTATATCATAATAAAAATTATATAATGTAACATAATGATGGATTTGATTTACTTCAAAGTTTATTTTCCACTTTTTAGAGCATTTAAATAAAAGCTTTCTTAAGAAAAATATTTTTTTATATAATTTTTTACCTTATTTCTAAGACAGATGTATTATAAATTCCCAATTTTACCTATATAAAAGTTTTCCTATAGTATTACATAGTCAATATATATATTAAAAAAATTTCTTCGTGACGAACGAGGCGAACAAAGCGTCTATTACATTGAATTTCAAATTTATTAGCCTCTCCACAATAAAATTGTGAGAGGTTACTAAAATTGGTTCAAAAACAAAAATTGAGATAACATCAAATCTTTACGTTTTGAGGTCCTAGGAACCCAAAAAAGTGGTTTTTGAAAAATGTCTGTGTGTGTGTGTGTGTGTGTGTGTGTGTGTATGTATGTGTGTTAGCACAATAGCGCCGAAACTGCTGAACGGATTTGAATGAAACTTTACGTGTGCGTTTCTTTAGTGTCCCAGAAGATCCGAAAAGATTTTGGTTGAGATCGGATTACGTTTAGTGCCATTTTGACGCAACAAGTTGTTTATTTTATATTTACTTTCAATTTGCAATGGAACCATTGAAAAGCAGTTAAAATTCTGATTTCAACGATATATCACACTCCCACCCTTTCGATTTGGTTTCCGTGAAAAAAATTCAAAACAAAGCACATATGGCATAGATCGCATTTCGCATGACATGATCGATGCGCGTAGCGGTTACATCGTGAAACTCGTCACATCACGTGTCATTTCACGTGTGAGGGTTTCTTCACTGCTCTAGAAGTAGAGCGGATTACGTTTAGTGCCGTTTTTAAATATATATACAGACAAATCGAAGAATTAAACTACAAATATTCCTCTAAAATCTAGTAAAATTACTGAAATGCTAATGTTTGATTTAACAAAGACAGCCGCGAGCGATCGGATTGCAATGAGCAAATTTTGATGATTGTCATTGTCATCGTTTGTCATCCGATAACGTTGGTGTCATGTCATGTTAATAAGATTTCGGCACATTTGTAACTTTTAGTGGATTGTCACAAACTTTAAAGGTAGATGTAACAATATCAATATCATATGCTTTCTGTACCTTCGTTGGTGAATTTATTATAGATTATCACTTTACCAATTTTCAGTTTGTTGCTTTACAATACTGTAGTATTTAGGATAACTAGACTTTCTTAGTCGTTCAAGTGATGTTAAAGTTGTTAATATCCTAATAGTATATTATTCAACGAGCGATAATGTAGGTAATAACTCGCATAGATGATTGTAAATTCATTAAGTTGAGGGTTTTTTAGTGCCCCAGAAGATCTGAAAAGGTTTTGGATGAGATCGGATTACGTTTAGTGCCGTTTTGTTACACAATTTAATGCTCTTTTCGGCTTCAAAGATCCACCGAGTGGGGAGGTTCCAGCCGCTTCCAGTAGCTGCCGATTTTTTTACTGTCAAATAAATTAAGATTGTTTCCCAAATTCCCAGATGTACTCCATCAAATTTTTCCTACAGTTTCCTGGGACCCTTATATACATTTGCCATACAAAAATAATCCGTGACAGACGAGCCTTCATACGCAAGTAAATTGTTTATTACATTGAATTTCAAATTTATTTTTACTGTAATATAAATAAAGATATTTCCCAAATTCCCAGTTGTACCCCAACAAATTTTTCCCACAGTTTCTTAAGACCCTTATGTACATTTGCCATACAAAAGTAATCAGTGGCAAACGAGCCTTCATAGGTCAACAAATTGTTTATTACATTTAATTTCATATTTATTTCTACTGTTATAAAAATAAAGATTTTTTCCAAATTCCCATTTGTACCCCCACCAAAGTTTTCCCACCGTTTCTTAAGACCCTTATGTACATTTGCCCTACAAAAATAATTCGTGACAAACGAGCCTTCATAGGGGAACAAATCGTTTATTATATTGAATTTCAAATTTATTTTTACTGTCATATAAATAACAATTTTCCCAAATTCTCATTCGTACCCCCAACAATGTTTTTCCTGGGACTCTTATATATATTTGTCACACAAAAACAGTCCGTGACAAACGAGCCTTCATATGTGAACAAATTGTTTATTACATTGAATTTTGAATTTATTTTTAAAGGTTCGTTTTCACGGATTATTTTTGTATGACAAATGTATATAAGTGCGTCCGGAAACTGTGGGAAAAATTTGTTGGGGTACAGCTGGGAATTTGGGAAACAATCTTTATTTATGTGACAGTAAAATAAATTTTAAATTCAATGTAATAAACAATTTGTTCACCTACGAAGGCTCCTTTGTCATGGATTATTTTTATATTGCAAATGTACATAACGGTCTTAAGAAACTGTAGGAGAAATTTGGTGGGGGTACAAATGATAATTTGGAAACAGTCTTTATTTGTATAACAGTAAAAATAAATTTGAAATTCAATGTAATAAACGATTTGTTTACCTATGAAGGCTCGTTTGTCACGGATTATTTTTGTGTGACAAATATATATAAGGGTCCTAGGAAACTGGAAAAAAATTGTTGGGGGTACAAATGGGAATTTGGGAAAAATCTTTATTTATATAACAGTAAAAATAAATTTGAAATTCAATGTAATAAACAATTTACTCGCGTATAAAGGCTCGTTTGTCACGGATTATTTTTGTATGGCAAATGTATATAAGGGTCCCAGGAAACTGTAGGAAAAATTTGGTGGGGTACAGCTGGGAATTTGGGAAACAATCTTTAATTATTTGACAGTAAAATAAATTTGAAATTCAATGTAATAGACGCTTTGTTCGCCTCGTTCGGCACGAAGACATTTTTTTAATGTATATATTGATTATCTAATACTATAGGAAAACTTTTATATGAAAATAAACTTTGAAGTAAATCAAATCCATCATTTTGTTACATTATATATATTTTTTTATGACATAAAAGCTTGTCGCCAGATTTTCGTGTGTAAAGGAGATTGTTCGCGACAAGCTTTTATATCATAAACAAATTATATAATGGATCAAAATGATGGATTTGATTTGGTTCAACGTTTATTTTCTACTTCTTAGAGCGTTTAAATAAAAGCTTTTTTTTAAATATTTTTTTACATAATTTTATTTTTTACTTTTTAGTCTTCTGATATGCTGTAATCCTCAGATATCGATTTTGAGACGAATCGGATCATAAACGGTAAAGTCGTCCGCCATCTTGAAATAATTTTTTTACTAGAAATTCGTAATCCGCGACCCCGAAAACCCCCAGATATCGATTTTGATCTATTTGAACGTAGATGACAAAAGTCGTCGGCCATATTGGCGCCACTATTTTGAATTTCTTTATTTTGACTGAAAATTCATAGTCCGCGACCTAGAAAACCCTCAGATATCGATTTTGAGTTGAATCGGATCTTAAACGGTAAAGTCGTCCGCCATCTTGAAATCGCCATCCTGAACAAATTTTTTTACTGGAAATTCGTAATCGGCGAACCCGAAAACCCCCAGATATCAGTATTGATCGATTTGGACTGTAAATGAGAAAATTCATCGGCCATATTGGCGCCGCCATTTTGAATTTCTGAATTTTGACCAAGAATTCATAATTGGGGATCTCAAAAACTCCCAGATATCGATTTTGAGTCGAATCGGACCGTAAACGGTAAAGTCGTCCGCCATCTTGAAGCCGCCATCTTGTTCTTTTCTTACATGAAGATGTTAAAGTGTATTGTCACGAGACTTATACATATGTGCAAAATTTCAAAGCCGTAACGTAATGTGATAGTGCACGTATGTCGTAGCGTCTTACACGCTTCTACACTGGTGGGATAGAATTTCCTCTACGTCAGCATTTGTGGATGAAATTTTGTGGATATCTTCACCTTAATTCAATTTTCCACCCCCTACAAGGGTTGGAAGTCTGGGATAGGGGTGGCTGAGGTCAAGTCCTCGAGGGGCCTTCCGTTCTACTCGAGGGAACAACAATTAGTCGAAGAACTGGGAAAAATAAATGGGTTCACTGAAAAGGGGACTTTGGGAGTGGGTTTTTGACCAATTTGAGGGGGTTGCCGAGGCGAAAAAATTGGTTTGACCCCGGGAATCGATTCAGCACCCTCGAAAATCTACGAGTATAAGTATTGCGTTTTCTGCATAATATGATGTAAAGTATATACGATTGGAATTGAAACCGTATAAAAACTAAAAGCCGGCAAAAACAGTCGGCATCTCTTTATTGTACATGGGCGGAGGTAAATAGAAATGCTTGTCACAACAAAATGATAAAGATTTTCGGGCGTTATTATATTATCCTCTGTTTCAAATGGTCTCCAGAAAGCCATGTTAAATTAGTAAATAATTAAAATATTTTACCTTTTATACAGTAGTAAATATTTATAAATATGAACAGTAACTAACTAAACTCCTACGCTTGATATTATAATAGGTATTTATGCGCTGCACTGGCACATAGACAGCACGACATTAAACTTCCACGTTCCAAGATAAAGAAACGATTTACGAGTTTTTTGTGCTAGTAGGCCTGTCCGTTTTATTACCTTTAAACCAGTGCAGTCGTAGATGGTTCATTCAGGCTGATTACATTGCCAGTCTCGGACTCGCCTGCACAGTTTCAACTACCGTTCGAATCTCAATACCATTGCCAAATATATAGGACAAAATATCAAGTTCAGTACGCACGGTCCTGTGCTTTAAAACTGACTAGTTTCAATTCCAATCGTATATACTATAGATGCATGAAAGTTGAATATAATGTATTATTCGATTTTTTACTAACAGTAAAATACAGATTAGAAATTTAGGAAATCGTGTAGAGCTTATCTCGTTGGTGAGGAAATATAAAAATATCGTCGAATGCAAGCTTTCTGATTCTCAAGCAAATTTACAGAAAGCAAAGACTTGGCAAAAAATAGAAAACGAATTTAATAGTATTTCTGGAGAGAATCGTCGTACTTTTAAAGTTCTAAAAAAAAAAATACGATAATATTAAAAAGAGAACGAAAAAGAAGTTCGCTGACGAAAAATTGTATGTTCGAGATACTGGTGGCGGTTCCGCATTTTAAATGGTGATCTCTGATTGGTCGAAAGTCACCATGCTACCTATCTTACTTTACAAACCTTGGACACTACCAACCAACATTTTAAAACAACTGAACCTAGCTACTAAACCCAGATGAATCACGCTTTATAAAACGTAAACATGTCTGAGCTCGGGTTCAGCTTAAGCTGTAGCTCAGTTGAGCCGTTGCTGAACCTGGTATTGTAAAACTGGCCCTAAGTATTTAAAAAATTTATTTCACAATAAATTAGGTTTAAAATAAGCTCTACACGATTTCCTAAATTTCTAATCTGTATTTTACTGTTAGTAAAAAATCGAATAATACATTATATTCAACTTTCATGCATCTATAGTATATACGATTGGAATTGAAACTAGTCAGTTTTAAAGCACAGGACCGTGCGTACTGAACTTGATATTTTGTCCTATATATTTGGCAATGGTATTGAGATTCGAACGGTAGTTGAAACTGTGCAGGCGAGTCCGAGACTGGCAATGTAATCAGCCTGAATGAACCATCTACGACTGCACTGGTTTAAAGGTAATAAAACGGACAGGCCTACTAGCACAAAAAACTCGTAAATCGTTTCTTTATCTTGGAACGTGGAAGTTTAATGTCGTGCTGTCTATGTGCCAGTGCAGCGCATAAATACCTATTATAATATCAAGCGTAGGAGTTTAGTTAGTTACTGTTCATATTTATAAATATTTACTACTGTATAAAAGGTAAAATATTTTAATTATTTACTAATTTAACATGGCTTTCTGGAGACCATTTGAAACAGAGGATAATATAATAACGCCCGAAAATCTTTATCATTTTGTTGTGACAAGCATTTCTATTTACCTCCGCCCATGTACAATAAAGAGATGCCGACTGTTTTTGCCGGCTTTTAGTTTTTATACGGTTTCAATTCCAATCGTATATACTTTACATCATATTATGCAGAAAACGCAATACTTATACTCGTAGATTTTCGAGGGTGCTGAATCGATTCCCGGGGTCAAACCAATTTTTTCGCCTCGGCAACCCCCTCAAATTGGTCAAAAACCCACTCCCAAAGTCCCCTTTTCAGTGAACCCATTTATTTTTCCCAGTTCTTCGACTAATTGTTGTTCCCTCGAGTAGAACGGAAGGCCCCTCGAGGACTTGACCTCAGCCACCCCTATCCCAGACTTCCAACCCTTGTAGGGGGTGGAAAATTGAATTAAGGTGAAGATATCCACAAAATTTCATCCACAAATGCTGACGTAGAGGAAATTCTATCCCACCAGTGTAGAAGCGTGTAAGACGCTACGACATACGTGCACTATCACATTACGTTACGGCTTTGAAATTTTGCACATATGTATAAGTCTCGTGACAATACACTTTAACATCTTCATGTAAGAAAAGAACAAGATGGCGGCTTCAAGATGGCGGACGACTTTACCGTTTACGGTCCGATTCGACTCAAAATCGATATCTGGGAGTTTTTGAGATCCCCAATTATGAATTCTTGGTCAAAATTCAGAAATTCAAAATGGCGGCGCCAATATGGCCGATGAATTTTCTCATTTACAGTCCAAATCGATCAATACTGATATCTGGGGGTTTTCGGGTTCGCCGATTACGAATTTCCAGTAAAAAAATTTGTTCAGGATGGCGATTTCAAGATGGCGGACGACTTTACCGTTTAAGATCCGATTCAACTCAAAATCGATATCTGAGGGTTTTCTAGGTCGCGGACTATGAATTTTCAGTCAAAATAAAGAAATTCAAAATAGTGGCGCCAATATGGCCGACGACTTTTGTCATCTACGTTCAAATAGATCAAAATCGATATCTGGGGGTTTTCGGGGTCGCGGATTACGAATTTCTAGTAAAAAAATTATTTCAAGATGGCGGACGACTTTACCGTTTATGATCCGATTCGTCTCAAAATCGATATCTGAGGATTACAGCATATCAGAAGACTAAAAAGTAAAAAATAAAATTATGTAAAAAAATATTTAAAAAAAGCTTTTATTTAAACGCTCTAAGAAGTAGAAAATAAACGTTGAACCAAATCAAATCCATCATTTTGATCCATTATATAATTTGTTTATGATATAAAAGCTTGTCGCGAACAATCTCCTTTACACACGAAAATCTAGCGACAAGCTATTATGTCATAAAAAAATATATATAATGTAACAAAATGATGGATTTGATTTACTTCAAAGTTTATTTTCATATAAAAGTTTTCCTATAGTATTAGATAATCAATATATACATTAAAAAAATGTCTTCGTGCCGAACGAGGCGAACAAAGCGTCTATTACATTGAATTTCAAATTTATTTTACTGTCAAATAATTAAAGATTGTTTCCCAAATTCCCAGCTGTACCCCACCAAATTTTTCCTACAGTTTCCTGGGACCCTTATATACATTTGCCATACAAAAATAATCCGTGACAAACGAGCCTTTATACGCGAGTAAATTGTTTATTACATTGAATTTCAAATTTATTTTTACTGTTATATAAATAACGATTTTTCCCAAATTCCCATTTGTACCCCCAACAATTTTTTTCCAGTTTCCTAGGACCCTTATATATATTTGTCACACAAAAATAATCCGTGACAAACGAGCCTTCATAGGTAAACAAATCGTTTATTACATTGAATTTCAAATTTATTTTTACTGTTATACAAATAAAGACTGTTTCCAAATTATCATTTGTACCCCCACCAAATTTCTCCTACAGTTTCTTAAGACCGTTATGTACATTTGCAATATAAAAATAATCCATGACAAAGGAGCCTTCGTAGGTGAACAAATCGTTTATTACATTGAATTTCAAATTTATTTTTACAGTTATACAAATAAAGACTGTTTTCAAATTATCATTTGTACCCCCACCAAATTTCTCCTACAGTTTCTTAAGACCGTTATGTACATTTGCAATATAAAAATAATCCATGACAAAGGAGCCTTCGTAGGTGAACAAATTGTTTATTACATTGAATTTAAAATTTATTTTACTGTCACATAAATAAAGATTGTTTCCCAAATTCCCAGCTGTACCCCAACAAATTTTTCCCACAGTTTCCGGACGCACTTATATACATTTGTCATACAAAAATAATCCGTGAAAACGAACCTTTAAAAATAAATTCAAAATTCAATGTAATAAACAATTTGTTCACATATGAAGGCTCGTTTGTCACGGACTGTTTTTGTGTTACAAATATATATAACGGTCCCAGGTAACTGTGGGAAAAAATTGTTGGGGGTACAAATGGGAATTTGGGAAAATCGTTATTTATATGACAGTAAAAATAAATTTAAAATTCAATATAATAAACAATTTGTTCACCTATGAAGGCTCGTTTGCCACTGATTACTTTTGTATGGCAAATGTACATAAGGGTCTTAAGAAACTGTGGGAAAAATTATGGGTGATAAGAAAAGATCTGCAAACTTTTCTGCTAAAGAGGAGTCTATATTAATCTCGTTGGTGAGGAAATATAAAAATATTGTCGAATGCAAGCTTTCTGATTCTCAAGCAAATTTACAGAAAGCAAAGACTTGGCAAAAAATAGAAAACGAATTTAATAGTATTTCTGGAGAGAATCGTCGTACTTTTAAAGTTCTAAAAAAAAATACGATAATATTAAAAAGAGAACGAAAAAGAAGTTCGCTGACGAAAAATTGTATGTTCGAGATACTGGTGGCGGTCTTCATCAAGAAACCAAAGTTACAATACTAGATGAGGAAGTCAAAGAGCTCCTTGGCTCGAGCAGAGTCGAGGGAGACATCTCAGTGTACGATGGAGATGCAAGTAAGTTGATACAATATACTTAATATCTTTTTTAAAAATCATTTTGAAAATTTCATTCCAGCAATAATGGAGCAATCCGATGGACAAAATCAAGCTATTCAGTCTGTTGCAAGCCAAGAAGATTGTAATGAAATTATTCTCGAAGAAACTATATCTCTAGACATGTTTGGAGACCACAGTAAGTTGTTCGTACTATTTATATAAGTTCTTATTCAAGTTATTTTCTTCAGTATATTCCTATACTTCTAGCCCATCGCAGCTAGGGACTGAAGTTCTACTCCGGCCATGCTGAGGGCAAAGTCTAAAGCACTTAAAACAAGTAGATGCAAGTCTGAAGCTGCAATAAGTAGCAGAGTTTCCCAATGGGCAAATGCAAAATCTGCTGCAGAAGCAGCAAAGGTACGTTTTATAGAAGAAGAACAAGGCCTAAAACTCAAATTAATGAGAGAACGGCATGGATTGGAGGTGTCAAACATGAAAGGAAAATCAGATGTGGAAATAGAACTTATGAAAGAACATCATCGAGCAGAAATGGAAATACTAGAAATTCAAAAGGCAACATTTCTTAAGAGTAAAAAGTTATAAATGATTATATCAATTATTTATTCGTACCTATATACATATTTCAAATGAAGCTAAGTTTTCTTAAAATAAATAATTATTTTTAAAATATTCCTTTATTTTTGACAGACGAACAAACAGACTCATCACATGATGCATAGTGTTTATCACCTATAATACACCTAGAACATTGATAATACCGAGATAATTTTGCCATAGACTGCTGAAAGTGTGTTGCTTGGTAATAGCAGAGTCTCTATGACTGAGTATTTATCAATGTTCGAGGTGTATTCGATAAGATAATTTTTTACTACTTACTTTTTACTTTTTTTAACCAATTAACACAGCTTGCTTAAGTGGCTTAGAGGCAAAAAGGATAAAGAACTTATTTGTAATAAATTTTATTACAATATTTGATTTTAATTTTGACACGATTTGAAATGCAACATTTTGATTGGTTAATACATTTGGTAAAAAATTATCAACTAAAATACAGTGCAATATATGTTTCACAGAAGTCCATTAAAATAGTTAATTAATTGTAATGTGACTGCAATGTTCCTAATCACCCTGTTATCCCCCATATTCTCCACCATCACTCCATTGACAAAGTCGATAGCTTCTTGCTGTTGATCATCAACTGGTGGTATTTCTTCCTGTCGCAAACATGCTATATTGTGCAGTATGGCAGTTGCCACAACAATGACTTCCACTTTCTCAATGTTCAGTCGAATCCCTAAGGAAAGAACAGGAAATCGTCTTTTCCAAACACCGATGCTTGTTCTGATTTGTGCCTCATTAAAAAGGTGCTGTGCAGGAGTCATAGGATTTTCAAGTGGTGTGATTAAGAATGACCTAACAGCATATCCACTATCCCCAACCAGTAGATAGTTACCGTATACACGGTATTCGAAATCTCTCCGAACATTACAATTATTCCAGATTGTGCTATCATGCACGGAACCAGCCCATCTACACACAATATTTTGTATCTTTAGCTGTGCATCACAAATGACTTGAACGTTCCTAGAGAAGAACCCTTTGCGATTTCTATAAATTTCTGGCTCTGCCCCACCTGGAGATTGTATTTTAATGTGAGTGCAGTCCAAGGCTCTAATACATCTTAGAAATCGACTAATTAAACTAAATTGCTGGCTTGTTGTCCTCATTTGCTCTTCAGTACGTGGCATCGTAATAAACTGTTTGTACAAGCCAGCGATTGCTCGACTTACTTTGTCAATAATTTTACAAGTTGCAGCTTTGCTAATGCCCAAAAAGTCACCACATACTTGGAGAAAAGAACCTGTTGCATAAAACCTCAGAGTAACAAGAAGCATATGTCTTCTGCTGAAATAGCATGATTCCTAAAACAAGCACATTCATTATTTTTCGACTACTTGACAGGTAAGGTGGGTACTTAAATAAATGTAATTTTATAGTCCAATAATATAATTACCTCTCTGTACGCAAAGATATTTGTTGCTGGACATTTTCCAAAATAAATCGAACAGAATTCTTGGACAAACGAAATCTTGTGACAAATTCGACATCATTCCACTTTTCAAAGTGATTTTCTCGTTGTCAGAACTGGCGAGATAATCGAGGATGATCAATTAAGAACATCACCTCCCGGAAGGAAGGGGTATACCGTCACGCGAAACCGGAAGAAGGGGCGAAATAATAACTACCTAGATGCCCTATTTAAACAGTATTTTAAAAAATTAATAATTTATTTGATCTGTTATAATATTGAAACGTTATATAGGGAATACGAAAATAACACGAATTGTCCGATTCACTAAAAATATGACTGAGGGTGAGAAAGCGTATGCCCCTATTTTAAATAGTAAAAAAATCATAAAAAAATAACGCTGTCGTACATTATTTTGCGATATGAATCAGAGTGATCATTTCTTCTCATGTGAGAGTGCGAAACAGCCCTAAACTTAAAATAAAAAAATATATCGTAGAGAATAACCCCGACGCTATATAATATTGTGCGTCATGAAATAGTCATAAACTGTATCCTAGGAAAGCAGCCGAACTGATCTTGTTAATTGAATAAGAGCTGAGGGTGAGAAACACCCCTATATTTGAAATAATAAAAACGTATTTAAAAAAAATAACTCCGACGTTGTCCATTTAAATCCGTGCGGAAACTGACAAGTAGGATATCCTAGAAGAACAACTGAATGGGTCTAATTTCCTAAATAAGAGTCTGAGGGTGAGAAACACCCCTATATTTGAAATAATAAAAACGTATTTTAAAAAAATAACTCCGACGTTGTCCATTTAAATCCTTCTGGAAACTGTCAAGTAGGATATCTTAGAAAAGCAACTGAATGGGTCCAATTCCTTAAATAAGAGTCTGAGGGTGAGAAACACCCCTATATTTGAAATAAAAAAAACGTATTATAAAAAATGACTCCGACGTTGTCCATTTAAATCCGTGTGGAAACTGTCAAGTAGGATATCCTAGAAGAACAAATGAATGGGTCTAATTTCCTAAATAAGAGTCTGAGGGTGAGAAAGACCCCTATATTTGAAATAATAAAAACGTATTTTAAAAAAATAACTCCGACGTTGTCCATTTAAATCCTTCTGGAAACTGTCAAGTAGGATATCTTAGAAAAGCAACTGAATGGGTCCAATTCCTTAAATAAGAGTCTGAGGGTGAGAAACACCCCTATATTTGAAATAAAAAAAACGTATTATAAAAAATGACTCCGACGTTGTCCATTTAAATCCGTGTGGAAACTGTCAAGTAGGATATCCTAGAAGAACAATTGAATGGGTCTAATTTCCTAAATAAGAGTCTGAGGGTGAGAAACACCCCTATATTTGAAATAATAAAAACGTATTTTAAAAAAATAACTCCGACGTTGTCCATTTAAATCCGTGCGGAAACTGTCAAGTAGGATATCCTAGAAGAACAACTGAATGGGTCTCATTTCCTAAATAAGAGTCTGAGGGTAAGAAACACCCCTATATTTGAAATAATAAAAACGTATTTTAAAAAAATAACTCCGACGTTGTCCATTTAAATCCTTCTGGAAACTGTCAAGTAGGATATCTTAGAAAAGCAACTGAATGGGTCCAATTCCTTAAATATGAGTCTGAGGGTGAGAAACACCCCTATATTTGAAATAATAAAAACGTATTTTAGAAAATGACTCCGACGTTGTCCATTTAAATCCGTGTGGAGACTGTCAAGTAGGATATCCTAGAAGAACAACTGAATGGGTCTAATTCCTTAAATAAGAGTCTGAGGGTGAGAAACACCCCTATATTTGAAATAATAAAAACGTATTATAAAAAAATAACTCCGACGTTGTCCATTTAAATCCGTCTGGAAACTGTCAAGTAGGATATCCTAGAAGAACAACTGAATGGGTCTAATTCCGTAAATAAGAGTCGGAAGGTGAGAGATTCTCAACACTTTACTTCATCTCGTTAACTTTCTGTAGACAATTCCACATTCAAAAAACTTACTACTTTCTGACCACCCCTCGTATATGTTAAACTACTTTATAAAATCATATTCTATATAGTTTGAACAATATCTTGTACCCACGTCGCATTTAAATTCTTTTTACTTTCTGACAATCCCCCGTATACATTACACCATATTCCGTACCTCAAATCTTAATATTCTAATTAGTCTCACCAATTCCTTGCAACCGATTGCTATTCTAAATTCCATCACTTTTTGATCACTCCTCGTAATGTTACATACAATATCTAACATTTTCATATCTTCTCAACTCGTAAACATGGGACCTTCGTTACTACTTTACGGGGTCATTTCAAATTTCGACCATTCAAACCTTAATAACTCTGAAACCAACATCGATTCAAACTTAGTTCCTATTTCAAAAATATTCCCTCTTCGTTGCCGATTTTTCGATATAACCTTCATTTTCGAATTCTTCAATTTTCAGTATTGCGCAATGTTACGCAATCGATGACTCATCCTCGCCCGCGCGGAGCGATTTCCAGCCTTTCCAGACCTTTTAAAACGGGACGCGAGACTCGATGGGGCGTGAAAAACGCAACTTCTTAGGAGGTATAAATAACCGAGCATAGCCTACCCGAGGCAAGTTCAGTTTTGGCAGTGACTCCGATATTAGTATTCGTGACGTGGTTAAAAGTGGAAAAGTTATCAAAAAGTGATTTTGGTGTAATAACCTAATTTGCTAGTGCTACGGTTCGGTTAATAATTAGTTAGACTTTCTTGTCCCCCAGCCCTGCATACTTTTCGTGACCAGCTGTTCCAATCTAGCTTCCCAGGCCGAAACCCGGTTAAAAAGAGTTAGTTTTAAGTCCCAATTTAATTTTAAACAACATATTTTCGCCTTAAGTGGCCCCTTTATTTTTCCGCCTTCACGGCTATCTTTTAAGTGAATTTTCTCAAACTACAATTTATTTACCCTTGCAATTAAAAATATTTTACAGAAGTTTCAGAAAAAAATTCTATTGTCGATTAGTTATATTTCCACAAGAAAATTTGTTAAATAAAAATACCTTTTAATTTTCAACTCTGTTCAAGAAAATAAATAATTTCGTTCGTTCGCTTAAAAAATACAGTATTTTAATTATAAAAGAACAATATACAGGGTGTTACTCTCAACCCTGCCAATGACTTTTTTAAATCAACTAAATCAATAAAGAATTCAATTTAAATAAATTAAATTAAACAAAAGTGAAACAAACATTCTGGTCATATACAGAGTGTAGCTTTGACCCTGTCCAGCAAACCTTGAAGCAACCCCCCCAAATTTCAAAATTCAATAAAAATTTTGTGCATCTACCGCTTCAGGAGTCTCAACTTCAAGTTTCTCTGAAACATTTATTATTTTTCCAAACAAAAGGAGGCTCGTAGGTGTTCAGGGCACAGATAATCACGCGATAATGTTTTCCAATAATGAACCGAAAGCTTGTTGCTCAGTAACTACTTAAAGCAACAAGCTTGAAGGTCATTATTAGAAAAAAACTATAAGGATTTATCAGTGCACGTGGTGAGATATTTTTTTTGAAATTCTAATAATATGTCAAATCGTGAATCTGACATTTTAAAGAAATTATAAAACTGTCAATAATTTCTCGTTGCATAGCAACATAATGACAGAAGTGAAAATCTCCCATGGGATATGTTCAGTGTAATCCTTTAATAATTGGATGAATTTTGACATGTAACTAGAAATGGACGGATTTAATTGGATTTTTATTTCGTCAAAAAATTATCTATGGAATTTCCCCCATTCAGTTGCTTGTCTAGGATATCCTATTTGACAATTTCGAGACGGATATAAATCTACAACGTAGGGGTTATTTTTTAAAACACGTCTTTATTATTTCAAATATATGGGGTGTTTCTCAGCCTCAGACTCTTATTTAAGGAATTAGACCCATTCAGTTGCTTTTCTAAGATATTCTACTTGTCAGTTTCCACACGGATTTAAATGGACAACGTCGGAGTCATTTTTTAAAATACGTTTTTATTATTTCAAATATAGGGGTGTTTGTCACCCTCAGACTCTTATTTAAGGAATTAGACCCATTCATTTGTTCTTCTAGGATATCCTACTTGACAGTCTCCACACGGATTTAAATGGACAACGTCGGAGTCATTTTTTAAAATACGTTTTTATTATTTCAAATATAGGGGTGTTTCTCACCCTCAGACTCTTATTTAAGGAATTGGACCCATTCAGTTGCTTTTCTAAGATATCCTACTTGACAGTTTCCAGACGGATTTAAATGGACAACGTCGGAGTTATTTTTTTATAATACGTTTTTGTTATTTCAAATATGGGTGTGTTTCTCACCCTCAGACTCTTACTTAAGGAATTAGACCCATTCAGTTGTTCTTCTACGATATCCTACTTGACAGTTTCCATACGGATTTAAATGGACAACGTCGGAGTCATTTTTTAAAATACGTTTTTATTATATCAAATATAGGGGTGTTTGTCACCCTCAGACTCTTATTTAAGGAATTAGACCCATTCATTTGTTCTTCTAGGATATCCTACTTGACAGTCTCCACACGGATTTAAATGGACAACGTCGGAGTCATTTTTTAAAATACGTTTTTATTATTTCAAATATAGGGGTGTTTCTCACCCTCAGACTCTTATTTAAGGAATTGGACCCATTCAGTTGCTTTTCTAAGATATCCTACTTGACAGTTTCCAGACGGATTTAAATGGACAACGTCGGAGTTATTTTTTTATAATACGTTTTTGTTATTTCAAATATGGGGGTGTTTCTCACCCTCAGACTCTTACTTAAGGAATTAGACCCATTCAGTTGTTCTTCTACGATATCCTACTTGGCAGTTTCCTTACGGATTTAAATGGACAACGTCGGAGTCATTTTTTAAAATACGTTTTTATTATATCAAATATAGGGGTGTTTCTCACCCTCCGGTTCTTATTTAAGGAATTAGACCCATTCAGTTGTTCTTCTAGGATATCCTACTTGACAGTTTCCACACGGATTTAAATGGACAACGTCGGAGTCATTTTTTAAAATACGTTTTTATTATTTCAAATATAGGGGTATTTCTCATCCTCAGACTGTTATTTAAGGAATTGGACCCATTCAGTTGCTTTTCTAAGATATCCTACTTGACAGTCTCTACATGGATTTAAATGGACAACGTCGGAGTTATTTTTTTAAAATACGTTTTTATTATTTCAAATATAGGGGTGTTTCTCACCCTCAGACTCTTATTTAAGGAATTAGACCCATTCAGTTGTTCTTCTAGGATATCCTACTTGACAGTTTCCAGAAGGATTTAAATGGACAACGTCGGAGTTATTTTTTTAAAATACGTTTTTATTATTTCAAATATAGGGGTGTTTCTTACCCTCAGACTGTTATTTAGGAAATTAGACCCATTCAGTTGTTCTTCTATGATATCCTACTTGACAGTTTCCGCACGGATTTAAATGGACAACGTCGGAGTTATTTTTTTAAAATACGTTTTTATTATTTCAAATATAGGGGTGTTTCTTACCCTCAGACTGTTATTTAGGAAATTAGACCCATTCAGTTGTTCTTCTATGATATCCTACTTGACAGTTTCCGCACGGATTTAAATGGACAACGTCGGAGTTATTTTTTTATAATACGTTTTTGTTATTTCAAATATGGGGGTGTTTCTCACCCTCAGACTCTTACTTAAGGAATTAGACCCATTCAGTTGTTCTTCTACGATATCCTACTTGACAGTTTCCATACGGATTTAAATGGACAACGTCGGAGTCATTTTTTAAAATACGTTTTTATTATATCAAATATAGGGGTGTTTCTCACCCTCCGGCTCTTATTTAAGGAATTAGACCCATTCAGTTGTTCTTCTAGGATATCCTACTTGACAGTTTCCACACGGATTTAAATGGACAACGTCGGAGTCATTTTTTAAAATACGTTTTTATTATTTCAGATATAGGGGTATTTCTCATCCTCAGACTGTTATTTAAGGAATTGGACCCATTCAGTTGCTTTTCTAAGATATCCTACTTGACAGTCTCTACATGGATTTAAATGGACAACGTCGGAGTTATTTTTTTAAAATACGTTTTTATTATTTCAAATATAGGGGTCTTTCTCACCCTCAGACTCTTATTTAGGAAATTAGACCCATTCAGTTGTTCTTCTAGGATATCCTACTTGACAGTTTCCACACGGATTTAAATGGACAACGTCGGAGTCATTTTTTATAATACGTTTTTTTTTATTTCAAATATAGGGGTGTTTCTCACCCTCAGACTCTCATTTAAGGAATTGGACCCATTCAGTTGCTTTTCTAAGATATCCTACTTGACAGTTTCCAGAAGGATTTAAATGGACAACGTCGGAGTTATTTTTTTAAAATACGTTTTTATTATTTCAAATATAGGGGTGTTTCTCACCCTCAGACTCTTATTTAGGAAATTAGACCCATTCAGTTGTTCTTCTAGGATATCCTACTTGACAGTTTCCGCACGGATTTAAATGGACAACGTCGGAGTTATTTTTTTTAAATACGTTTTTATTATTTCAAATATAGGGGTGTTTCTCACCCTCAGCTCTTATTAAATTAACAAGATCAGTTCGGCTGCTTTCCTAGAATACAGTTTATGACTATTTCATGACGCACAATATTATATAGCGTCGGGGTTATTCTCTACGATATATTTTTTTATTTTAAGTTTAGGGCTGTTTCGCACTCTCACATGAGAAGAAATGATCACTCTGATTCATATCGCAAAATAATGTACGACAGCGTTATTTTTTTATGATTTTTTTACTATTTAAAATAGAGGCATACGCTTTCTCACCCTCAGTCATATTTTTAGTGAATCGGACAATTCGTGTTATTTTCGTATTCCCTATATAACGTTTCAATATTATAACAGATCAAATAAATTATTAATTTTTTAAAATACTGTTTAAATAGGGCATCTAGGTAGTTATTATTTCGCCCCTTCTTCCGGTTTCGCGTGACGGTATACCCCTCCCTTCCGCGAGGTGATGTTCTTAATTGTAAGACTCCAAAACATACATATTTTGGGTTTAACTACCATAAATATCTGCATCTTAAGAGTATATGCAACATTTATCTGGTCCGCTGTAAAAAGTTAAATTTTAAATCTAAATTTAAATGCAACTTCAGCCACGTTGTTAAACCGCCAATATCTGAGGCTCGGCTGAACTAACCAGATGAACCGAGCTCAGCCGTGAGCACTAGTTGTAAAACGACAAAAATGGCAGATCAGGAGCTCAACGTGGGTTCAGTGTTGAGCTTAGCTTAAGCCACGATTGTAAAACTGGCCCTTAATGATAACCAAAAGCAAAATATTGCAGGTTATAAATTCTCGAAATCATGTAGGTACAGTTAATGTTTCAACATTGTTTTTATGACAATACAACCAAAAATCTCAAGCTGGATTTCACAGCTGGAATCTAACACGGGACTTGTTGGAAAAAAGTGTATTTTCGAAACGTAGGTAAATAATTGATTACTTTACTTGAATTTCTATATTGTCTTGTTATTGCTTAAACAAAAGTTATGTTGCTCATCATGAAGTATGTAGACAAAAAGATAAACAACATGATGGATGGTCAGGGGGTGCGAGGAAGCCACATAGAAAATTAGCTTGTAGTATTATACATTGGAAGTGTGTGTGCTGAGGAGGGAGGGGGGGGTTGATTTCACTTATTTTTTCATTATGGAACAGTACATGGTTTCACAATTAGCTATTAAGATAGATTATGTAAAAGAACCGTGAATTTGAATATAGACAAACTTATAAATTATTTCTAACAAGCGAAGGAGAAAAGCACTGCAAGTAGTAGTAAAGTACAATACGATAGGATAATCCTACCGTTTGCTTCAAGCAATGCTCTTCGTCTTCACTAGTTGGATCAGATAGGAAGAAAGAATATCCCCTTCCCATTTGCAAGCTCAGAGCTCAGGACTGAGCCGTGTCTTTTTGACTGGTATGGTATTTCGTAATAAACATTTATACATAAAATGTACGGAAAAAAATGAGAATCTTCGAGCCACTGACCTTCTTTGATAATTTTGACATCTGTTTTCGTTAATTCTCTGCACATAAATTCTTTATCCGTATTGACAATGAAAAAGAAATCCGAATGTAAAAAGAGCTGAAACCTTACACTCACGTACTTACTTAAATGTCCGGTACAAACGTAAACTTTACCGACGATCCGCTAAAAATCTGTAAAACAATATGTGTAATACTTAGGAAACATCTGTTTCACAATCTATCCGCCACGTAATCCGACACGACCCTCAATGTGATTTTGTGATTAAACATTTCCATTTTTACATCAGATAAATTTGTTATTTTGGATATTTTTAAAGTTAACGCAATTCCTATTATGGTGTTTGATCCAAAAATCAGAAATCAAAATTGCACACGTGATTAATACTTCAATACTTCGTATTATTTTGACAGATCTCAAAATTCAAACATCAGTAATGGCAATGCCGTAACAAGATGACATATTAAAGACAGGTATTTATTTGAAAGATGAAATGATAAACAATTCATTTTGCACGTAATTACCAATGTTAAATGATTGGTTTTTTTTCTATAAAAGGAAAGAAACATTCACTTGCATTTATTTATCCACAAATTTATCCACTGTTCGAATTAAGCGATTTAACATCCGTATCCATCGACCGACGCCACTTCCACCTAGTACATTTTTATAACCGGAATGACAGAGCTCAAAATTCAAACATCAATAGCAATGTCACAATAAGATGACAAGTTCATTTTAAACAGGTCTTACTTTTTTGTGGTTACTTTCTAAGCGACCGGGTGCCAGCTTAACGCTCTCAACACTGGCGTTCGACGCGCTTTCCTGTGCCCTGTTGGTTCGTTTCTTTAGTTTTCATCTAAGCACTATAGACCTGTCTTGGCCGGCGGTATATCTGTCTGCTTCACTTTCTGTATATTGGTTGGCTGGGGGCGGCGTTGACGGCTCAAGAACCCCCCGACACGCTCGTGTAACTTTCCTGAATGTTTATTTTTGCGTCCTTTTCGCGATGCGCAACATCCTTCGCAGGTGACAACATCCCGGCCTGTTTTTAGTGCTTGGCTGTGGGTCAACCGCCCGAATGCCATTAAAAAAAAATAAATGAAAAAAATAAAACGATAAACAACCCATTTCGCATGTAATTACCAATGTTAAATGATTATGTTCTATTTACAGAAGAAAATAAATATCCAGATGGCGCAGAAAGCAATATCTTGCTGTATATGAATCCCTGTCCCGTTTCGCTCTAGCATGAGAGTGAGAGAAAATTAGCTGCGAAACCCGACCGGGTTTCTTGATTCTCGTCAAAATTTGGGTGGTCGATCAAAAGTGGTGCAAAAGGTGTATCAAGGTCCTAGTTATCCTCTAGTAACGTTTTACTTATTTCTGACCTTTAGTTTATTTACAGTACACTTTTTCCCGGAACGGTTGGTCGGATCGAACTAAAACTCGTGGCGATCGATTCTATGACCTCAAGTTACTCGAAAACGAGGGGTCGCGTTGTCTTTAACTTTTTTTTCCAGAGTCACTAAGAATCCTGGTCAAAAGTTGTGCGGTCGGTCAAAAGTGGTGCAAAAGGTTTGTCGAGGTCCTAGTTGTCCTCTAGTAACGTTTTACTTATTTATGACCTACAGTTTGGCCACAGCACACTTTTTCCCGGAACTGTTGGACGGATCGATTCGGCAATGCTCGGAATCGATTTATAGTGGTCGACTTAGTCGATAACCACACTTCCCGTCCCTATATGTGTCTTCGGAAATGTTCGTGCGAAGTTCGGATTTTTGCTTAAAATCCTAGCTTTCACACGTGTGAACGCCCCTGAAACTTGTTTCGGTTTTTCAATTCCCCAGTCGTTGATAAAACGATGAATAACGCCTTCGGGTGTGATCGGATCGATTCGATAACCGTCGCAATCGATTCTTCGTGGACTGTATAGTGGAAAATGCTACCCCATCCGACCTTGGGGGTGCTTGCAAAAATCCTACTTAAATATTCGATTTTTAGGTTAGAGAATCCACTCGCACCTAACTTCACTATGTCTTTAAAAAAATGTAGGTTATGTTTTTATACTAGTTTGTTTGTGTCTATATTCACGTTATTTATAAATGTCACTGTCACAGGATTAAATTAAGCGACTTCCGTATCCGCCGACGTCATACTTCCATTTTTGAAGACGTATTTCTGTTTAATACACAAGTATAATGGAAATGACAGATCTGAAAATTCAAACATCAATGGCAATGCCGTAATAAGATAACAAGTTATAGAAAGGTATTTATTTGAAAGATGAAACGATAAATAACTCATTTCGTATGTAATTATCAATGGTAAATGATCATGTTCTTTATATAAAAGAAAAGAAATATCCAGATGGCGCAGGAAGCAGTATCTTGCTGTATATGAATAAGGTCATGTTTCTCTTTAAAATTAGCTACGAAACCCTGCCGGGTTTCTTGATAAACATAAATTTTTGGGTTTAGGCGTTAAACCGATCAACAATTTATACCACACAAACATTGTTTTTTCAGACCATACTTGATTTCTTAAATCTGTTTGTATTTTTTTAAATATGCTCATTTGTGTTCACTAAATTCACATTATATTAATTTGCTTAATAATATTTGTTATATTCAATGAAAAACAATTATTTTTAAAAATTATTATCACTGTTCTTTTTACTATTATCTATCTTTAGGAACGGGTTCATAAAAAATAGAAGCGATAACGCAGCATAGATTTAAAGAGTCGCAAAATTGATACAATTGCTAAACTAAACTACTATGTATATCTACTAAACTAAACTAAATGTACATCGATATACAATTTGTAGAGATATCTGGGCGGTACATGCTTGAACTAACAATATACTCTCTTCCGCTACTTCTTTTAAGTCTTACGTATTTTACGTCCGATTTTCGAGAAGTCTTTTTTATAATAACTACAAAAGCATTCTAATACTAATTAATATTCTTAGACGAAAATATCACTGAACGTAATTTTGTGTCTATTATACGAACGCATTTTAAAACTTTTGGGCAAAAATTGAGGCATGGATTACGAGTAAACAATTATAATTCCCCATTACTGGGCATAAAAGAAAGCCATAAACACCGTAAAATTCTTAAAAACAATTTAAGAAGCTGTGTGACACAAACTGACCTGATATGAATCCAATCGATCGATTTTTTCCTATGAAAACCATCAGAATATCTGAAATCACCATACTTTAAAAAAGTCTTAGAAACACCGTAAGAAACAGTGGAACCCAAACTGACCCGATATGAATCCAATCACTCAGCAGGATCATTTGGGTTCCGTCTCTTCGATAGTAACACCTACGTCTCAAATATGAACGCGATATGTCTACCCGTTTGCGAGTTATAAGGATTTTTCATGTTCATATGTGGGACTTATATATCCATCTTCCATCAGCAGATTCATTCGAATTCCATCCCAGATCTGTATTACAACCTACGTGCCAAATATGATCTCGATATCTCTACCCGTTTCGGAGTTATAAGAAAAATTTCATTAAAATGCCTTACTGCAGCAACATTTCGTGTCACTTTTCAAAATATCACCCTGTCTAGTACTTTAATTTGAGAGGTCCGCAGACGATATGTCATTGTGTTCTATCAAAAAAGCGACGGCGAGGAGAAGGCATACGCGCCAGCTGTGTATTTGACTGTGCGCCAATATCCATTGGCTGGATGTCGGTCTCGATAACTAGGGCCGAGTAGGACTATTACTCTTTGCACCTAGATTATCTCTGTAGACCTGGACCGGCCTTCGTGATAGGTGGGCCCGCGTACTTCTACCAGACCCAGCTCACAAATGTGAGATCTGTGCAGATCGTTCAAAAACTTTAATCGAATTTCACGGCTCGCCGGTCACTTATAGAAAAAGAAAGTTAAGTAGCTTTTTTACACAGAATTTTTTTCTCTACAACTTTTGTCTAAAACTTTTTTTCGAAAATTTTTCCGTTTTTGACATATCGCGATTTCAATCCTTAAATATTTTTTTTACGACCCCTGCCCATCAATTTCTACTTTTTGACTATAGGCGCTTGATGTACATCTTAAAACTAATTTCTGGTAAAAAATTCAGTTTCATTTTTCAGTATTTCATTTTTCAATATTTCATTTTTCAGTTTTTCATTTTTCAATATTAACCGAACATATATTTTAAGTTTGTATACGTTATAAAATATTGAAACGACATTCCCCGAATCGTTCAAGGTACGAATTCATGAAAGAAATATCCATAAAATGTAATGAAAGATGAGGAAAATCTATTTAAATTTATTTAAACTCCCTTGCGTAAATTTGCCGTTTGCCGTACAGTCTATAGAATGGATATGAAATCGGTCAATCACAGCTAATCTTCCCAAAAACGGTATATCACCTAAAATATTTTTGAAATCATTATACAAATAAAATTTTAGCTGTACGGCAAAAAAAGTAGCTGTGTGTGAGAATGGAACCGGGGACCTACCGCATTAATTCAATTCAATTCAAAAGATATTTATTCATAATAACATAGAACCAGTTGCCTCTCCAGGACCTGCTCCGGAACCGATCGTGCAACCACCGCGTTGACGCAGTGGAGGATTGCAGGATCGGGCGGAACTGGTCTGGATCGGCGAAAACGACAAGTAAAACAACTAAACCTAAACTCCTTTTTACATAAATATAAAATTAAAATAGGTAGTAACATTGAACCATGCTTGAAAAAACAAGCTTAACAAAACTTAAAACTACACTTACATTTAAAGAACTCGCGCACAAAAAACACTATTAAAATTTGTATCTGGACGCAAGCACCACAACTCAAACGAGGTACCTTCCGCGAGATACTGTAATGCGGGGCTGCGCAGGGCTGGACTAAACTTTGATTTTAAAATTTTTTATTTCGAAAAGGTTTGCTTTCTGAAAAAGATTGACGTGAAATGAATTTAGAAACAAAAACGTACAAAAAGAAACTAAGAAAAACAAACAAACGCGACAAAAATACACAAACAAAAAGGAAGAGGGGGGCAGAAAAGGAATAGAGATGAGCGAAAGATATGAAATACTAGCAAAAGGTGGATAGGGTTAGAGGAAGGTATAGTTGTTGAAATTTGGCTATAGTGGTTGCCGGAAAATCGGTAACGTCTGGTATGGTAGAGAGTGTTTAATCCGAAATGGGGCATTATGCTGTCTAATTTGTGTTATGTGTCTTGTTAGCGGACTATCGTCCAGTTTGAACGAGTAGAAGTTTTGAGAGATCTGTTGGACGTAATCTGCTATCGGGGTTATGTCGTTGCAACGTGCATATAGGTCTCTGAAGGATGTGTACCTTCCAGAATTTGAAATGAGGCGCATAAATTTGTGTTCTAGCACTTTAAGTTTTTTCATTGTCGTGGCCGGTATGCTCCACCACACCGGCGCCGCGTATGTGATGGACGGCCTGACCACCATCGTGTACAACAGTCTATTATTCTGTCTGTTAAGTGTGCTACCCCTGACCATGGGCGGATACAGACTCCTGGATAGGGAGTAGGCCGTCCATACTGTCTCATTTATGTGCGTATTGAACGTCAGTCTTTGGTCAAGTCTCACTCCCAAGTACTTTACGCATCTTTTGGTTGGAATTTTGTTTCCCCTGATCAAAATTGGAGTAATAATTTTATTCTCAGTAAAGCGACGCGTGAAGACTATCGCCTCGGACTTCTCAGTGTTCACCCGAATCTTCTACTGGTCGTAATAAGCCGTGGCACGAGGTATGTGCGCTTTCAGCAGCATGTTCGCTGCTTGAGCGTTGTGCGAATGTGCGTATACGGCCGTGTCACCGGCGTACTTGGCCAGCTTCGTATTCGGGAACTCTGGAAAATCAGAGACGTACAAGTTGTACAAATTCGGTGACAGGCACGATCCTTGCGGGACTCCCGCGCGAATGTCCCGCCGTGTTGAGAGTTTGTTATTCACCCGGACTTGCAAGATTCTGCCCGTGAGGAACGAGTGAATACGTTTTGTTAGGTGAGTGGGGAAGTTATAATTGTGAAGTTTGTAGATTAATCCCGGGATCCAGACGGTATCGAACACCTTCTCAATATCGAGGAGCACCATGGTGGTGTTCTTCCCGAGGTTGTATTGCACTTTAACGTCGTTAACTATCTTAACGACCTGTTGTACTGTGCTCCTGCCCTTCTTGAAACCGAACTGAGACTCATCGTCGATGTGAAGCTCCTCCTGAATAGTGTTCAATCTGATCAGGACGACCTTCTCCACCAACTTAAAGATCGCCGACAGCAGCGAGATGGGCCTGTAGCTGCCGGCGAACTTCGCGTTCTTGTTCGGCTTCAAGATGGGAATGACCACGGCGCCTTTCCACTGGCTGGGCCAGTGCTGTAGTTGCAGGATTGCGTTAACGATATACGTCAATTATACAATACCTTTCCTTGGGAGATATTTGAGCAGCTTGTACTCGACGCAGTCCTTCCCCGGGGCTTTATTGTTTGGTAAGTCCTTGACAATTTGTGCTAGTTCCGATGGTCATGACGTTTAAAAATTCTCGTCTCGTACGTCATTTTCGATGCGGTCGTGTTCTGGATTGTTGGGAATATTTTCGTTATGTATAGTCTGGAAATGGTTAGTTAAATCATTCGCTTTCTGCGCGTCTGTCAATGACGTCTGTCCGTTCGCATTTGTCAAGGCGGATATAACCTCCCGCGTATTTTTAAGGGCCCTCGTCAGCTTTCACAACGAGTTGTCCTGAGGATTCAGCGCTGCCAGCTTGTTCCTCTATTTCTGGTTCTTGACAGTGTTGATGGAGGTTCTGATCTTCCTTTGCAGTCCTAATTAAATAATCTTGTCCTTTGGGAGTTTTTATTTTTAAGAAATTTCCAGCGGTTTAGAAGTTATTCAAGGAAAACCGAAAATGTGCTTATTTCACCGGAATCGCGGGAAAACGCAAAAAAACACGCAATGTTTAAACGCTCATCTCTGGCGAAAAACTCTTCGCAGATGGCCGTACGATGTCAATACGGAATTACCGAGATTGGCAATGAAAGCAGATGGTAAAAACGATACACCGAATCGAATTTTCAAGGCGGCAGGAACGAAAGAAAAACGGAAATTTTTGACGTTTACCCGAAATCCGCCCGCGTCCACATCATCAAGAAAAGAGCGACGCAAATTCGTTTTGAGGGTCGTAAAAACGTGTGGGGAAAGTGATAGCTGACATTATTAGCCTAATTAAAAATATCTACCCCGAAATGCGCGCGTCGCCAATATAAACTTGGGACGTAGTTCCGCCTCCCATTTCCTCGGCTCTGCCGCAAACCGGAGAATATCCGGCTCGCACCTGTACGATTTTAATATATATTGATTTACAATTTGTGGGGCCAAGCTTGGCCGACAAATAATTATGTAAATTGATTTTAAACAGACTTTATTATAATGAAGTTGCAATAGAAAGTGAATTTTATTCTAGTCTGACATATATTTATAACAATATACAATCTGCGCCGTTGTGGGTAGAGTCCCGCTTTGTCGGTGTATTTTTCAATTTTTAGTTCTCCGATTCCTCCGCTGATGACTCGTCCGATTCCGTATCCGGAATAAGATAGGATAGGATGTTTTAGTTTGTCCATATGAATTTTTCTGGTATATTTTGTTTGATTGTTTAATAAAACACAAGTTTTGTCTGGGTTAATTTCTTGAATTATATAGGAATCTATGAATGGGTTGGTTTGTCGTTTTAGATCTCCCTCGGGGGTTCCGCATAAAAACTTTATCTCCTTTATTGACTTGTTGAATCTTGATTTTTCTTAGATTAATTTGATATGCTGTCTGTTTTGTTTCTATTAAATTTTGTTTTACTAGTTCGTACTGAGCTTGGGTGGTCCTTTTCAATTCATCGACGAAAACTTGATAGTTCCTATGCGGAACATTTATAGAATAACGGGTGTGAAGACAGCCACGATATTTCAGCCACGGTTTTGCGATGTGGCAACACTGCATATCAGACATACGTGTAAATCGACGCACTCGATATTAATAAATGAAGCAAAAATGCATATTTTCAAAAACGATGTTTTTATGTAACATGAACAAATGAAACTGTCATTGGCGGCTCGTAATAAGGGGTTCAAGGAATTTATAACGTTCAATAATTTATTGCTATTATATTAATCAATGTCGATGAAGTCGGCATATGCGAAAGTAACCATTGGGTCGTCCTTGACCTGCTCCCGCATACGAAAGTCAGTGTCAGGCAGCAACGAGGGGTACAGAAATATCTAAATTTGAAAAAAATAATACTGAATTAGTTAATGCCGATATCTTCTACGCATTAGAAAGTAACTACCGGTTGCTCTTTCAACGACTTTTGTCCCAAAAAGTCATTGCCGGGTTTTAATAAGGGGTACAGAAAATTATGTTTTTCAATAATTTATAACTATTAAACTGATCAATATCGATGAAGTCTGCATATGCGAAAGTAACCATTGGGTCGTCCTTGACCTGCTCCCGCATATGAAAGTCAGTGCCGGGCAGCAACGAGGGGTACAGAAATATCTAAATTTGAAAAAAACAATAATACTGAATTAATTAATGCCGATATCTTCTACGCATTAGAAAGTAATTACCGGTTGCTCTTTCAACGACTTTTGTCCCAAAAAGTCATTGCCGGGTTTTAATAAGGGGTACAGAAAATTATGTTTTTCAATAATTTATAACTATTAAACTGATCAATGTCGATGAAGTCTGCATATGCAAAAGTAACCATTGGGTCGTCCTTGAACTGCTCCCGCATATGAAAGCCAGTGTCGGGCAGCAACGAGGGGTACAGAAATATCTAAATTTGAAAAAAATAATAATACTGAATTAATTAATGCCGATATCTTCTACGCATTAGAAAGTAACTACCGGTTGCTCTTTCAACGACTTTTGTCCCAAAAAGTCATTGCCGGGTTTTAATAAGTTGTACAGAAAATTATGTTTTTCAATAATTTATAACTATTAAACTGATCAATGTCGATGAAGTCTGCATATGCGAAAGTAACCATTGGATCGTCTTTGACCTGCTCCCGCATACGAAAGTCAGTGTCGGGCAGCAACGAGGGTACAGAAATATCTAAATTTGAAAAAAATAATAATACTGAATTAGTTAATGCCGATATCTTCTACGCATTAGAAAGTAACTACCGGTTGGTCCTTCAACAACTTTTGCCCCAGACAGTCACCGTCGGGTTTTAATAAGGGGTACAAAAAAAATATGTTTTTCAATAAATATATTGGTTCGTTTTTAAGTTCTTCCGCAAGATAATAAATTATTACGGCATAATTTAATTTAAATAGCTCTGTGCGCGGTTCCTTATTTATACCGTCGACATAGTTCGCATGATTCGTTTTCCATTGTCGCGCATTTAGCATGACAATATCGTTGACATATGTGACAACGCTGATCTGCCGTATTGTCTGTGACATCAATGCCACAGAACAGGCATTTCCCTCTCATGTCGTCGGACGTACTTAGTAATAAAGTACGGACGGTATTTCTAAAAACATCCATGCACTGGGGTACAGTAAGGGATTCGTTTTTGACAAATTGTTGAAAGAAATATATAATGTATAGTCCGCAGTTATATGTATCACTTTGTTTGATATGATCTAGGACGTGCGACTTCCAGCCTTCTGTGGATATATTAGCTCCTGTCATATTACAATGTAGTTTTAGGAATGTTAGGAATGTCATCAGATTTATGTCGGTCTTTTGTACAGTACTCTTGAATGGGTCTATGTATATAAAAATTTTATTACTAATGTCCGCAATTACAAGACACCAATGGTTTCTGCTTACAGAAAGCGGCATCACTAATATATTATCTGTTTTAAATAGAGGTAGATCAAAAAAAAAGTCCTTGTGTAAATCTTTACTGAAGTTAAAGATGGCAAACGTCTTGTCCGACGTCAATAAAACATATCTTCCTGCGTCAAATCTCCAGATTAACGAGTGAAAGCTTAAATTGATGACAACATCTAATAGCCATTGTCGACCATTCAAAGACTCAAAACTGTCATACTTTAATTCGGGCCATACGGCATTTATAAATAACTCACAACATAATTTTCATTTAATTTTTTATAATAATTGTCGGACTAAACAAGACCGTTTCTGTAGAATTTTAAAATCGAGGAGTTTATTTGTTCATTACCTGTTATATTTTTGTCTTGGAACGTTTGCATTAAATTTCTTCTAATAATTTTTTTTCCCGGATGAAGTGGTTCAATAATTTCAGGTAAGACATATTCCATATAAAATTTGTCTAGTTTGTCTATTTGAAATTGATAAAATTATGGAGAACTGAGCATAGCGCGCTATTGTCGATCAGACTTCAAGTTGTGCCGTACCTAAACCGTTCGAATATTTGATGCTGGTTGATACCCGTAATACGCTTATTAGTATCGGTATCTCGTGTGGTTGCAAGCATTCTCCTGTTTAGTTACTACTACTATACTTTGAATTTGTTTGTATTGATAAGTTCTCAATTTTATCATTTACTTTTGGTGTTGAGTATAATTTTTAGTATCTATTTATTCTCTTGGAATTTTGAAAGACGTTTTTGGAATAAACAATAGTTATTCCGTGTTGTATATTCTTTTAAAAAATATCATTTTCTTGGTTGTTATAGAAGTTATTTTTCGTTTGGTTTATTTTGTATATTTTATATATTATCCTATTTGATTGTGTTTAATTAGTTTTTTTATATTATTAGGATTATTTCATTACTATTTCGGTTTATTTTGGGAAACTATTTTTATTTAGTAGTTTTAATTTATGTTTGGTACTTGTAAAAATTTTCTTTTATATTTTTCTATTATATTATTAAGTTTATTTGGAGAAATCATTTTTATTTAGAAGTGTTAATTTTCGTTTGGCTCTTCTCCTATACCTTATAGAATATCGCATATTTCATTTATTTTACTGAACAAGTAAGATGGCGCAGAAATCTAAACTAGACGTAAAACTGTTATCTTCATATTTTAATATGTTGAAGATGTCGTTGGCTGAAATAAGAAAATTAACAGCCAACAATAACGTAATAAAAAATGCTTCGAAATTTGTATTCGGCCAAATTAATAATAATTTATGTTATTTGATTGTTGTGGCCATTAGAAGAGACATGGGTGGCTTTTCGCAAATGGTGCAAAATAACCAGACGGAAACTTATGCGAAACCAAACATGTCGGAGGATGTTTTTGAATATTTTTTACGCAACGGAATGTCGCTTGAGTGCATAAAATTAAATAAACATTGGAATCCAGTGTTTGAGGATATATGTAAACATTTCTCTATCAAACCGTCGGTAAAAAGATCATATCGATTTAAAAAATACATTATGAGGAGATTAGAAGAGCACTCACCTCTGAAACCAGATGAGGTTTCTGAGCAAAGTTCCAGTATAGTACACATAAGAAATGCTGAACTAGTAGTTAATGTTACTGTCTTAGAAGATGTACAAATGTCCACGAATGAATTAGTCTCTGAAAATATCCAAGGCAATAATAAAGGCTTAAATTTGGATTCATGCTGTTCAGATAATCATTTAAATTCCATAACGAGACTTGACACCGAATCTTTCGAAAAATCTACCGATCGTGATCTGTCCTATGAATGGCCGAAAAATGTTTCGTCGAGTTTCGAGGAAGTTCCGGAGGTAATAAGAGAAATGGAACACAAAGAAATGTCAAATGAACTACGACCGAAAAATGCCGTGAACAGGAAGGATGCCAATTTATGTCGCCCGTCATATGTGACATGCAAATTTTACCTGGGTACGTTTCTAATATCGCCAGAGGAATTCAATGAAATGTACAAGTCGAAGAGTTTGGTCGATGGTCGCTGGACGTACGTATTAAGCGTAAAATTTAGTACTATCAATAACATCTGTATACTTAACGTAAAGCAAAAGCGTTACTTGTCCTTAAACAATTTGCTGAAAGTATACGGCTACTGTGCTCATAAAAGATGTAACGTATTTTTATTATATATTAAAGACTTTCTCAAGGTTAATTCACATCACGAGGTGTCGGTATATAGTTCGTCGTTGGACTACTACAACCATCTAAAACCTGTAACGAGATACCTAAAAGGTGACCATCGGAAGATCTCCAAGAAAGAGTTGAGATTGGTTAAGGCATCCAAGTCAAGAGAGAGGAGAGTTCAGGAATCCTCATCGTTATTGATAAAAGCTGGTAATTTGCAACATGTTAAATCAGATTCGGTTTTACGTAAGGCTAGGCCGGATGTCTTAGGATATAATGATCGGCATAAAGACGACATCTTTGATCTGTGTTTGATGCAAAGAGAGAACGAAGAATATATAAAATCAGTCGGCCAACCTTTTCATCTATACATATATAGTACGGAACAGTTGAGGATAGCGTTAAAAAATGAAGGGCCTATTATTTACATCTAGATTCGACCGGAAACGTTCACAGTAGACCTAAATTTGTAAAAAACGACCATTTTATTATGCTGGTGTGATAGTGTCCAGTTTTAACAAAAGAATAGTTCCCATCTTAGAAATGTACAATTGCCAGCATGATGCAACATCCATAGGAATTTGGCTAGCTAAATTTAAAGCATTCTGCATACATAATAAAAAAAAATGGCCACTATTCAAAAGGGTTGTGACAGACTTCAGCTTCGCACTGATCAACGCCACTCTTAATTTCTGGAATAATATAAATCTGACCCAATATTTAACCATAACGTTTGAATATGCAACATCGAAAAATGATGAACTTATTAATGAATTAATTCTAGTCAGTTTGTGCTGCTCTCATTTCTTTAAAATGGTAGCGAAAGACGTTAAAATACATGAACCGAGTGAACATAACCAACATTTTTTTAAAGAAGCGATAGCAGCTTGTATAAACTTTAAAGAAATGACACTGATAGAGAAGTGGTTTGTCCATCTAGGAACAGTTATGCTTTCCCGTGAAAAGAATTTTTACGTGGACGAAGCTCTTGAAATGTTGCTAAATGTGTGTTGTGCCTCTATTAAAATAGATGGCGAAGACCTAAAAAATTTGTCATCTGAAGATAATGTTATAATGTCCGTTTCTGATACTACCTTATACGAGCAGAGTAAATTCTACAGGCATTTTAAAGTTATTCAGAATAAGATACAAGAATGTATCAAAGAAAAAGAAGAAGGACATGGAGAAAAGAATAATTATTATAACGAAGAATTTTTTGAAATTATTTTAAAAAAATATATCGCTTATCTTCCGTTGTGGTCAGGATTTACTATAAGTGACTCAGAAAGAGTTACTAGGGTTAGTAATGCGCCGGTTGAAAATTGGTTTTCAATGGTCAAAAACACAATTACGAATACAAATAATCTTCAAAGATGTAGCAGATCCGTAAGATTGATTAGAAAGAGAGTATTATCCTACTATAAGGAAATAATGCTGTCGATACCGAAAGAAGTTTGTACATCCCGAACAAAGAAACGTTACGCCGCAAATACCCAAAACGATTTGGAATATTGCGAATAATGGGACAAGAAGCGGAAACAATCGAGTCAAAGCAATTTTGAAGGCCATTTAAATCGAATATTACAGAACATTCAGAAGAAACAGGAACGGGAGAATTTAAATAAAGAACTGACGGGAAAATCCTTGAGTGAAAAGTGTGCACGGTATATTCAACAAATGAAATTGACACAGGAGTCTCGAAAAACCATCGAAGTAAACACCAGAGGCCAAAGGATGAAACAGCTTTGGTACGAGGAGCGGAAGAAACGCTTAACGGCGTCGAATTTTGGCGATATTTGCAAGTTAACGAAGGAAGAGACCAAAGCTAACTTAGTAAAGAAACTTCTCTATTCGGAACCGCTCGATCTGCCGGCAATTAGGCACGGAATAAAATACGAAAAAGCAGCTATTGACGCCTATAAAAACCAACGTCCTTTGTCAAAAGTTACCATGTGCAGTTTAGTCATAGACGAAGTAAAGCCATATTTAGCATACTCTCCTGATGGTTTGGTCGATTTCGAAAGCGTATTGGAAGTAAAGTGCCCTTTTAGCATTAAAAAAGGAACTCCATTTGAGGCCTATTTCCTAGACGAAGATGGAAATCTCTTTAACACGCACAAGTACTTTTTCCAAATACAAGGAATACTTCATATATCTAGAAGAGAATGGTGTGACTTAGTAATATGGACTTGCAATGGAATTCATATATCGAGAATTAATCGCGATGACGATTTTTGGAAAAACCACATGATTGAAAAACTAGACAAATTTTATATGGAATATGTCTTACCTGAAATTATTGAACCACTTCATCCGGGAAAAAAAAAATATTAGAAGAAATTTGATGCAAACGTTCCAAGACAAAAATATAACAAGTAATGAACAAATAAACTCCTCGATTTTAAAATTCTACAGAAACGGTCTTGTTCAGTCCGACAATTATTATAAAAAATTAAATGAAAATTATGTTGTGGGTTATTTTAAAAATGCCGTATGGCCCGAATTAAAGTATGACAGTTTTGAGTCTTTTGAGTCGATAATGGCTATTAGATGTTGTCATCAATTTAAGCTTTCACTCGTTAATCTGGAGATTTGACGCAGGAAGGTATGTTTTATTGACGTCGGACAAGACGTTTGCCATCTTTAACTTCAGTAAAGATTTACACAAGGACTTTTTTTTTATCTACCTCTATTTAAAACAGATAATATATTAGTGATGCCGCTTTCTGTAAGCAGAAACCATTGGTGTCTTGTAATTGCGGACATTAGTAATAAAAATTTTATATACATAGACCTATTCAAGAGTACTGTACAAAAGACGGACATAAATCTGATGACATTCCTAACATTCCTAAAACTACATTGTAATATGACAGGAGCTAATATATCCACAGAAGGCTGGAAGTCGCACGTCCTAGATCATATCAAACAAAGTGATACATATAACTGCGGACTATACATTATATATTTCTTTCAACAATTTGTCAAAAACGAATCCCTTACTGTACCCCAGTGCATGGATGTTTTTAGAAATACCGTCCGTACTTTATTACTAAGTACGTCCGACGACATGAGAGGGAAATGCCTGTTCTGTGGCATTGATGTCACAGACGATACGGCAGATCAGCGTTGTCACATATGTCAACGATATTGTCATGCTAAATGCGCGACAATGGAAAACGAATCATGCGAACTATGTCGACGGTATAAATAAGGAACCGTGCACAGAGCTATTTAAATTAAATTATGCCGTAATAATTTATTATCTTGCGGAAGAACTTAAAAGCGAACCAATATATTCATTGAAAAACATATTTTTTTTGTACCCCTTATTAAAACCCGACGGTGACTGTCTGGGGCAAAAGTTGTTGAAGGACCAACCGGTAGTTACTTTCTAATGCGCAGAATCCATCGGCATTAACTAATTCTGTATTATCCATTTTTCAAATTTAGATATTTCTGTACCCTTCGGTCCTGCCCGACAATGGTTACTTTCGCATATGCAGACTTCATCGACATTGATTAGTTTAATAGTAATAAATTATTGAAAAACATAATTTTCTGTACCCCTTATTAAAACCCGACAATGACTTTTTGGGACAAAAGTCGTTGAAAGAGCAACCGGTAGTTACTTTCTAATGCGTAGAAGATATCGGCATTAATTAATTCAGTATTATTATTTTTTTCAAATTTAGATATTTCTGTACCCCTCGTTGCTGCCCGACACTGACTTTCGTATGCGGAAGCAGGTCAAGGATGACCCAATGGTTACTTTCGCATATGCAGACTTCATCGACATTGATCTATTTAATAGTAATAAATTATTGAAAAACATAATTTTCTGTACCCCTTATTAAAACCCGGCAATGACTTTTTGGGACAAAAGTCGTTGAAAGAGCAACCGGTAGTTACTTTCTAATGCGTAGAAGATATCGGCATTAATTAATTCAGTATTATTATTTTTTTCAAATTTAGATATTTCTGTACCCCTCGTTGCTGCCCGACACTGACTTTCGTATATGGTTGCAGTCCAAGGATGACCCAATGGTTACTTTCGCATATGCAGACTTCATCGACATTGGTCTATTTAATAGTAATAAATTATTGAAAAACATAATTTTTCTGTACCCCTTATTAAAACCCGGCAATGACTTTTTGGGACAAAAGTCGTTGAAAGAGCAACCGGTAGTTACTTTCTAATGCGTAGAAGGTATCGGCATTAATTAATTCAGTATTATTATTTTTTTCAAATTTAGATATTTCTGTACCCCTCGTTGCTGCCCGATAGTGACTTTCGTATGCGGGAGCAGGCCAAGGACGACCCAATGGTTACTTTCGCATATGCCGACTTCATCGACATTGATTAATATAATAGCAATAAATTATTGAACGTTATAAATTCCTTGAACCCCTTATTACGAGCCGCCAATGACAGTTTCATTTGTTCATGTTACATAAAAACATCGTTTTTGAAAATATGCATTTTTGCTTCATTTATTAATATCGAGTGCGTCGATTTACAAGAAAGGTATGTCTGATATGCAGTGTTGCCACATCGCAAAACCGTGGCTGAAATATCGTGGCTGTTTTCACACCCGTCCTCTTCTCCACAAGTGAGCAGGGAGGTAAATCCGGTATGAGCTTGGGTTTCACGCACCGGTACTGACGCCCTGGGATGTCTGTGTACGTTTGTGGATGGGTATGACATCTATCCACATCTGTGGATGGGTATCACAGGTCGCAACAAGCTCCGTCACAGGGCTGCAGTGATGCATTATGGGAGGTACCGTTCCCAACGTCCTGGAGCTTTGACCCAAGCCAAAGTGTGAGACACCGTGCCGAGGAATGAGTGGCCGCAGGGTAGAAGATGCGATCTCGAACGGTTCCCTGGGGGCACTAGGCGGCACCCCCTTGTTATAGCCGTACTTGGTCATGCGGGACTCTGATCTAGTGTACCTGTATTTCCCTAGCTCTTCGTGAGAATTTGATGGAGAGATAAAAAAAACAAAATAAACAAGCTGAAAAGCCGGAAGGCCAACCAAAAGGCCCAGGTGCTGTGAAGGCAGAAATGCCAAAAACACAGCCAGAAGGCCAGGTTGCGTCACGGGCTAAAAAGCCAAAGGCCAAAGGGAGGCGCTCAGGCCGAAAGGTCAAGTACAACCCAAAAGTCCAAGGGAAGGAGCATTAGGGTCAATTCCGAAGAGGAGGTTGACCTAATGACAGACGCGGAAGTGCGAGCTGCTCGTCTGTTTGGAGTCTCAAAAAAGAGGCTCCAAAATCTTGTCAAAGGTGGTCGAGATTTCTACGAGGCTAAAAGGGCCATAGTTAAGAGTAACTTTGGCAGGGTTCAAAAAGGCCAAGCAATGACAAAAGACCTCAAGAAGGCTATTCAAGGGCCCAGCGGGGTAAAGAAGGCCGAACTAAGGCCCAAAAAAGGCTCCGTCTTGAAACCGTCACACCTCCCAGCGGCCAACGGGGGGAAAAGAGGGCAAAATTGGAGGAGCTATCCTTCAAGGATGCCCTCTCCACTGTAAAGGTCGCAGTGGTGCAGGACGGTTTCCCGATGGAAACGATGGAGCAGGAAAGGCTAAAGGCTGTCCAAAACTCCATTATGTAGGCCTACGAGAGTATTCCTGTAGGAGGGCCTCAGGTGCGCTTTGCCAAGTGCACATATAGGCCAGGCTACTTCTTGGTGGCGTGCGGGGGTGAGACAAGCACTGCATGGCTGCGGGATGTTGTCCCCACGCTCCAGCCTTGGGAAGGTGCAAGCCTCAAAACGCTGAAGGGGGACAGGATTCCGGGACTGTACGCGTGCCCCGTGTACGTTGCCGACGAGGAAAGCCAAAGGCTGGAGGCCAACAGAATACTCACCAGACTAAGGGTGAGTAACATAGGCCTAAACACGAACCTCTGGACGGTGTTCGCAAAGACTCCGTCCGAAAAGGGGCAAGTGTGGGGTTTTTCCATGGACAAGCAGTCCATGGAAGAACTGAAAAAGCTAGATATGTGTCCCTATTTCGGAATGGGAAGGATTAAGTTCCGCCCAAAGGAACAGGGAACACATCCTACTAAAGAGGCGACAAAGGGCGTCAAAGTCCAGAAGCCTCCAATCAAGTCACGACCTCCGGAAGGCAAAAAATTGGCCTCGGATGAAGAGTCAACAGAGGGAGAGGAAGAAGGAGAGAACGAGCTCCACTCTGATGAAGAGGACGAAGACTTCTCCGGCCAAAGTGGGTTAAGCCCGCTCAAGGGGATCTGGCGCCCAGAAGCGGACGCCCATGAAGGTGGGAGAAGTAATTGGGGGGGAGGACCTGGCACCTTTGGGACCTTCACCCCAATAAAAGAAGAAATCAGGGTCTTGCAGGCGAATCTCCATCATGCGAAGGCTGCTTCGGCTATTGCATGTCGGAGATTCGAGGAAGAAGGCATCGACATTGCCCTCCTGCAGGAACCCTGGATAGTCAAGGAAAGGCCGATAGACCTAAAGCCGCCACAGGGTAAGTTGTTGTACAATACACGATCTATTAGACCTAGAGCGTGTATTGTATACAGTAGTAGAGTTAAGTGTATACTAATTCCGGTGCTCTGCACCGACGATTTTGTTACAGCCACTCTAACAGCATCGACGGAAGAGGGTATGAAGAGCGACTGCGGAGAGAGGAACCTTCCACTACTAATTGGATGTGATGCCAACGCACACCACACGGTATGGGGAAGCATTAACATCAACAACGGGGGTGAGTCATTATTACATTTCATCCTAGGGGAAAGGTTACTAATAGCTAATATAGGTAGGAAACCTACTTTTGTCACTACAGTGCGAGGGAAGTCTTGGATTTAACCTTATGTACAGGTAATGTATCAAGAACTGGCACATGTCAGACGAGCCATCAGGCTCCGATCATAGACACATCAGATTCAACGTCAAGATCCCATCTCTAACGGAGACAAAATTCAGAAATCCCCGAGATACCAACTGGGAAGGATATTTAGAGTCCCTCAGAGGGTATCTAGAGGGAGGAATAACGTCTGGAAGAAACGTAGAGAGCCTTGAAGTTTAACAGATAAGCGAGGCGACAGTAGCTGTCTACCAGGAAAACTGTCCGGAGAAAACGAGGAAAACCAGGGGTAAAACAGTCTGATGGAATAACCACCTAGAAGGCCTTAGAGTTGAGGTTAGATTAGATTAGATTAACAAAGGAGCTGGTTGTTTAGCCTTTACCACCGCGACCTTTTCAGGTCTATTGTGATGCTCCCAGAATATCTTCCTTATAGTACCTCATCCAGCTTTGTCCTTTGTACTAGACTCCACAGCTTTGATAAAGGCCCTTTTGTATAGCTGTCCGCCCTTGGTTTTTCTTCTCCAAGTACTTGGAATCTCAGTCTCACCAGGCCTTCACAGTGGCACAATACGTGAACTGAGGTGTCCTCTTTCTCTTGGCAGAATCTGCATGTCGCGTCCTCTGCCAGGCCCATTAGACTCATGTGTCTATTGAGCCGGCAGTGGCCAGTTAGAAGGCCCACTATTACTCTGATGGCCTTCCTATTCTGGCTTAGTAGGTCTTCCGTAAATTTGGCCGAACGTTCTTTAATGAACTCCTTGGCCTGTCTCTGTCTTGGGAGATTCCTTCACCATTCCAGAGATTTATTTTGCACCCGTTCCTTAATGGCTGCTCGTATGCATGGCTTTGCCACGCCACAAAAGGGCTCGGGTCCTATTGGGGCTTCAAGTGAACCTTCCTTGGCCAGTTTTTCAGCCTTTTCATTTCCTCTGTGTCCCTCGTGTCCCTTGCGCAACAGTGTATGGCGACCACTTCAGCCTGAAACACCGTTGCGTATTTCCCTAGACTTATCGGGATACTGGCTTTTGACCTTGTCCCGTAAATCCCGGCTCCGACTCCTTGTTCTGTTTTGGACCGTCAGTGTACCAGACTGTTTGTGCTGTTATGGGAGGACTGTTTTTCCAATCCTCTCTGTCTGGTATAACAGTCTGAAAGTTCTTGTTGAAGTTATACCTTGGGACCATTACATCCGTGGGCATGAATAGAACGGGATCTGCCCTCATCTCCGAGTATAACTTCTGGTACTCTGTCCCGTGTTGCTGGCTAATTGGCATTTGGCCTTGCATTAACATGTGCACCACTGACCGAGCTTTGCCTTGTATGAATACGTGTAAGGGTGGCAGGTCCAAGAGGACCTCAAGTGCAGCCGTAGGAGCAGTTTTTATAGCCCCCGTGGCGCACAGGCAAGCAAGCCTTTGTACGCCACTTAACAGCCTTATTGCTCCTAACTGCACCGTTTTAGTCCACCATACCACTGATCCATAGGTTATCATGGGTCTCACTACCCTGGTGTATAACATATAGCATAATAGGTTCATTTTGGGATTTAACCCCCAGTTTTTTCCACACATTTGCCTACACCTTCCCAGGGCGATTGTGGCTTTCTGTGTGACTTTTTGGATATGAGAATTCCATGTTAATTGTTGGTAAAAATGACTCCTAAAAATTTTGCCTCACAGGCAAATGTAATTTCCACTCCGTTGAGCCTCAGGGACTTTAGGTCTTGCAGTGCTCTTCTCCGTGTAAAATTGACGACTGTGGTTTTGTGGGGATTTATAGAAAGTCATTCCTTGCAACACCATTTGTCGACAAAATTTAGGGCTCTTTGCGAACACTCCGTCATTGTATTCGCGAATCGCCCTTTAACGACTATTGCTAGATCATCAGCATATGCTAAGCAATAGAATAGCTCTGTGGAAAGTTTCCGGAGGAGTTCGTCAACCAGGGTTGCCCATAGTAGTGGAGATAGTACCTCTCCCTGGGAACAGCCTGTACTCACTTTCGCCTCGATGGAGATCTCACCTAGATTAGATATTATAATCCTATTATCTAGGCTGGCTTTAATCCACTGGCATATCGTTGTTGGGACTCCTCTGTTTGATAATGCACTCGTTAGTGAGTGCGTTGTTGCGTTATTAAACGCTCCTTCTATGTCTAGGAATGTAACTGCTGCCATTTCCTTGTCCTCTAGGAACTTTGCCAGTAGTCGTTTAATTCATCCAGCGCAAGGTCTGTCGACCTCCCTGGCTGGTATGCATATTGACGTTCACTCAGGGGATTTTCCCTTAGTAGTTCGTCTCTAATGTACCTATCTATCAGTCTTTCCATTGTATTAAGTAGGAAAGAGGATAGACTTATAGGCCTATATGACTTGGGCGTTTGGTCCGATAATCTGCTTATTTTAGGTAGGTAGAAGACTCTCACCTTCCGCCATATTTTTGGTATGTATTTCCAAGCCAAGCAGGCTCTCAATATTTTACATAAGTAAGGTATTAATACCTCTAGCCCCCTTTGGAGCAAAATTGGATATATTCCGTCCTTCCCAGGAGATTTGAGTGGTTGGAACTTAATACTTGCCCATCTGATTTTATCAGGTTTTATAACCTCGGTGGCCAACCTCCAGTCCGCAAGTTTGGGCCTTTCTGACCTTTGGTCTGGATAATGCCTATCCTCTAGGTCTGTTAATATCAGTGAGCCCGGAAAGTGTGCCTCCATGAGCAATTTGGCACTTCAAGGCTCTCTATGTTTCTTCCAGACGCTATTCCTCCCTCTAGATGCCCTCTGAGGGACTCTAAATATCCTTCCCAGTTGGTATCTCGGGGATTTCTGAATTTTGTCTCCGCTAGAGATGGGATCTTGACGTTGAATCTGATGTGCCTATGATCGGAGCCTGATGGCTCTTCTGACACGTGCCAGTTCTTGATAGTATCACTTACATTACCTGTAGATAAGGTTAAATCCAAGACTTCCCTACGTACTGAAGTGACAAAAGTAGGTTTCCTGCCTATATTAGCTATTAGTAACCGTTCCCCTAGGATGAAATGTAATAATGACTCACCCCTGTTGTTGATGTTAGTGCTTCCCCATACCGTGTGGTGTGCGTTGGCATCACATCCAATTAGTAGTGGAAGGTTCCTCTCTCCGCAGTAGGCAACTATGTCGCTTAGTATCTCCGATGGACAGAATCTTTCCTCACCTGGGAAGTAGGCGAAGCAAATGGCTCAGCTCTTCATACCCTCTTCCGTCGATGCTGTTAGAGTGGCTGTAACAAAATCGTCGGTACAGAGCACCGGAATTAGTATACATTTAACTCTACCACTGTATACAATACACGCTCTAGGTCTAATAGATCGTGTATTGTACAACAACTTGCCCTGTGGCGGCTTTAGGCCTGTCGGCCTTTATTTGACTATCCAGGGTTCCTGCAGGAGGGCAATGTCGATGCCTTCTTCCTCGAATCTCCGACATGCAATAGCCGAAGCAGCCTTCGCATGATGGAGATTCGCCTGCAAGACCCTGATTTCTTCTTTTATTGGGGTGAAGGTCCCAAAGGTGCCAGGTCCTCCCCCCCAATTACTTCTCCCACCTCCATGGGCGTCCGCTTCTGGGCGCCAGACCCCTTGAGCGGGCTTAACCCACTTTGGCCGGAGAAGTCTTCGTCCTCTTCATCAGAGTGGAGCTCGTTCTCTCCATCTTCCTCTCCCTCTTTTGGCTCTTCCTCCGAGGCCAATTTTTTGCCTTCCGGAGGTCGTGACTTGATTGGAGGCTTTTGGACTTTGACGCCCTTTGTCGCCTCTTTAGTAGGATGTGTTCCCTATTCCTTTGGGCGGAACTTAATCCTTCCCATTCCGAAATAGGGACACATATCTAGCTTTTTCAGTTCTTCCATGGACTGCTTGTCCATGGAAAAAACCCACACGTGCCCCTTCTCGGACGGGGTCTTTGCGAATGTGAACGATCCATGCTTTGATGGATGTCTGATGGACGTATTTTCTGCTCGAAAAGCTTAGAAAAATTTAAAAAAATAGGAAAAAGAAAAAATTAATTTTCTTTTTCCTCAACCTTTTCTTAATTCTAAAACGTTCACAAAATTTTTAGGGTTCAACACGACTGTTTCAAACGGAGAATAATATAATAAATCATACTTACTGTCGTTTATGCTTAACTGCTGCTCTGATGGTATCAATTGGAAGACGTCGTAACACTATAAATCTAACACTGTCTGTATCACACTCTCTTAAAATTAAACCTGAAAAGGAATTTTGTTAGAAAACACAACTAAAAGACAATATAAAGTTCAAAATATGTATATTAAATCTTTTAAAAATTTATGTTTTTACAACAACTTCTTTCAAGAGAAAATGTTAACAAACAATGGTCTGACCCGTGTACAACACATGGTGAGGAACGGGACGATTCATACGGTACCAACTACCATCCAATATGCAGTTTGATAAGCTAACGATGCACAAAAAGATTCAAGAAAAGTTTCATGTAACTGAAATTTTGGTGGGCTTTTGCTTGCCTGTCTTATAAACGTATTTATTAATTCACATAAATTTTGGTCGCTCCTCGGAGCTTAAAATTGCTTGAAGCGTCTCTATTTCGTTTGTATTATGCAATAACAACTTTTTACGTTCAGGCAAGGCAGATCCCATGCACGTGTGAGTACATGGTAATAATACTTTTTTGACTCCGAATCACTGAGGAACCGGTTTAGGGCAAACCCCGTCAAAACACATCATTTCCCCGTCAAATCCGACTGCTAGGAAATGATGGGGGTCCCATGTCGCTAAGGGCTATTTTCGCTATAACTTCCGATATACTTTGAATAGTCGTTGGACTAACTTGTCCTCATATTCAATACCTCGTAAGAGTTGCAGTGCTTGACAACGTGGATTCGTAAAAGGGTTTTTAATCTTGGAAATTTTGAAGTTCAAGTCCAATTTTAGTATACTTTCTAAAATTGGGTGGTCGGGGCGACATTACGCCCCTGTGCAGCGACATTTACTACACTTTCTAAATTAACGCTCCTTGAAGAGTTAGCGAAAATTTGGCATAAAAAATGCTCCGAAGAGCAAAATATGTTTCCAAGAATTAAAAACCTCTTCCACGGCGTTTTTACGTGAAGCACGCTTTTCTTACGAAGTATTTCCTAAGTCGGATTTTGTTACAACGTCGAAAAGTATATCGGGGTTATAGCGTTCTTTAACACTCCCCTCCTTTCCGTGAATCTTTTTGTGCAACGTTTGGTAAATTGGTTTTTGAAAAGAAAATTGATCATTGGATGTAGTCTCCCATGTGTTGTATTCGGTTATATTTCAGACCGGCCTATCTGAACATAACGTATTTTTCAAATCTAAAATTGAACATATATCGATGCAAAGCATTCGATTGAATATTGAACATTGGCTTTCAAAATGGCATAAAAAAAGAAAAAATCGAAAATCCTCAGATTCTCGATGACACAACACAAACACTTTCGACGCACTTATCTTTCTTAGTGTTCTTCCACTAATGCGGGCTTGCGTCTACTCCTCCTCGTGTCTATGCCTCGTCGATCACCTTCGGTGTCGAACTGCCTTCTGGAACAGCTTAGGTGGTCCTCGGACTGCTTGGCTCCAGCTATACAATGGCTCTGCTCAGTTTATATGAAACAATATTAAACAACATTTTAGTAAAATGTATTGTTCATATCCCGTCTGGGGATCTGCGACCGATAACACATCGTCGTCTTTGAGAATAGGAACACTGAATTTTGTAGACTTATATTGATTGAAATGTTTCCGTGTAGTTAAAATTCTCTTCTTGGGAGAAATCTGCGACCGATATCACATCGTCGTCTTTGAGAATATGAACACTGAATTTTGTAGACTTATGCTGATTGAAATAGTTTTTATTAAAATCTCTTCTTGGGAGAAATCTGCGACAGAATCTGCATCCGTCGGATCGTTGCATCTGCCCCTCCAGCAGACGTGGCGGCATCTCGCCCTTGAGTTGCTAGACTCATCTGAATCGCGCTCTTGCGTCAGAGTCGTCGTCTTTCCATGCCGTGCCAATGGAACATTTGTTTGGACCCTTTGGGTCGGACTCTGCTTACAGATGTATGTTTATTAACATGTGAGGACTTTGAAAAAATTATAAAAAAATACCAACTCTGCCGGACACGGTCAGAGTTGCTGCAGTGAATTTGGAAGATTTGTATGGACGATACAATATCCTCAATGAAAATGACTTGAAAAAAATGCATACAAAATACCAACTCTTGCCAGACGCGACAAGAAGTTGGTATGAAAATTTTGATATAAAATAAACCTAGCACTAAGTTAAAACTTAGCCTAGGTTGAAAAATATTATAAAAATATTATGGAATCTCCAGAACTTGATTCTGAATCCGAAGAGGAAGCATCTCGTGGCGGTGCATGGATTTGTACAACCGTTTGCTCCGGCGGTGGAGGTTCTGTGGAATCGTCTGAGAACGGGGAATCATTTCCATCGAGTGATGTTCCGCCTGGACTAGCATTTTCTTCATCGGAAGATTCGATTTCCAAGTTGTGCTCCTCTGGCGGGGCTGGTCTCAAATCATTTACATGTACTCTTGTCGTTACATTTCCCTTTTGCACGAGATATACTTCGTCTGAAAACTTCTTCAAGATTCTGGTTGGGCCTGACCAAGACGGCGTGAAGGTATGTACCTTCCTTTTTCTCTTACTCATGACTTTGTCTCCAACTTTGAACACGACTGGAGTGACGGCCTCTTTCGGCGCGTACTTCTGTTTGTAATTTTGTTGAGCCTGACGGGCTTCCTTGACTCGCTCGTATCGTGGAAGCGTTTGTTGCTTGGCTCTTTCTTGCCTCCAGGCATACAAATCCCATTCGCCTCTTTCGGCTGGGTCATATCCTAACACTATCATGCTGGGTGTTTGATTTGTAGCGGCGTTCCTACGATTTCTTAAGATGTAAGTCATCTGATGCACGTAGCGATCCCAAGTGTCGTTTGGCTTTTTGAATAAAAGGGTGTTTAAAATTTTCTTACACTCCTGAACCCGTCGTTCCACGGGGTTGGATTGTTGATGATATGCCGGAATTAAGTATCGTTCGATACCATTTCTCTCACAAAACGTGATGTACCATTCGGAATTGAAATGACCTCCATTGTCTGAAATTATGACTCGAGGGACTCCGAATCTCGCTACTATCTCTTCGTCTATAAATTTGGCTATCGTTCTGCCATCGACCTGAATGTACGCCCTTGCCTCTATCCATTTACTGAATACGTCTTCGACGATAATCATGTATCTATTTTCGGCGTCTTTAGTCCTCTGCAGCGGGCCAATTACGTCGACGCTCAAGGTTTCAAATGCATTTTGTGGTGCATGACTTCTAAGTGGAGCATTGAGTTGGGCTTGTCTTGTCTTTACAGACTGGCATATCAGACAGTCGTTTATATATCTGCCTACGATCCTGGCCATATTATTAAAATAGTAGCGTTTTGCTATTTTTCTAAGAGTCTCGTCTCTTCCTGGATGACACGCTTCATCTCGGCCATGATAATGGTAAATCAATTCCTTAATTTTCCTCTTTGGAACTATCAATTTAAAATTTTGATCGCAGTCTTTCAAAAGTACATCGTCTTGGACGTGAAAATTTTTCATAAAAATAAGATCCGCATCGGAACGTTGTTCCTGTTGAAATAGATCATTCCAACGGCGGATCTTGTCTTGAATATCTTGTGAACTCGATTGAGCCTGTACGATATCTTCGTATATTTCTGAGTGCGTTAAAACAGAAATACGTTCTGGACACTTGTAATTTGGTAGGAACATTCTTTCCTCTTCATCGTCTGTCTCGACATATTTATTTTGTGGGTTACGACTGAGAAAATCTGCTAATAAATTCTCCTTTCCTGGACAGTGTTCAATTTTGAATGCATATTCTTGCAATAGTAATGACCATCGTGTAAATTTAGTTTTGTCGTCCTTATGCTTGTTCAACCAAAGTAACGCCCTGTTGTCCGTCTTCACCAAGAACGGTTTGTCTGCTAAGTACATCTTGTATTTTTTAATATAGTTCACCACCGCCAAGCATTCTAGCTCGTTAATGTGGTAACGTCTCTCTGCTGGAGATAACGTGTTGCTTGCATACGAGATAATATGTTTTTCGCCGTTGTCGCCTAATTGATATAATACGGCCGAAAGACCTTGTAGGGATGCATCGGTTTGTAAAATGAACTGACGTGAAAAATCCGGCCGATGGAGTTCCAGCGGTCCGGATAATAATTCTTTTAATTTTCTAAATGCTTCATCGGGGCGAGCGTAGGTGCGTCTTTACTATGTACATACTTCGGTATGCGATGTAAAGCAACGACAGGCGCAGTTAGTACTTGGATTGGTGACCATTCCAACGGAAACCGCGTTCTCGCCTCACACATCTTCCAGCGGCTTGTATATCAGTATGCGCGGAAGCTATACAACCTTAGGCGAGGGTTGCATAGGAGATATACCATCCTTCGGAGGGGATGTAAAGCCGTCGGTCCCTTGTCTATTAAATGTTAGGCAAGTAAAAGATCCCTACTCTTCTTAAGGGAAGAGGTTCGGTAAAATTCCTGGTTGGGGGTAGCTCGTCTACAGGCGTCGGTGTTAGGCCTCAGTAGCGGAAATAGGCCGACGTTAAATAAATGTATTAAAAAAAAATAATAAAATAAATGCTTCATCGCATACATGGTTCCAGTGAAAACGATTTTCCTTCGAAAGAAGTTTCGTTAGTGGCTTCGTGATCATCGCCACATTTGGTAGATATTCTCTTACCCAGTTGCAAAGTCCTAGGAAACTTTGTAGCTGCTTTTTGGTTGCTGGAACGGGATAATTTTGAATTTGTAATACATGTTTTTCTAATGGTCGGGAAGTATCAGTTCTAATTGTGTGGCGTAAATATTGGATTTCATTCGTCGCTATTACACGCTTTTCCGGTGACACTTTTAGATTGTGCAGACGTAGTCTTTCAAAGACTAATCTCAAGTGGGACATATGCTCCTTCACGTTTACGCTGTAAACGATTATATCATCTAAGTACACTTTACAGAAATGGTGCAGGTAACCCGTTAAAACGTCCTTTGCCATGAATTTCTGAAAGGTACAGGGAGCTGTCTTGAGGCCGAAAGGCATGACATTGAATCTGTAAGCTGCCCCATCAGGAGTGGTAAAAGTTGAGAAATCTTTGGATGCTTCATCGAGCGGTATTTGCCAATATCCACTCTTTAGGTCCAACACGGTAAAAATCAAAAGAAATGCCTGAAATTTTTACTTTTAATTTTGTCGTTCCAAGAGAGTCCACCATTCGATCTCCGCACGCCATAGCAAATGATCGACGTGTCGTGAGATTTTTAAAATTATCCAACATCCTCGGATGGATAATGTTTCGCGTCGAGCCTGAATCAATCAGAGCGTCGACTGCATGTTCATTTACCTGAACTTTTATACGTGGCAAAGGGAACGCTTCGCTCATATAATTTATTGACTCCCTTGTCTTGTGCATGGGAGCGTCGTAGTGGTCATGAGTATTAGAAATGTTTAATGGACATTGCTGCCGCCTTGGTTCGGCCGTTGTGCCGGGGATCTTGCAGATTGACCCTGGTCTGGGTCTCTGGCCCCTTGGAAGTTTCCCGGTCTCCTGTTGAGATGAGGGTTATTCGGACACTGACTATGGAAGTGCCACTGCACTGTGTCTGTGCAGTATCGACACGGGGTTGCCGGTCGGTCGGGTACTCGGAATTTCCCCGATCCGCCATTAAAATTGTTTTGCCTACGGTCAGGATTCACTGATCCGCTTGAAGAATTAGGCATAAAAAAAGGACGACCAGGTGCTCTACCTGGACCGTCCTGTCGAGAGACATCCTCTCGGAAATGCACCCTCGGTGCTGTCGGAGTTGGGCTTCCATTGCTCCTTATACTTGAATTTTGTTGAATAAAACGTCCCGGCTCTTGATAGTAAGACGCGCGGGACAGACGTTGGTCGATTAGCTGGATTAGCGACGTCTGTTCGTCAGCTGAATCCCGCTCGACGTTAGTAGCCGCTGCTATTAACATCTCTGTGGATGAAATTAGGTTGCTTCTCAAGCGTGACCTAATTTCTGGACGCAGTTGGTCCATGATGACCCGAGCTCTGATGGCTTCGGATTTGAAGGGATCAATACGATCGAAAAGGCAGGTTTTCCTTGTGATAAACACTGCCGTGTCGTCTAAAGACGTTTGCTTGGTGGCATACAGTTGAGCAATAGCTCGTGACTGTATGTCGGGAGAATTAAATCTCGTAAGGAATCTTTCCTTGAATAAGGCATACGAAGTTGTCAACGCCCTAAACTGTTCGGACCATCGTTGAGCTTCGGCCTTGAGTTGGCCGGTTACGTTATGGAGGCGATCATAGTCGTGGCTTATGCGAGCTCTGTCGAAATATTCCTCCATAATTTTCAGAAAAGCTTCTGGATCTTCATGATCAAGCCCATGGAACGTCACGTTCGGACATCTTTGTCTCTCATGGGGCGTACAGGTCGGCACGTTCTGTATCGCCTGCAGGAAGCCCTCTGCCATTTTCAGAAACATACTTTCCATCGAATTAGCAGTTTGTGGCTGTGGAGCAGATAAATTTGGATTATTTCCCTCTGGAAACAGTCGTTGTGGTTCTATCCCTCTAGAACCGTCGTCGGCGAGCGGCGCGGTGACTCGCTCGTAAAATCCTCTTGGGGTCGACCCCTCGGAGTCTTCCGCCATGAATGAGAAAGGATTAGTTGGGTTTGGGGACGGCATGGTCCCTGCTCGGGCGCCATGTGAACGATCCATGCTTTGATGGATGTCTGAAGGACGGTATTTTCTGCTCGAAAAACGAAAATTTAATAAAATAGAAAAAAGAAAAAATTAATTTTTAACCTTTTCTTAATTCTAAAACGTTCACAAAATTTTTAGGGTTCAACACGACTGTTTCAAACGGAGAATAATATAATAAATCATACTTACTGTCGTTTATGCTTAACTGCTGCTCTGACGGTATCAATTGGAAGACGTCGTAACACTATAAATCTAACACTGTCTGTATCACACTCTCTTAAAATTAAACCTGAAAAGGAATTTTGTTAGAAAACACAACTAAAAGACAATATAAAGTTCAAAATATGTATATTAAATCTTTTAAAAATTTATGTTTTTACAATAACTTCTTTCAAGAGAAAATGTTAACAAACAATGGTCTGACCCGTGTACAACACATGGTGAGGAACGGGACGATTCATACGGTACCAACTACCATCCAATATGCAGTTTGATAAGCTAACGATGCACAAAAAGATTCAAGAAAAGTTTCATGTAACTGAAATTTTGGTGGGCTTTTGCTTGCCTGTCTTATAAACGTATTTATTAATTCACATAAATTTTGGTCGCTCCTCGGAGCTTAAAATTACTTGAAGCGTCTCTATTTCGTTTGTATTATGCAATAACAACTTTTTACGTTCAGGCAAGGCAGATCCCATGCACGTGTGAGTACATGGTAATAATACTTTTTTGACTCCGAATCACTGAGGAACCGGTTTAGGGCAAACCCCGTCAAAACACATCATTTCCCCGTCAAATCCGACTGCTAGGAAATGATGGGGGTCCCATGTCGCTAAGGGCTATTTTCGCTATAACTTCCGATATACTTTGAATAGTCGTTGGACTAACTTGTCCTCATATTCAATACCTCGTAAGAGTTGCAGTGCTTGACAACGTGGATTCGTAAAAGGGTTTTTAATCCAATTTTAGTATACTTTCTAAAATTGGGTGGTCGGGGCGACATTACGTCCCTGTGCAGCGACATTTACTACACTTTCTAAATTAACGCTCCTTGAAGAGTTAGCGAAAATTTGGCATAAAAAATGCTCCGAAGAGCAAAATATGTTTCCAAGAATTAAAAACCTCTTCCACAGCGTTTTTACGTTTCTTACGAAGTATTTCCTAAGTCGGATTTTGTTACAACGTCGAAAAGTATATCGGGGTTATAGCGTTCTTTAACACGAACACCGTCCAGAGGTTCGTGTTTAGGCCTTTGGTACTCACCCTTAGTCTGGTGAGTATTTTGTTGGCCTCCAGGCTTTAGCCTTCCTCGTCGGCGACGTACACGGTGCACGCGCACAGACCCGGAATCCTGTCCCCCTCCAGCGTTTTGAGGCTTGCGCCTTCCCAAGGCTAGAGCATGGGGACAACATTCCGCAGCCATGCAGCGCTTGTCTCATCCGCGCACGCCACCAAGAGGTAGCCTGGCCTATATGTGCACTTGGCAAAGCGCACCTGAGGCCCTCCTACAGGAATACTCTCGTAGGCCTGCATAATGGAGCTTTGGACGGCCTTTAGCCTTTCCTGCTCCATCGTGAAACCGTCCTGCACCACCGCGACCTTTACAGCGGAGAGGGCATCCTTGAAGGATAGCTCCTCCAATTTTGCCCTCTTTCCCCCGTTGGCCGCTGGGAGGTGTGACGGTTTTAAGACGGAGCCTTTTTTGGGCCTTGGTTCGGACTTCCTGGTCCGTCTTCTTTACCCCGCTTGGCCCTTGAATAGCCTTCTTGGGGTCTTTCGCCATTGCTTGGCCTTTTGAACTTTGCCAAAGTTGCTCTTGATTATGGTCCTTTTAGAAATCCTCGTAGAAATCTCGACCAACTTTGACAAGATTTTGGAGCCTCTTTCTTGAGACTCCAGACAGACGAGCAGCTCGCACTTCCGCGTCTGTCATTAGGTCAACCTCCTCTTCGGAATTGACCCTAATGCTCTTTCCCTTGGACTTTTGGGATGTGCTTGGCCTTTCGGCATGAGCACCTCCCTGGCCCTTGGGTTCCTTTGGCTTTTTTTCGGCATTTCTGCCTTCACAGCACCTGGGCCTTTTGGTTGGGCTTCCGGCCTTTCAGCTTGTTTATTTTTTTTATTGTTTTTTAATTTTCTCCATGTAATTCCCACGAAGAGCTAGGGAAATAAAGGTCCACTCGATCAGAGCCCCGCATGACCGAGTAAGGTTATATACAAGGGGGTGCCGCCTGGTGCCCCCCCAGGGAACCGTTCGAGACCGCATCTTCTACTCTGCGGCCACTCAGCCCTCGGCACGGTGTCTCACACTTTGGCTTGGGTCAAAGCTCCAGGACGCTGGGAACACTACCTCCCATACTGCATCCCTGCAGCCCTGTGACGGAGCTTGTTGCAACCTGTGATACCCATCCACAGATGCGGATAGATGCCATACCCTGAGGTTAGAAGGCTATTTATTTAATAGGGCCAAATCCAACCAAGACTGGGATACCTACAAAGTAAACCTCACGCAGTACAATAAAGAGGTCCGCAAGGCAAAGAGAGATTCATGGAAGAGATTCTGCGAAGAGGTCAGTGATGGCCCCGCAGCTTCCAGAATCCATAGAGTACTGGCCAAGGACGGTTGTACTGAAAACGAAGTAGGTTTTATCAAAAAAGATGATGAAACCTACACAGAAACAATGACGGAAAGTATCAAATTGCTCATGGAGGCACACTTTCCGGGCTCACTGATATTAACAGACCTAGAGGATAGGCATTATCCAGACCAAAGGCAAGAAACGCCCAAACTCGCGGACTGGAGGTTGGCCACCGAGGTTATAAAACCTGATAAAATCAGATGGGCAATTAGTAAGTTCCAACCATTCAAATCTCCTGGGATGGATGGAATATATCCAATTTTGCTCCAAAAGTGGCTAGAGGAATTAATACCTTACTTATGTAAAATATTTAGAGCCTACTTGGCTTGAAAATACATACCAAAAATATGGCGGAAGGTGAGAGTCATCTACCTACCAAAAATAAGTAGATTATCGGACCAAACGCCCAAGTCATATAGGCCTATAAGTTTATCCCCTTTCCTACTTAAAACGATGGAAAGACTGATAGATAGGTACATTAGAGACGAACTACTAAGGGAAAATCCCCTGAGTGAACGTTAATATGCATACCAGCCAGGGAGGTCGACAGACTTGCGCTGGATGAATTAAATAGACTACTAGCAAAGTCCCTGGAGGACAAGGAAATGGCAGTAGTTATAGAAGGGGCGTTTAATAATGCAACAACGCACTCACTAACGAGTGCATTATCAAACAGAGGAGTCCCAACAACGATCTGCCGGTGGATTAAAGTCAGCCTAGATAATATGATTATATCTAATCTAGGTGAGATCTCCATTGAGGCGAAAGTGAGCACAGGCTGTCCCCAGGGAGGGGTACTATCTCTACTACTATAGGAATAGGAAGGCCATCAGAGTAATAGTAGGCCTTCTAACTGGGCACTGCCGGCTCAATAGACACATGAGTCTAATGGACCTGGCAGAGGACGCAACATGCAGATTCTGCCAAGAGGAAGAGGAAAACTCAGTTCACGTATTGTACCACTGTGAAGGCCTGGCGAGGCTGAGATTCCAAGTACTCGGAGGAGAAAACCAAGGGCGGACAGCTATACAAAAGGGCCTTTATCAAAGCTGTGTAGAGTCTAGTACAAAGGACAAAGCTGGATGAGGCACTATAAGGAAGATATTCTGGGAGCATCACAATAGACCTGAAAAGGTCGCGGTGGTAAAGGCTAAATAACCAGCTCCTTTGTTAATCTAATCTAATTATACTATTTCTTTATATATTTGATATAATATAACATATTTGTGTACTTACATTGAACAGATATATTTTGTTTCCAATTGTAAAACAATGATTGCGAAAATATTACAGAGGTTAAAACAAAATATAAATAAATAACATTGTAAACTCTGTGAAGTTAGGTTGCACAAAAATGCTAGTTCCTTTCTGTTAACAAAGTGTTACTTAACTTCCACTCAATTTTCTTTGGTGAATACGATATTGCTTTAACTATCTGATAAATTTTAACAGTCAGTTTAGTATTGGTGAGTTAAACAAATGTTGGTGAATACGGGCGTAACTCTCGTAAATGTACTGGTGGCGCCGCAGGTGTTCATATAGTACGAACCCAAACAGGTATTGGTGGAAAGTAAAGGAGTTTCCCATCTATGTCCTATATAATTCTCTAATCTATGCTCTGAATAGGAGACTAGATTTTTGCGATTTATTTTTATCCGTGACCGTAATTCCGTAACCTTTCCACCCGTACCTGACACCATGTGTTCTTATCTCAAGATAACATGGTAGCAACAATAACAACTCACTCGCAGAAGACAGGTACTTATTGAGAATAATGAACGGCAAACTTAGAAAACAGGTTTATTATACAAATACAAAACGGTAATGTCCATCAATAAAATTGGAATATTAACAGCAGCAAAAACAAGTACTTACAGAAAGAAAGCCTGCGTTCAAGTGAAGTTCTTAACACGGGATACAACTACAGAAAACTAAAAAGTCCCTAGACTACTGCAAATTTGTAAACATTACAGAAACTAAGGTCCCTATATTTTGACTATATCTAGCAGTACTTTATTAGGACACGTGTCCTCGATGCTTGCGGATAAAAAAAAATCGCAAAAATCTAAAGTCTCCTATTCACCGTGAGGTTGGAAGCCGTACATACATATACAATGTTATAGCTCAGGAGCTCGGTACACAATGCCGCATAGACAAATAAACAGCAATGCCGGTCTTTCCCTTAGGCGGATTATTTATAGCGCAGATGCGCATTGTCGTTATAGCTAACCTTACAATACCACATGAACTGATCATCATATCGAGGCTCGTATGGGGCGACACTAAAACGTGTATCCTCAGCATATTATCAAGGAGTACTGTTTTGAACACTAGTAATAATAATAATAATAATAATAATAATAATAATAATAATAATAATAATAATAATAATAATCCCCACGGGCGTGGGGAGTGGCTATTGGTATTACCAGCTCCCCTCTGTGAGGGTCGGAGCCACAGAGTAGGGTGACTGGTTTTTTGTAAAAAAAAAAAAAAAAATAATAATAATAATATAATAATAATAATAAATAAGCAGGAGGGGCTAACTTCCATCTATTAAGCCTTTGGTGAGTAGCGCCACCACTTACTCCAGCTAGGGGTGCAAAACCGAACCGGCAGCCCTAGTGCACCCGGGAGGGGAAAGCATCTTCCCCTCTGGTGTCGGTCGTGGGCCTGCTGGGCTAACCACCCACAGGCTCTAACCTTTGGTTCCGGCAGGCCGAAGACTGGGCCCCCACGATCGACCCCGTTCGGATAGGGGTCAAGGGCAAGGTGGTGGGGCCCAACCGGATAGACCGCCCGTTGACGACGTACGCAATGAACAAGGACGCTTTGAGTGGACGGATGAACTGAGGGATGAGCTTCTGCATTGTTATGAAAGCAGTGAGCCCGCACGGAGGGGGTACATGGCGCGGATGCATGCTCTGTGGTGTGAGAGGCTACCAGAGCATAGCGCCTTCACGCCACAAAATCTGCGTGACTATGTATCCCACCTTCGTAGTAGGGGCTACGTGAGGGCTGCTCCTGGGCCGGTGAATGAGGTGGCCGAAGAGCCGCCACATTCACCGGTTGAGGACGTGGCTCTCCTCGTTTCGCCAATACCAGAGGGCCTCAGTACCAGAAGGGGGTTACACCGTCTGAAAACCCCCGGGCCACAAGACCTGGCCAGAGTGGACGCTGAACTTCGTACAGCGCTACCAGAAGAGGCTGACATCTGGCACATAAATTGTGCCGTGTATGCCGCTGCTCAACGCTCGTCTCAGGTGGAGAGGCGAAATACCTCTTCCCCACAGGAGAGAGCGCAGCGGCGCATACAAAAGATGGAAGCCAAGATCCAGTCGGCGAGGCAACACGCATCCCGTATCCAATGTGTGATGGACTATATGGCGGCCAACAGGCCGTTCACGCCTAAAGTGCGTCGATTAGCCGCCAACTTAAGACGCGTCCATCACACACTCAATGAGGCAGTGCTGCGAACCACCAAACAGCACTGTCTCGACAGGATACGGATGCTAGTGACTTGCAAAAAGTCATTAGTGAGGCGGGCGAGGGGGCTTGCGGAAAATAAACTGTTCCGCGAGAAGCCCTCGCGCCCTTTCCAACCGCCTCCGCGTGTTGTAGACAATCCGCCGACTGCAGATCAGGTGGAGAACTTCTGGAAAACGCTGTACGAGGAGAGGCTTCCACTCAACCGAGATTCTCCTGCCCTTGCACACTTTGAAGCCTTTTGTCAAAGGCTTCAGCAACCACAGGAAGTGTGCGAACCAATAACCCCAGAAGAGGTTCGTAGGGCTCTTGATGGCTCTAAGAACTTTGCTGCTCCAGGTCCCGATGGGATAAATAACTTTTGGTGGAAAAAGTTATCGAGCACCCACCACCATTTGGCCAGAATATTTAATTCCTGGTTAAATGGGGAGCAGCAAATCCCTTCTTGGGTTGTTGAGGGGCGGACAGTGCTGATCCCCAAGAACGGAGATTTGTCCAACCCAAAGAATTACAGACCGATAACCTGTCTAAACGCATGTTACAAGGTGTTTACATGCATTTTGTACATGCGGGTGCTCCACGCAGTTGAACCGGTTTACGAACGGATATATGAGCAACGAGGGTCGAAGAGAGGTGTCGCTGGCTGCAAGGAGAACCTGTTGATTGACAGATGTGTCACGCAGGACTCCATGCAGTATAAGCGGAACCTCTCTATGGCCTGGATCGACTACCGCAAGGCATTCGACATGACATCGCATGAGCTCATTGTTCACTTGCTCCGATGTCTAGTGGTACCCGGTCCCGTAGTGAGATGTATTGAAGAACTGATGCCGCTCTGGAGGACTCGCTTTACCATAACATCGGGTAACGATAGAGTCCAAACAGAGTCGGTAACATTCAGAAGAGGAGTATTTCAGGGAGATTCCCTCAGCCCCCTTCTGTTTTGCATCTCACTACTGCCATTATCCGTTTCGCTCCGGAAAACCCGTGGCTACAACTGCGGTACCCCCGGCGACAGGAGGCATAAGGTCACCCATCTATTTTATATGGATGACCTTAAACTTTATGCCTCTGGAGAGAGGGATCTCCAACAGTCCCTTAGGGTGGTACAGGAGTATACGCAGGCTGTCGGTATGCAGTTCGGGTTGGACAAATGCGCACTGATCCATCTCAAGAGAGGACGATGCGGTGACTATGGAGAAGACGCGCAGCTCGTGGACTGAAGCATCTTACACCATCTAGATGCCGGAGAGTCGTACACTTACTTGGGTGTCGAGCAACGCTCCACCCAAGAAGTGAGTGTAGTGAAAAACGCTCTCCGCGGCAAGTATCAGCACCTACTCCGACAGATCTGGTCTTCAGTACTGTCGGGGAAGAACAAGGTGTCTGCTACAAATATGCTTGCCGTTCCGATCCTTCTCTACTCTTTCGGTGTAGTGAAGTGGACTAGAGAAGAGCTGCGTCAACTCGATGTAGTAACCCGCAAGAAGATGCATCTCAATAGGAGCTTGCATCCTAAATCGTCCGTTCCACGGTTATATCTTCCACGACATCGGGGAGGCCGTGGACTCTTGAGCTTGGAGAGTCTCCATAGCAGGATGGTTCTGGAGGGAGCATGTAAGGTCATCAGGAGTTCGGATCCCCTCCTCTGCATGGTCCGAGACCATGAAAATGCAGAGGTAGGAGCTTTTCTCTTTAAGGCAGCACGGAGAGCAGCCGATGAACTTGGTCTCATCTTCGACGTCGAGCGGGTAAACCCCGACTCTGTCACCGAGTTGGAACCCGTTCGACTAAAAGCCCACATTAGAGCTGCAGAACACAACATCCTTCTGCAGCTCCATAAGGATAAGCCATTGCACGGGATCTTCTATAAAAATATAGAAGACCTCGGCTTATCCGAAAGGCTGACCTTCGCCTTCTTAAGGTCAGCTGGGCTGAAGTCTGAGACCGAGGGATTCATAATGGCTTGCCAGGATGGTGTATTTAACACTCTCGTCTATCGACGTCGTGTCATGGGTATGGAGGTCCCTGATGTCAGCTGCAGGGCCTGCCGGAGGGCGCCGGATACTGTAATGCACTTACTGTCGGCTTGCCCGACATACGCAGTCTCGGCCTATATTCATAGACACAACGCAGCATTACGAGTGCTTTACTATCATCTAAGGCACTCGTATGGGATAGACGAAACACCAGTGCTGCCTTACGTTCCATAATAATAATAATAACCCATGTGGGGTTGGTCTGTCCCCCATCGGGCGCGTCCCCGGGTGGTGGATAGGGGAAAGCTCTTTAGCGACGCTAAGGGGTTGGAGGGAAAAAATACCTCCCGCGAACCAAAACAGACAAACCGTTGAGAGGGTTAGCAGCCCGCTGAACGTGAATTATGCCGCTCCTGAAAGAAGGCGAGCAAATCCGGGTGGAACAGGATTGCGAACTGGTCCTGGTCGGAACCATCCTGATGATCAGTTCGACGTAGAAGGTGGTGAAGCGAGTGGCACCCCAATACGTAATGGAACCACAAGGCCGCAGGAACTGGATAACGAGATAACCGCTGGAGACTTGGATGTTGAACCACAACACCCCGTCGAAGTGGCAAGACCAGCAAGGCGTATGCGCTGGAATAGAGCCATGAACATGGCAGTAATGCGCGCATACTATATCGCTAGTAGGTGTGAAGAAGATGTCACAGGCTATAGAGACCGTATCTGTGACCTATGGCTGCAGGAGTTTCCTGAATTGAACTTTGAGAGTCAAAGACTGTCTGATCAAGTCAGATCTATTGTAAGAAGAAAGGCCTTAACTGAAGCAGAGTTGCAAACTATAAAACAACAAGTCAGGGAAATGTTACACGCAAATGATGAAGCCCAGGGTGCCAAAATAAATCGAACACGTGAAATTAATTTAACAATCAATGATGAAGACGGTGTTGGCGAATATATAGTAGGAGAGGAATACCCACTAGATGACACATATAGCAGGAAACTGACATTGGAGTTGGGGGCAACTCTACTAGAATTTATAGGAATGCCACCTACCTTAAGACCATCAATTCCTAAAATTAACTATAACCAGAAATCATATCAGACTGTAAAATGTATGAATAAAATCTTGGAGGGGAAAATACTTGAATGCGAAACACTACAGGATACTCATCATCTTGTGTATTGTGCTGCCTATACTGTAACCAAGTTTTTAGGATTATATAGAAAACCAAATGAAGCTAGAAGTCATTTGAATCATATACCACCATGGAAGAGAAGATTGGAGAACAAAATAAACAACCATAGAAAACTAATTGGCCCAATTGAAGCTTACCTGAAAGCTGGATCTAGCACAAGTAGAAAACTGAAAAGTACTGTAAAAGGTATCGCAAAATGTGCATCCATTAAATCGACGGATCCAGCTTATCGCCAAAAGCTGACTGTGTATTTGGATACCCTAAAGCAAAAGGTAGCAGCACTAGGAACTAGATTACGGCGATATAATAAAAGAACAAAAAAGTATTCGCAGAATAAGATATTCAATGAAAATAAAGGAATTTTTTACAAAACACTTTCTGAGAAGGATACAGATGAAGCTGTAAGTAAAAGACCCCCACAAAAAGAGAACATGCTAAGCTACTGGAAAGACATTTGGTCTAAGCCTGTCAATCATAAGGATAGCGAGTACTGGATATCAGATGAAGAAGCGCGATGTAGAAATATACCGGAAATGGAAATGACGGAGGTAACGAAACAGAATATTGAAGAGGCATTAAGAAAGCTGGGTAATTGGAAGTGTCCCGGGCCAGATAAAATACAAAACTACTGGTGGAAAAATTTCAGTAGTATTCACGGAAAACTTGCTGAACACTTCCAAGCAATACTTTATGACCCTTCAATAATACCTAAATTTCTCACGGAAGGGTACACCATAATGTTGCCAAAAGCTGGGGATCTAAGCTTGCCAAAAAATTACAGGCCTATCACCTGCCTGCCTTCCCTCTATAAGATCTTAACATCGGTCATCAGAAAGAAGATAGAAGCACACTTAAATATAAACAGCATATTGGCCCATGAACAGAATGGATGTAAGAAAGGATCACAAGGCTGTAAAGAACTTTTGGTCATTGACACAATTGTCACGCGATATGCAAAAAGTAAGAACAGAAATCTCTCAGTTGCATGGATTGACTACAGAAAAGCCTTCGACTCTGTCCCACATACTTGGCTGATCAGAATACTTCGGTTGTACAAAGTACATGAAAGAATTACGCTACTGCTACAACATCTCATGCAGTCGTAGAGAACAAGCTTACTGATCAGAACAAAGGAAACATCATATCAAACAAGCACTGTGGATATAAGGAGAGGGATCTTCCAAGGGGATAGCTTGAGCCCTTTATGGTTTTGTCTCGCATTAAATCCATTGAGTGAAATGCTTAGGCAAAGCACGTATGGATTCAGCGTTAATAGAGATATAGGGCATAAGATATCACATGCATCCTACATGGATGACCTGAAGATATATGCCAGTAACTCAGATCAACTACAGGGACTACTAGAACTGGTAAATCATCCGGAGGTAAAATACCCTCCCGATCGGATCTCCGGGGGAGGGTGCCCACAGGGACACCTCATCGAATGTCGAAAAAACACCGACAAGTTAAATCCAACAAAACTAATTCTTTCATCTACGGCGCTTGGAATGTTCGTACTTTGAACGACAGCACTCGCACCGATCGGCCTGAAAGAAGAACTGCTCTAATAGATAGAGAACTTCACCGACTCAATGTTGACGTTGCAGCTCTCAGCGAAACTCGATTTTTGGAGGAAGGCTCTCTCACAGAAAAGTACTACACCTTCTATTGGAAAGGTCTTCCCACCAATTCAAGAAGACAACATGGAGTAGGATTTGCCGTTCGGAATCAACTTGTATCCAACTTAACACAAGTACCACAAGGCCTATCCGAGCGTCTAATGCTGCTACGCTATGAGCTATCAGATGGCAACGCGGTAAATCTAATAAGCGCCTACGCTCCCACTCCGGATGCAAGTCACGAAACCAAGGAAAGCTTCTATCAACAGCTGGAAGAAACCCTCTGTAGAATACCTAAAACGGAACGACTCGTTATTCTTGGCGATTTTAACGCTAGAGTAGGGAGAGATGCAGACACCTGGCCAGGCATCATAGGCAAGAACGGTTTGGGCAACATGAACGCTAACGGTCAACTACTCCTAACTAAATGCGCCGAACATGATCTAGTTATAACAAACACCATTTTCCGACAAAAGGATAAATTTAAAGGCACCTGGCGTCACCCCAGATCAGGTCACTGGCATCTGCTGGATTATGTTATCGTACGTAGGAAGCATCTCAAGGACGTCCAAATTACAAAGGCGCGCATTGATAGCGAATGTTGGACCGATCATCGTCCTGTTGTCTCTAAAATGAAAATTGTTATGAGACCCAAACACCGAAGAACTCAAGTAAAACGTAGACTCCGTCTCTGTATTAGTAAATTGCGTGACCAACAAACCGTCGAACAGCTAAAGCAAAAAGTTCAAGAGAATTTGAGTGCACTAGAAGAAACCAATTCTGTAGATGTCGCTGCTACCTGGACACAAATTAAAGACAGTTTAAAAAGTGCGAGTGAGGAAATTCTTGGCACTGCAGCAAGTAAAAAACAGGAGGACTGGTTCAATGATAATGAAGCTTTTATACAAGAACTTCTTGACCGCAAACATATTGCCTTCCAAAACGCTATCAACCACCCCAACGACTCATCAAAAGCAGAAGCTTTTACCCAATCTAAGTATGAAACGCAACGCGAAATCAGAAGGATAAAGAACGAGTGGTGGGCAAGCAAGGCCAGAGAAATTCAAAGGTACGCCGATTCACACGACTACAGGAATTTCTTTCAAGGAGTAAAAGCAGTGTACGGCCCCAGTCGGAAAAATATGTGCCCTATTAAAGATTTAAATGGAAATCTCCTCAAAGAAGACCAGGAAATAAGAGCCCGATGGAAAGAACACTACTCTAACATTCTTAACCAGCAAAGTCAAGCCGATCACGATATTATAAATCTTATCCCTCAATATGACACCTTCGAAGACTTAGATAAACCACTAACAACGGAAGAGATCTTAACCGCCATTGGGCAGCTAAAAAATAACAAATCTCCCGGCGCCGACTCACTCCCAGCTGAGATCTTTAAAGCTGTGTCGTCAGAGCTCATACCCTACCTCAAAAAACTGTTTGATGTCGTGTGGGAAAGTGGTCAAGCTCCGCAGGAGTTTCGTGATACACTTTTAATCAACCTCTTCAAAAACAAAGGGAGCGCTGCGGACTGTGGAAATTACAGGGGTATAGCTCTCCTGGCTGTTGGAGGGAAGATACTCACTAAAGCGATGGCAAATAGGCTAACACCTGTTATGGAAAAGTTATTTCCTGAAACACAGAGTGGCTTTAGACCAAACCGAGGCACATCGGACCTAATCTTCACACTTAAACAGCTTCAAGAAAAAGCACTCGAACATCAAGGAGAAATTCACATGGCCTTCATTGATTTAACCAAGGCGTTTGACTCGGTGGACAGGGAAGTGCTCTGGAAAATTATGCTCCGCTTAGGTATCCCTAGAAAATTTGTGGAAGTATGTCGCAGTCTACATACAAACAACAACGCCCAGGTTATGTATAATAATGAGGCAACCGAACCTTTCCAAACCCTCACTGGAGTTAGGCAGGGATGTGTCCTGGCACCCCTACTCTTTAATTTGTTTACCACTGCTCTAACAATTATTGTTGACAACAAACTGACAGTCAGAGGAATAGGTCTCAGATACCGTTTTGATGGCGGTCTTTTTAACATAAGGCGCTTCAGAGCTTTCACGAAGACACGCACACGATTCATTTGTGATCTCCAGTATGCGGATGACTGTGCACTTTTAGCCTCTACGCCGGAAGAGCTTCAAGAACTTTTAGATGTGTATGCCCAGAGCTACGATTCCTTAGGACTTAAAATCAACATTGGAAAGACTAAGATTATGTCAACTCCTCATCAAGTGAACCAAATAGACATTACACTTAACGGAAATTCTCTTGAAGTGGTGGATCAGTTCAATTACTTAGGCAACGTTGTTAATGACAAAGCAAACATGGACAGCGAGATTCGCAATAGAATTAACGCTGCATCTAGAGCACTCTGGGGACTTAGAGAGAGAGTATTTGACAACCACGACCTTGCTTTGTCAACAAAAATGGCTGTCTACAGAGCAGTTATCATTCCAACACTGCTATATGGATGTGAAAGCTGGGTTACTTACCGTCGTCATGTGAAAGAATTAGAACGTTTTCAGCAAAGACACCTCAGAAGTATGATGAAATTCCGTTGGTTCCATCACATATCAAACGTGGAAGTACTCAGGAGAGCAAACAGCCTTCCAACTGAGGTGCTTATTTCAAGAGCACGCCTAAGATGGGCAGGTCACGTTCATCGTATGCATGATAACCGCCTTCCTAAATGTACACTTTATGGTGAATTGCTAAGCGGTAGAAGAAGGCGTGGCGGTCAACGAAAGAGGTTCAAAGACACTCTCCATGAAAATCTAAAATCCTGCGGTATTGCAGACGAGCAATGGGAACAACTTGCAGCGGATAGAACCGAATGGCGAGGGGTTGTGGCCAGCTATCAAGGAAATGTTGCTGCAAGAAGGCCGAATCCAAGACCTAACCAGGTCTATGTTTGTCCTGACTGCGGTCGACATGTGCTCTCCCGAATTGGCCTCTATAGCCATAGTCGTGTGCACCGTAGATGAATGGGAATTACAATGGACTACACCTTTTACTTGTTTTTTATTGTACACAATTTATCGACTGTAACATTTTTATACTCGGACTCGAGTAACGGCTAATAATAATAATAACTAGAACTGGTAAATAGATTCAGCCGAGCCATTAAGATGGAATTCGGAGTAGAAAAATGTGCAACTCTACATATGAAACGAGGGAAGGTAACGAATGAAGCAAGCATGCAACTTATGGACAGTACGGAAATAAGCACATTGGAACCAGGAGTAACCTATAAGTATCTAGGATTTCAACAAGGCCTGACGATAGATAATACCCAAATGAAGAAGAAAGTAGAGGAGGAACTAAGACACAGAATTAAAAAAGTCCTAAAGTCAGAACTAAATGCAATCAATAAGACCACAGCAATTAATTCATGGGCTATGCCAGTGGTAACCTTCACATTTGGAGTTTTGAGATGGACCCAAACAGACGTAGAGAGACTAGATAGGATGGTGAGAACAGTACTTACCTCTTATCGGAGTCATCACCCGCAATCCTCCTGTTGTCGGCTTTATCTTCCTAGACGGTTAGGTGGCAGAGGCATATGTAACCTGGAGCACTCCTATAAGAAACATTCATTTAAACTGTACATGTATTTTAAAAATAAAAACTTACCTCTGCATCAGGCAATATCTAGAATAGACAAAAATTACTCGGCATTAAACTTATCTGGAACACCACCTGAAATGAGAAACGACTATCTAGAACACCTTAAAATAGAGTGGGAGGGAAAAGTACTACATGGACGATTCGCATCAGTATTGCAAAGTGAATATGTTGATAGCAAGGCGTTCATTACTTACCTTTTCAAAGGGAAGCTGGATCTCGAAACAGAGGGCGCAATCTCTGCCATTCAAGACCAAGTTGCACCTACGCGAAACCGTATAAAGTATATACTAAAGCAGGATATACCAACTGATAAATGTACGGTGTGCGATGAAAGAACTGAGACAATACAACATGTTGTAGCAGGGCGTAGTTTCATAGCGCCACGAGAATATCTAAACAGACACAATGATGTGGCTAAAATCATCCACCAGGCACTGGGTAGACAGGCAAAGCTAATAAAGGAAACTACTCCTTATTACAAATATCGACCATCCGCCATACTTGAAAGTGAAAATGTAAAAATATACTGGGACACGATGATAATAACTGATCGTGAAGTGAATCATAATAAGCCGGATATAATAGTAATACACAAGAAGAAGAAAACAGCGTGGATAATAGATGTAGCCATTCCTATAGATGACAATATCAGAAAATCAGTAACTGAAAAGATTGCTAAATACCAAGACCTGAGGCATGAAATCCAAGCAATGTGGCAACTAAGAGAAGCTCAGGTGATACCATTTATAATATCAGCAAATGGCCTAGTAGAAAGAAACTTCTGCAAATATCTGGATAAAGTTGGTCTGGATACTCAACTGGTAGAGGTAGCCCAAAAAGCGGCTATATTGGGTACCTGCCATATTGTCAGAAAATACCTACACTGAACGTAACCTTGGTCTATCAATGACCCGGTGACATTCGGAAATTACCGGACACGTCCGTGAAAAAAAAAAAAAAAAGAAAAAAAAAATAATAATAATAATAATAATATATAGCAGGAGGGGCTAACTTCCATCTATTAAGCCTTTGGTGAGTAGCGCCACCACTTACTCCAGCTAGGGGTGCAAAATCGAACCGGCAGCCCTAGTGCACCCGGGAGGGGAAAGCATCTTCCCCTCTGGTGTCGGTCGTGGGCCTGCTCGGCTAACCACCCACAGGCTCTAACCTTTGGTTCCGGCAGGCCGAAGACTGGGCCCCCACGATCGACCCCGTTCGGATAGGGGTCAAGGGCAAGGTGGTGGGGCCCAACCGGATAGACCGCCCGTTGACGACGTACGCAATGAACAAGGACGCTTTGAGTGGACGGATGAACTGAGGGATGAGCTTCTGCATTGTTATGAAAGCAGTGAGCCCGCGCGGAGGGGGTACATGGCGCGGATGCATGCTCTGTGGTGTGAGAGGCTACCAGAGCATAGCGCCTTCACGCCACAAAATCTGCGTGACTATGTATCCCACCTTCGTAGTAGGGGCTACGTGAGGGCTGCTCCTGGGCCGGTGAATGAGGTGGCCGAAGAGCCGCCACATTCACCGGTTGAGGACGTGGCTCTCCTCGTTCCGCCAATACCAGAGGGCCTCAGTACCAGAAGGGGGTTACACCGTCTGAAAACCCCCGGGCCACAAGACCTGGCCAGAGTGGACGCTGAACTTCGTACAGCGCTACCAGAAGAGGCTGACATCTGGCACATAAATTGTGCCGTGTATGCCGCTGCTCAACGCTCGTCTCAGGTGGAGAGGCGAAATACCTCTTCCCCACAGGAGAGAGCGCAGCGGCGCATACAAAAGATGGAAGCCAAGATCCAGTCGGCGAGGCAACACGCATCCCGTATCCAATGTGTGATGGATTATATGGCGGCCAACAGGCCGTTCACGCCTAAAGTGCGTCGATTAGCCGCCAACTTAAGACGCGTCCATCACACACTCAATGAGGCAGTGCTGCGAACCACCAAACAGCACTGTCTCGACAGGATACGGATGCTAGTGACTTGCAAAAAGTCATTAGTGAGGCGGGCGAGGGGGCTTGCGGAAAATAAACTGTTCCGCGAGAAGCCCTCGCGCCCTTTCCAACCGCCTCCGCGTGTTGTAGACAATCCGCCGACTGCAGATCAGGTGGAGAACTTCTGGAAAACGCTGTACGAGGAGAGGCTTCCACTCAACCGAGATTCTCCTGCCCTTGCACACTTTGAAGCCTTTTGTCAAAGGCTTCAGCAACCACAGGAAGTGTGCGAATCAATAACCCCAGAAGAGGTTCGTAGGGCTCTTGATGGCTCTAAGAACTTTGCTGCTCCAGGTCCCGATGGGATAAATAACTTTTGGTGGAAAAAGTTATCGAGCACCCACCACCATTTGGCCAGAATATTTAATTCCTGGTTAAATGGGGAGCAGCAAATCCCTTCTTGGGTTGTTGAGGGGCGGACAGTGCTGATCCCCAAGAACGGAGATTTGTCCAACCCAAAGAATTACAGACCGATAACCTGTCTAAACGCATGTTACAAGGTGTTTACACGCATTTTGTACATGCGGGTGCTCCACGCAGTTGAACCGGTTTACGAACGGATATATGAGCAACGAGGGTCGAAGAGAGGTGTCGCTGGCTGCAAGGAGAACCTGTTGATTGACAGATGTGTTACGCAGGACTCCATGCAGTATAAGCGGAACCTCTCTATGGCCTGGATCGACTACCGCAAGGCATTCGACATGACATCGCATGAGCTCATTGTTCACTTGCTCCGATGTCTTGTGGTACCCGGTCCCGTAGTGAGATGTATTGAAGAACTGATGCCGCTCTGGAGGACTCGCTTTACCATAACATCGGGTAACGATAGAGTCCAAACAGAGTCGGTGACATTCAGAAGAGGAGTATTTCAGGGAGATTCCCTCAGCCCCCTTCTGTTTGGCATCTCACTACTGCCATTATCCGTCTCGCTCCGGAAAACCCGTGGCTACAACTGCGGTACCCCCGGCGACAGGAGGCATAAGGTCACCCATCTATTTTATATGGATGACCTTAAACTTTATGCCTCTGGAGAGAGGGATCTCCAACAGTCCCTTAGGGTGGTACAGGAGTATACGCAGGCTGTCGGTATGCAGTTCGGGTTGGACAAATGCGCACTGATCCATCTCAAGAGAGGACGATGCGGTGACTATGGAGAGGACGCGCAGCTCGTGGACGGAAGCATCTTACACCATCTAGATGCCGGAGAGTCGTACACTTACTTGGGTGTCGAGCAACGCTCCACCCAAGAAGTGAGTGTAGTGAAAAACGCTCCTACTCCGACAGATCTGGTCTTCAGAACTGTCGGGGAAGAACAAGGTGTCTGCTACAAATATGCTTGCCGTTCCGATCCTTCTCTACTCTTTCGGAGTAGTGAAGTGGACTAGAGAAGAGCTGCGTCAACTCGATGTAGTAACCCGCAAGAAGATGCATCTCAATAGGAGCTTGCATCCTAAATCGTCCGTTCCACGGTTATATCTTCCACGACATCGGGGAGGCCGTGGACTCTTGAGCTTGGAGAGTCTCCATAGCAGGATGGTTCTGGAGGGAGCATGTAAGGTCATCAGGAGTTCGGATCCCCTCCTCTGTATGGTCCGAGACCATGAAAATGCAGAGGTAGGAGCTTTTCTCTTTAAGGCAGCACGGAGAGCAGCCGATGAACTTGGTCTCATCTTCGACGTCGAGCGGGTAAACCCCGACTCTGTCACCGAGTTGGAACCCGTTCGACTAAAAGCCCACATTAGAGCTGCAGAACACACCATCCTTCTCAGCTCCATAAGGATAAGCCATTGCACGGGATCTTCTATAAAAATATAGAAGACCTCGGCTTATCCGAAAGGCTGACCTTCGCTTTCTTAAGGTCAGCTGGGCTGAAGTCTGAGACCGAGGGATTCATAATGGCTTGCTAGGATGGTGTATTTAACACTCTCGTCTATCGACGTCATGTCATGGGTATGGAGGTCCCTGATGTCAGCTGCAGGGCCTGCCGCAGGGCGCCGGAGACTGTAATGCACTTACTGTCGGCTTGCCCGACATACGCAGTCTCGGCCTATATTCATAGACACAACGCAACATTACGAGTGCTTTACTATCATCTAAGGCACTCGTATGGGATAGACGAAACACCAGTGCTGCCTTACGTTCCGGGGGATATTGAGTCCGTTGTGGGGAATGAGAAGTGCCTAATTTATTGGAATTACTCGTTTCCCACCGTCAGGCAAATACAAGCCAACAAGCCTGACATAGTACTCCTCGACCACCAACTCAAGACAATGTATGTCGTGGAATTCTCAGCTCCCGCTGAGAGCAACATTGTCTTGAAAGAGGAGGAAAAGCGGACAAAATATCGAGATTTGCTCTTCGAACTCCGCAGGCTTTATCCAGGCCATTCTGTTAAAATAGTGGTACTGATTATAGGAGCCCTCGGTGGAATGAGACAGACGCTGCTTTCAGAACTAAAGATCATACCGGCATGCCGAGATTCGGCAGAGATCTTAGCCGGCAGAATGCAGAAGGCTGTCATCCTCGGTTCATTACGTCTACTCAGGGCACACGATTCGCGGACCCGGTAGTCACTCACCCCACGGGCGTGGGGAGTGGCTATTGGTATTACCAGCTCCCCTCTGTGAGGGTCGGAGCCACAGAGTAGGGTGACTGGTTTAAAAAAAAAAAAAAAAAAATAATAATAATCCAAGCAGCTACGTGGCTCCAAACAGCAGAACGCATTGCGAGTGATCTTCCAGATATGCCAGATACTAATATTACACCTGCGGATGTCGAAGAGTGCATAAAAAATACTTCAAGCTGGAAAGCGCCTGGACCAGACAACATACAGAACTTTTGGCTGAAGTCATTCCCAGCCCTATTTCCACAGTTTGCTCGGGCATTCAACAAAATCCTTGAAGATCCAACAAGATTTCCTGAATTTTTAGGTCGAGGAGTAACTTACCTTCTTCCAAAAAAAGGAGATCTGAAAGACCCGAAAAACTACAGGCCAATTACCTGCTTGTCTGCGATCTACAAACTTCTCACGTCATTGATACATAGGCAAATCAATGAACACTGTGAGATAAACAATATAATAGGCCCAGAACAGCGGGGATGTGTAAAGAGATCACTTGGATGCAAAGAGCAGCTAACTATAGATGCGATAACCATCAAACAAGCTGAAGTAAAACGCCGAAACATCAGTATGGCCTACATAGACTACAAAAAGGCATTCGACTCGGTACCTCACGACTGGCTTATAAAAGTGCTAGAAGTATAAAAGTTAGCCCCATCATCATTCGGCTACTAACTTATGCAATGACGACTTGGGAAACCCAGACAAGAATTGGAGGAAGCACTATCTCGAACATCAAGATTAGAAGAGGTATATACCAGGGTGATTCACTGAGTCCATTATGGTTTTGCCTCGCTCTCAATCCGCTCTCAGCAATATTGAATGACACCACCTACGGTTTCCGAATAGATCCCAAACAACCAAGCTCGAGGCTCAGCCATTTACTATTTATGGATGACATCAAGCTATATGCTGAGAATCCAAGACAGTTGAAGGCGCTAGTAGCCAATGTCAAAACCTTCAGCGATGATATCAGTATGGAGTTTGGTCTGGAGAAGTGTGCCGAAATACATGTCACAAAGGGAAAATTAACGCAGCAGCCGGAGAATATCCGTGACTTTGAGCAAATGCTGCCAGAAGAAACTTACAAGTACCTTGGAATTCTGCAGAATAGAAGGATAGACCACACCCAGCTAAAGAAGGAGTTCAGGGAAAAATACAAACAACGTTTAAATAAGCTCCTGAATACTAAACTCAACGCTAGAAGCATGATAACAGCGATCAATACATATGCTGTCCCTAGTTTGGCATACTCATTCGGAATACTAAAGTACTCGGATACAGACCTGGAAGACCTAGATAGAATGACGAGAACTACACTTACAAAGTTTCGAATGCATCACCCAAAGAGCGCAGTTGAAAGACTATACATGCCAAGAACACAAGGCGGCAGGGGATTAAGCAGCGTTCAGAAGATGTGCCGAACGCAAGAGAAGAACATGCGCCTCTATTTCTACAATTCAGACAGGGTCCTCATTCGGAAAATAGTGGAAAGTGATAACAGATATACACCGTTAAACCTCAAAGATCGACAACACGAGATAATGATCCGAACGAACGAGGATATTCAAACAGCATGGCAGGACAAGGTACTCCACGGAAAGTATTCCAATGCCTTAAACAATCCGGAGATCGACAAGGAAACATCGCTCCTATGGCTTAAGGAAGGAATGTTACACCCAGAAACTGAGGGATTCATAACAGCCATTCAGGATAGCATTATCCGTACTAGAAATTATGAGAAGTACATTCTTAAAGTCCCCGGTGTGAACGATGTGTGTAGAAAGTGTAAGGCAGCGGGTGAAACTATCGAACATGTCACTGGAGGCTGCCCTGCTTTGGCTACGGGAATGTATTTGGGAAGGCACAACGAGGTGGCGAAAATCATCCATAGAGAATTGGCACTTAACTTAGGACTCATTACTAATCCACCGCCCTTCTATAAATACACACCTCAAGCTGTTTTAGAAAACGAGGAAACATTGCTGTACTGGGATAGACCAATACAGTCTGATAGAACCTTGGATCACAACCGCCCTGACATCCTGGTGATCAAAAAGAAAGACAAGAAGGCCACTATAATTGATATTGGATGCCCCCTAACCAACAACCTGCAGAAAACGGAGATGGAAAAGAGAAACAAATATCAGAATTTGGCCATAGAACTTAAACACGTATGGAGATTAGAGGAGGTTCGAATTATCCCGGTCATAATTTCGGCTACAGGCGTGGTGACGAAGAAGTTCTTGAGTTATTTGGAGCAACTTAATCTACCTAAAGGCCTCGTGAAGATTATCCAGAGGACGGTGATTCTCCAGACATGCCATATTACCAGAAAGTTTTTGAACGATGAAGGATAGAAAACCGAAATATCCACCGGATTAATGGGACGTGATGAATTTCATCCCCGTTAACCGAGCCGATCCCCAACAGCAATGGGCCCGGGACAGGCCCGGGTCCCCACAGAGCCGAACCCCAACGGCGCGCGCGAGGGGTCGGTGAATTTTTTCCGGCTTCGGCCGAGAAAGTGCACGGCTTAAGTCCATAATAATAATAATATCGTCTTTATTATCAAACTAGGCAACAGAACAATACATTTGTCTCTTAACCTAGATAAAGATAATGAAATGTAGGCGAAGTTTAGCCTAATAAGGCTACTATTACACTTAACCTACTACTAAATTTGAATCAAACGAAACTTAGTAAACAAACCAAATTACAACTCAATATAATAATAATAATAATAGTGATTTTATATAATACAAATAAATAAACAAATACACAATAAAGAACTGAAGATATTTTTTATGTAAATCTAAATTAAAACAAACTAATGGCAAAAATATGCTTTAAGCATTTAAAAGTAGAGTCTTTATAGCATTTTTAAATTTCGCAATGAAGAATGATTTATAATCCTTATTTACAGAATTGTACAGAGTTACTGCATTGTACGTAAAAGATTTCTGAAACATGGCAGTGGAATGTTGAGGCATGGTTAAAGTTAATTTATGCCTAATATGACGAGAATGGACATTATCTCGACTAATCAATTTTGCTTTAAGATATGCAGGTGTTGAGGTCATGAGGAGGCGATGCACAAAAACAATATATCGGAAGCTTACGAGCTTGTCTAGTTTAAGCCAACACAGATCTTTAATTTTATCAGAGATTCTGTCAAATTTCCTTAGACCAAAGATAAATCTACAACATGCATTTTGCACCTTTTGAATTCGATTTTTCATTGCTTTATCCAAGCATGGATAATAAACCATGTCACAGTAACCAAGAGTTGATAATACAAGAGTTTCGCACAACACCTTTTTAACAGAGAAATTTAGCATATGTTTATATACGAGTACAATAATTTTAATTTAACATAGGTTTTTTTGTATTAACTTTTTGGCATGATGGTGGAATCTTAAACTTTCATCAAAAATTATTCTCAAATTTTTTAATTTATCAGTGAAGGTTATGTCTTTGTCGTTGATTTTAATATTTAACTGCATTTTAATAGTCTTTCTTCTTTCTTTTGAACATAAAAGCATAGCACTGCATTTGTCAGGTTTTAGTTTCAGATTATGTTCCTTAGAGAAATGTAATATTGACTCCAGATCTTTATTGATTTTTTCTGAGGCTTCAACAGCGTTAGCATGTTCAAAATAATGCAAAATTTGCGTGTCATCTGCATACGCCTGTATATTCGAATGTTGTATTATATTAAAAATATCTGCAGTATAAATAATAAATAAAAGAGGTCCTAAAATGGATCTTTGTGGGACACCAGAGCGTATATTTTTTCGCTCTGAAAACGTGTTTAGTATTTTAACTCTTTGCGAGCGCTGCGTTAAATAACAATGAAACAAAGACAACGAAATTTCATCGAATCCATAATAATGGAGTTTTGCACACATAAGATCGTGATCGATCGTATCGAAAGCCTTGGAAAAGTCCATAGCTATCAATACTGCGGCTCTTTTTTGTCTATCGCTCTAAAAATATTATCACTAGTCCGGTACTATTTTATTTTTCACACAGAAAAATACTACTATTCCATCGAGTTTTCCTTAAAAGCGTATAATTTTTTTTTTTGAATCAGTTGAAGGATGTAGGAGAAATTGTCAAATTACATTCACGGTTCCGCCCACCTTTATTTATTTTCGCTAGCCGGGATAATTTTTATAAGGTAAATAAAATAAAGTAACTTAAAATTACGAGTTGTTCCAGTAATAGGGTTAACATTTTCATATATTTTTTGTCATATAGTTGTTTAGAGATATATGATAAGGCTACCTGAATTTTTTTTTTCAAATTCATAGCACCGATGGGGTAAAAATTATTTGCTAAGAACCGCGAAAATCATCGACATCGCCGACGGTAGGGGTAGAAGAATGGAAAATTTATTTACATGTATAAATAGGTACTTATAGTACGAGTATTTATAAATATTATCCATTGAATTGTTCTTTTTTACGTTTGTTCTTCTATTCAATATGTCTTATACAGTCTTATACTTTAGGATACATTTCAAAGTTTTCAAATTTAATCTTTTTCATGAAGAATATACAAAATTCAAAAAATCTTATATTGCTGGATTCTCGGCTGGATAGATAATTAAAAACCCTTTCAAATGAGCTATCGCACGCACCCACATCGTTACATTTAAAAATTTTAAATGGGTAGCTGTCACTCCGAGGGGGTTGAAGAAGGGGAAGTATAAAATTATGCTCAAAAAATGTCATTTTAGAATTAAAAATTGACGTGTTAGGATTTTACTCATAAATTGTTAATTACGTAGATTATGATTTTATCAGTTACTTACTTATATGGACCTCACTGTATATAGGATCGAAGTCTTTCTTTAAGAGACATGGCTGCTAATGTTAAATGAGAAGAGAATATTCTAAAAAGAAATTGAGATAAAAAATTAAATAAAAGTCGATAAGAATTAAAATTTTTGTTTTGTTTTTAATATCAAAACTGATAACACAGATTTCAAATTTTTGTATATAGATTTACAATTTCAAAAACTAATAGGTGTTTTAAAATCTGTCACTTTTTCCCTTGATTTTGAGAAAAAATGTACCTAATTTACAAAGTTCTTCGGAAAGAACTTGGGGTGGCAGACTATTTTAAAAAGTTTTCTTGCAATAAATTTTATTCATAATTCTTTCTTTTCAATATTTTTTCACTTAGCATTAGCAGACATGCATGCACCTAAATTAATATTATTGTCCAATTTCGCCTTTCTTTTAGCACAATAACTCATTGAAATGTTTTAATAAGTATAGAAGGTAATGATCGAATTATTCATGGACTAACGTGTTAATTAGCATTAAATTTCAAGTTTATAAAACCGAACGGATGCAGTAAATAAATAAGTAATTATCATTTTGTATGTTTATTTCAAGTGAGAAATGTTTTGTTGTATATTGTACCTTATTTCATTAAGAATACAATCATACATACTTCATTGTTTTGTAGGTTGTCTATTTAAACAATTATAATTATAAATCTGGTTTCATAAAGTAAGATGATATTTAGAGCAAATTATGACCACATATAAAAGTTTCAAGGACTTTTCTATTTATAATGCTTAATAATAGATGCAATACAATGTGTATCACCCAAAAATTTAATGACGGATTATTTTGTAAGCTAGTGCAGAACAAGTAAGTAAACAACATGCGTGAATGAATAAACTTACAAAACCTCTGCTTACTTTCCCGTTTTAGGTCAGGTGTAAAGTGTAAACAAGAAGTTGCTGATAAGAAATTGGAAATAAATCACACTTTTCGTATGTGAACATCTTGTTATCTTAATACATATTATGCTCACACTAGGTACTTTCTGTTTTTATATAATTTAATACTCTCCCTGTGTGTTTTTTAGAAGAAAAAAAAATGGTATATTTAATATTATCGTTATTACTGCTTCCATTTATAAATGTTACTAGCAGTATTAATTTAACATATATTGTTAAGAAAGATGGAAACAAAATACAACCAAGTTGTATAGCAGAAGAATTGGAGAGATATGCTGCTGTTGGGTGGGTGTACCCCATTCCTTCTACTGACCAGGACCTACCTAATATTAGTAAGTTTTTTATAGATGCACTACTTTATAACGGGTCCGGCAGAATGAAGTATCCATTTTAAATTGAGTTGTTTTTATTAATAGCTTAATTTTTATTCAAAAATTAAACACAATGTTCTTGAGGAAACACGAAAATGTTATTTTTTAAATATTACAGCAGTAAACCTCGATGCTGACACTCTTGAAGCCTAGCACGAAAGTTTTTCATCACTCACTCCAACATTTCAATAGGGATTGCGTTAATCTCTGTCCGAATATTATATTTTAGTTGTTCCAAAGTTTGCGCTCGATTAGAAAACACTTGACTTTAAGTAGCCCTATAAAAAGAAATCACAAGCTAAGAGATCCGGTGACCATGCTGGCCAGTCGATGTTCCCAAATTTCGAAATGAAACGACCAGGAAACATTACTTGCAAAATTGTCAAAATTAATCACTAGCAATGTGGGAAGTCGCTTCGTTCTACTGAAACCATATTTTTCGAATATCTACACCAATATTACGAAGTTGTTGTTCAAAATGACGCAATACCTGTTGATAACATTGTGATGTAACAGTAACCCCCAAGTCATTTTCCTCAAAGAAAAATGGCCCAAAAATTCCTAAGGCACTGCACACGACACAGGAATTTTTTTTGCTACAAAGCGGTACTTCGTGCAATTGCAGAGGATTTTCCGTCACCCAATAGCGGAAGTTCTGTTTGTTAACATAGGTATTTGGAAAGGTGAAAATGAGCTTCATCTGATATCAGCAAGCAATCAACGATATTCGGGTTTTCAGCAAATAGTACTTCGAAACGTTTGCAAAAATCAACTCGTGTTCCAAAATGTTAGGTAGAAGTTTTTGTACGACTTGAATTTTGTAGGGATGGAAGTGTAAGTCTTTCAGAATGCGGCGACAACTACTCTTAGACTTTCATCATTTTCAACGGTGCATACAGAACATGAGTTCTTTCTTTTGGTTTTTCTCTGGCATATCAAGTAGTACTCTGAAACTTGTGTAGCCACTTTTTAATTGTTATTCAACTAGAACTGGATCTTGTGGATTTAAATGAAAGTAACAATGAAATAAATGCTGGGTGATTACAACTGAATAGTTATTTTTTAAATAAGCCTCAACTGCAAAAGAACGTTGAATATTTGAGCAGCGCTCCATATTTACAGCTAAACTGACATTTCTCGCAAACTCTTTGACAACTGTATTAAATTTCCACTTATCTTGAAAGCATGGTGACTTGATTTGAATTTATATCACATTATAATAAATTATAATATATTATGACGTGAATTAACTTTGAAAATGGATACTGCATTCTGCCAGAACCATTATTACTAATCTCATAATATATTTCGTAACTACGTATGTATTTATTTAAAGACTAATTTAAAATGATTAGATTTTTACTGTGAAATTTTACATATTCTATCATTAATAATGAATTGCAACACAAACTTACGAAGGCATAAAAGTAGGGCACAATCAAGTTTTTTTATTCAGAATTTAATTTTGGAATTCCTACCATAATTTCAAACTTCTGATATTAAAATAACCTTCATACGGCTACATTTGTTCATAAAATAATCACAACGGCAAAACCTAAATGTCTAAAAGAAAAATTATTCCCTCGGTCACACTTTCACCTGTTAAATATACAGTCTGACAATAGCTTACGTAACCCCTATTTTTGAACATGATCTGTCAAGAAATCTTTTATCTACGTAGCCTGCCACTTTTATAACAAAATACATGAAAATTTTAAGATAATGCCCAGTTTAAAGATGCAATGCGCTGACCCTAAAAAATAAAAATAATAATATAAAAAGTAACAAACATAACAAAATAAATATTTTTTCTATTTCTTTGGATTTATAATATTAATAATAATAATAAGCTTTATTATTTAACAGGAAAATCCCATTTAGAAGATAATTTGACCTAATGCATAATAAAACATAATTAGTATAAATAGAACTAAGATACTTAATACAATAAGTAGAAATCAGACATTTAGTACAATAGTAATAACATACATGGTCCAAATTTAAGTTTAATAACAGATTTTTACTACAACTAGGGCATTATTGATGAGATAAGAGCAGTTCTTTGACTTTATTAGAGTATGATAATGACTATTATGGTAGATATCTACACGGTCTGATAAGTGATTATAAAGTGTGCACATGCGATATAGAGCTATAGAGGAGACCTGAAGCCCAAATTTGTGTTAGTCCTACTAAGGTAAAATAGTGAAGTAGACCTAATATTAAAGCTAGGCACCTGTATGTCTAGTTGAGCGCTCAAATCTGCACAGTTGATCTGATTGTTACACAGTTTGAACAAAAATTGTAGAGTAGAATATTTTCTTCTGAATTTGAGTGAGGGAATATCAAACTGACTGAGAACCGATTGCTCTGTACCTTGTTGAGGATAAACCGCATCTAATTTCAAAGCTATAAATTTCAAGAATTTTCTTTGAATTTTCTCCAGCTTGAATATATATTCATTATAAAAAGGACTCCATACTTCTTACATAACAGTAGTACAAAACTTTCAGTGAAGCAATGTTTGCAAAGTATCGGCAGGTTCTGAAGATGAAACCTAACATTTTTAGCGCAGATTTAGTCACAGCTTCAACATGCTTATAAACGTTACAGCTTGGAGTCAATGGTGATGCCAAGATCCTTGAATACTGTGCAGCGCTCAATGCATATTGATTGAATTGAATAATTATGTAGAATCTTGCTGTGTTTTAGACTGAAGGTCCTGACTTTACATTTTTCAATGTTTAAAGGTCGTCTATTTTCAAGGCACCAATTATCTACTCTGTTTAGATCCTCCCTGCAAATCCAAACAGTCCGCGAGTGATTGAATTGTCTTGTAGATTTTTAAGTCATCAGCAAATAGAAGCATGTTGCTACCAACTTGATTGTAGATGTCATTAATAAGGTTGCTGCCTTGAAGCGCACTACTAGTAGCAGTAAATCCAAATGATTGGTAACTCCTGTATTTGACAAATTGTTCACTGTTTGACAAATATGATAGAAGGAAATATAGTAGTTTCTTGTCGAATCCTATGATGATAAGTAGCTTGTTTAGGAGTATAGCATGATCCAATCTGTCGAAGGCCTTCGAGAAGTCTGTGTATACTGTGTCAATTTGCTGATGAGCATCTAGTAAGTAAGTAAGTTTATTGGTGCTAATACAATCAAAAGTTTACACAGGTCCAATTACATAGCAATACAAAGACAATTTGAAGTAAAAAATATTAATATATAGTACATCAAGTTACACATTAAAATAAGATCAATCAGTGATTTCAATTATTATTAAAAATATGTTAAAATAAACGAACATTAAATTATATACTTGTGTCATTAAAATCATTATTAAAATAATCGTCTAAAGAATAAAAACATTTCTGAAGTAAATAATTTTTTATCACTGTTTTAAATTTAGCATTAACACTCACTTCTTGTTGGTTTCTCACCCTTTGCAAATGCTTTTTTGATAACTCAGAATTTCTACAGATTTTAGCTGCGCTTTCTAGTGTCATCATTACTATTCAGTAATTTTTCCTGAACTTTTGGTTCATTTATACCAAGAATTATTCGGTCTAGTATTAACTAGTATTAAATCCTCCTGATTATCATAGTCACCTGACTGTACCAATTTTTTGAGGTCACTGAAGTAATGATCAAAGAGCTGATTTGCACCCTGTTTTCGACTATTAAGTAAACAGGAATCTTTCATATGTTCTATTTTTTCTAGGGGTGCAATATTTCTTGAACTCATTGACAACAGACTAATATTTATCTTTATCTTCCGATTTTGGGAACTGTTTGTGTTGAATATTTCAACCCCCTCGCTGTCTATCGTGTTTAACAGCATGGCAATTTTTACCTTGTCTGGTTTTGCATCCCTCTCTGTTGCTATTACGTACATCTCAAAATTCTGTAGAAACCTTTTGAAGTTTTCATTTAAATTTCCCTCAAATTTCATAGACTGGCAATGTTCCCGCACTTTCCATGATTGTTCTAACCTCACTATTTTCTTGTATCGTTATTTTTGAGGTGTTTCTCGCCTCTAACAGTTCTTCTACGACTGCGCCATGCAGTAATAATACACTTAGTAGACTTATTACTTTATATATTTATTATCAAACGATAGAGGGTTATTTGGAAATTTTAAATACTGTCACGCAGTATTAAGGGACTACCGTATTTTATTAGTGCATCGTCCTTATTTCATCAATGAAATGTTAGTTATTGGAATACTTTCGTTTTTCAGCCGTTATTTCTCTGCATTTCTGACACTTGCGCCTAGGTCTAACCTCGCAAATATAATACATAAATGATTTGATGCATTTTTATTATTTATTTCTATACTTTGCGCTCTGGTGGAGTCTGGTCGGAGTCTGGTGCTTGTGTATTGTTGTTTATTCAAAGCAGTTGATAAGGCTTATTCAAAGCAGTAAACAAGCCATCAAATCTCAAAGTTGCGAAATGTCAAAATAAGGCAAACTTAACGCATTGCAGTATTCTTTCACAAATAAGGACAAGCACTATCCCTAATAAGGGATCCCTTATTTGTGGATCAAACTGCGCAGCCGTAGATGTCAAAATAACGCCGATTTTAATCAAGAATAGTAAATTTTAATACGGCTTGTCTTTATTGCGCGTCCAATAACTCTCTAATAATAAACTACAGTTGAACATCAGATACATTACTGAACACATGCCATAAGTAAACTATTAACCAACTCGTTAGTTGTCTAATGTTGGCAATGCTTCTTGTTGTTGCCAACTGACCATGGTAAGATTATAAAACGTAACAACAATAATGATCGCGTTCATCACACGGTAGCGCTCAAGGATTGTAAACAAAGAGGATGGCCAGATCCAAGAATAGTAAACTAAGAAGGATAGTTTATTAACGCTATTTTATCGGCGAGTGAGCGTGGCTATGATGACGTAGGCGACTGGCCAGAATTTTAATTCAGAGTAATATTATATAGGCTAATAAACTGCAATTTTTGACTTACATACTGCAGCAGAAGTATATTGACATAATATAAAAATCAAAGGTAAAGTATATACGATTGGAATTGAAACTGGTCAGTTTTAAAGCACAGGACCGTGCGTACTGAACTTGATATTTTGTCCTATATATTTGGCAGTGGTATTGAGATTCGAACGGTAGTTGAAACTGTGCAGGCGAGTCCGAGACTGGCAATGTAATCAGCCTGAATGAACCATCTACGACTGCACTGGTTTGAAGGTAATAAAACGGACAGGCCTACTAGCACAAAAAAACTCGTAAATCGTTTCTTTATCTTGGAACGTGGAAGTCTAATATCGTGCTGTCTATGTGCCAGTGCAGCGCATAAATACCTATTATAATATCAAGCGTAGGAGTTTAGTTAGTTACTGTTCATATTTATAAATATTTACTACCTACTGTATAAAAGGTAAAATATTTTAATTATTTACTAATTTACCATGGCTTTCTGGAGACCATTTGAAACAGAGGATAATATAATAACGCCCGAAAATCTTATCATTTTGTTATGACAAGCATTTCTATTTACCTCCGCCCATGTACAATAAAGAGATGCCGACTGTTTTTGCCGGCTATTAGTTTTTATACGGTTTCAATTCCAATCGTATATACTTTAATAAATGTTATGGATATTATAAAAATATAAGTCCGAATATAAATATTTTTGTTTAAAATATGTATATAGGTGTAAGGAATAATTAGTTTAAATATAGGTACTGTGAGATCTGGAAAATCCGAAAGTCAAGGAATTTTGTAATTGTTAAAGTTTCAGGAAAATACTAAAAGTTTATAAAAGTCAAGACTACTCATGTCTTACAAATTTGACGAAAATATTAGTCAATAAAGACCTGATAAAATTAGGAAGACGACCATTCTTCATAGTAAGATGAATTGTACTTTATAATACCAATTTTTTAAAATTTAGTTACTTATAAAATCACAACTAAAATATTTACCACTAAGCTTTGAATTTAAAGGCAATAATGATATTTCTTCGGCAAAACTATGTTAAACTTTATAGTGAGTACGAAAAAATACCTGTTTAGTCAGATGAGAAATAAATTTGTCCCCCACCACAGCTAATAAGAAAGGTAAATAAAAAAAGCAAATGTTTTTTTAAATTATTTATTAAACTAATTACCAACAAATAAAATAATAAAATGTTCTTTAATTAACAATCTTTTTCATTTTTTTACATGTTCTGCGGTTTTCATCGTTGGACCTTTTTCTCTATAAATTCGATGCTCTCTCTGTCATTTGAAGATTTCTGTACTTCATTCTCATAATTGTCCTTAATTTGCAAAAGTCGTAAATTAAATTAAACGGCATTTTTTCTTTTCTTGCTATTTTTAGAGCTAATTTTTTTAACAACTTTAACATTCTTTCTGTAAGATTGACTGTGGAATTTTACAAAGTAATCATTCCATCGCAATACTATATTAAGCCATTTTTCTGTAGGCTTAATAAGACCTCGGTATGAAAGCTGTTGCACCCAAGAAGGCATATTGTCACTATGGTCACTTTTTATTTTATATGTATGGTCACCCAGATTCGGCACAGTTTTGATATATTTATTATATTTTATATATCACAAAGTAGAGTTAATTTTGTCTTTAAAAGTTCTAAAACACGGCTAAACACACATATAAGCAAGCATAAACAAAGCTGGTAAGCCAGACGCTGCTGTCACCAACTAGATCGCAAGCCGATCGGAGAGCCAACATACAGTCTTATGGGAATAAACTATCCTTCTTTAGTTTACCATCCTTGGGCCAGATCGAGGTTGCCTACTAACTTTCACCCAATCAGCGCCCGGCGCGGGAACGCGTCACCGTGCCTGCCCAATTCAAATAATTCCGATTGTTTCTGTGCACATGATGGTACATTGACGTCGTTATTTCCGATTTAATTTTAATTGTAACAACAGAAAGTATCGAAATTATTGTATATTAGCGAATCGTCATCAAATGAAGTGAGTTTTACCATAATAGTATAGATTGTACATATAATAATATATACTTATCAGACTTATCTACAATTAAATAATATATTTTGTTTGCAATATAATTTGAATGTTGCATTAATGAAATTGAAACTCTAGTACTTTTGTATATTAAAAACAGCTTTTTATTATTAATTTTATTAAAAATACATAATAACAATAAGTTTATTTATATTTGCATCATCACACTTATAACAATGAATAATTTATACTACGTACGCCATTGCAGCACAAAAAGGTAAGTAAATATCTATATGAAGAGGGCATAGGAAGCTATTAAATTATATAGCTAAAATACAACATACAAAATAGTTATTTGTGTAACTAGTGCAAAAGTATACAGACTCACATGTTGCACACAACATTTTTTTTTCGATCGAATTAAATCGATTCTTTTTAATTTTTATTGAACAGTACATTACATATTAACACAAAAAATATTGTTATGTGCTGCCCTCTAACGGGGAAAGATGTGATTAAGTCCCTGATCAAAGTGAAGAGAACCTGTATTCTGTACATGGCCAGTAGGTAGGGTGGCGCCATCTATGAGCCAATTGATGAACAGTCATCTATCACATAGTAGAAAACTCTGTAGGATTCCAGAATATTATGGAATACTGTTCTGATACATTCTATTGGTGGATATATAGAGGTGAATCCAGCAGATGGGGGGAACAGTTCAGTTCAGTGAAGTAAACAGTTCAGTTGAGTATACAGTACAGTTCTGGTTACAGAGACAGTTTTAGGTTAGACAAGAGTTGACAAGTTCAAGAAGAAGAGTAAAGTACATAGTGTTTTAAAAGTAGTGAATTTATATTAGATTAAGTTATTATTAGTTGTGTGATTTTTAAGTATTTACTAGTGTAATTTTAGTGATTAATAAAATAGTGCTTAGTGAAAATTCTTGTTGCAAGTTATTTGAACCCACAGAGTGTTTACTGAAGACTGTAAACACGTAACAATTGGTGTCGGAAGCGGAATTGCAACAGAATTTCTGAAGAATTCGACGAAGTTCCATAGTGTTCTATTTGGAAACCACTGGAGATAGTGAAGTGAGTCGAGCTGGAAAGTGATATAGACATTAGACAAGACTAATTTGTGTTAGTGTGAGAAAATTTATAGAACATTCTATTCTGAATTTTGTGAAAATATTTGACTTGTACCTGGCATAGACTTTCAATAAGACCTGTTACTGTTGTTTGTTAGTTTTTGAATGGAAACAAGAATCATGACTGCTAAAAAACAAATGCAAGACATGTTCGAGCAATTTAGAAAAATGATGCTAGACCAAAAAGAAGAAGAGAGACGCGAAGAAGAAAAAGAAAGGAAACGTCAGGCAGAAAAAGAAGAACATGAGAAACGACGCCAAGAAGAAAAAGAAGAACAAGAAAGACGTCAAGAAGAAAAAGAAAGACGACGTCAGAAAGAAAAAGAAGAACAAGAAAAACGACGTCTAGAAGACAAAGAAGAACAGGAGAGACGTGAAGAAGAAAAAGAAAGAAAACGACAAGAAGAAAAGGAAGAATTGAGAAAAATTATACAGGTGCAACAAGATGCTATCCTGTCAGCCACTAATGAAGTCAAGGAAAAAGTAGATAAAGTTGGACAAAAAATTGGTAACGTCGAAGGAGAAATTAGTGACCTTAAGGGAAAAGTTACCGACGTTGAAGGAAAAGTGACTACAGTGGAAGAAAAAGTTACTGGCGTCGAAGAAAAAGTTACTGGTGTCGAAGAAAAAGTTACTGGCGTTGAAGAAAAAGTTACTGGCGTTGAAGGGAAAGTTACCGATACAGAAGGAAAATTTCAGGTAGTTAAGGGAGAGGTAGAACAACTTAAGCGACAGTTAAGAGCGCAAGGAGGCCAGTTAGTATTATCATCGTCAGGTCCTCGATTACAACCGCCTTCCTTTGATGGTCAAACTTCTTGGTCAACCTACAAAAGACAATTTGAAGCAGCGGCATGCGCAAACAATTGGAGCAATGAAGACAAGGCTATGGCATTGGTGCTAGCATTAAGACCTGCACAAAATGATGAGCCAGTTGATGACCAAACCAGATGCTCCCAGGAAGCAGGAAAGAGAACAGAGCGATGGACAGCCAAGGAAGGTGATTCGGTGTTATCAGTGCAGCAAACCAAGACATATGATACGGCAGTGTCAAAAACGGAATCCTGGGGAAGTAAACACTGCAAATAAAGAGGCAGTCCACTCTGATAAGATGAGATTGATTGTTATGTTAACAGACATACAGAAAATGGTCGCACAAGTACTAAACGAACGAAGTTCGCGACCGGAGCTGAAACAGGAACCACAACCGCCGAAACAGGAGCCGAAGCAGCAGCGAAGTGCTGGAGGTCCGACAAAAGTAATCCGCTGTTATAATTGCGGCAAATTGGGGCATGTCAAGAGGTACTGTCGCCAGAGGAGCCCTAAGGAAGTGAATGCCGAGAATGTAAAGAAGCAGCAGAATGTAGCAGAAGTGAAGACAGTTAAGATAGAGGTACCGAAGGACTGGACAAAGGAAGTTCTAAGAGAGGAACAACTGAACGACGATGAAATTGGACCAATGTTGAAGGCGAAAGAAAAAGGAATCCACCCGGAATGGAAGGACGTTTCCAGTAAAAGTGTTGGACTGAAGGCTTTATGGGCGCAGTTATCCAGCACCCACCACCATTTGGCCAGAATTTTTAATTCCTGGTTAAATGGGGAGCAGCAAATCCCTTCTTGGGTTGTTGAGGGGCGGACAGTGCTGATCCCCAAGAACGGAGATTTGTCCAACCCAAAGAATTACAGACCGATAACCTGCCTAAACGCATGTTACAAGGTGTTTACACGCATTTTGTACATGCGGGTGCTCCACGCAGTTGAACCGGTTTACGAACGGATATATGAGCAACGAGGGTCGAAGAGAGGTGTCGCTGGCTGCAAGGAGAACTTGTTGATCGACAGATGTGTCACGCAGGACTCTATGCAGTATAAGCGGAACCTCTCTATGGCCTGGATCGACTACCGCAAGGCATTTGACATGACATCACATGAGCTCATTGTTCACTTGCTCCGATGTCTTGTGGTACCCGGTCCCGTAGTGAGATGTATTGAAGAACTGATGCTGCTCTGGAGGACTCGCTTTACCATAACATCGGGTAACGATAGAGTCCAAACAGAGTCGGTAACATTCAGAAGAGGAGTATTTCAGGGAGATTCCCTCAGCCCTCTTCTGTTTTGCATCTCACTACTGCCATTATCCATCTCGCTCCGGAAAACCCGTGGCTACAACTGCGGTACCCCCGGCGACAGGAGGCATAAGGTCACCCATCTATTTTATATGGATGACCTTAAACTTTATGCCTCTGGAGAGAGGGATCTCCAACAGTCCCTTAGGGTGGTACAGGAGTACACGCAGGCTGTCGGTATGCAGTTCGGGTTGGACAAATGCGCACTGATCCATCTCAAGAGAGGACGATGCGGTGACCATGGAGAGGACGCGCAGCTCGTGGACGGAAGCATCTTACACCATCTAGATGCCGGAGAGTCGTACACTTACTTGGGTGTCGAGCAACGCTCCACCCAAGAAGTGAGTGTAGTGAAAAACGCTCTCCGCGGCAAGTATCAGCACCTACTCCGACAGATCTGGTCTTCAGAACTGTCGGGGAAGAACAAGGTGTCTGCTACAAATATGCTTGCCGTTCCGATTCTTCTCTACTCTTTTGGAGTAGTGAAGTGGACTAGAGAAGAGCTGCGTCAACTCGATGTAGTAACCCGCAAGAAGATGCATCTCAATAGGAGCCTGCATCCTAAATCGTCTGTTCCACGGTTATATCTCCCACGACATCGGGGAGGCCGTGGACTCTTGAGCTTGGAGAGTCTCCATAGCAGGATGGTTCTGGATGCAGCATGTAAGGTCATCAGGAGTTCGGATCCCCTCCTCTGCATGGTCCGAGACCATGAAAATGCAGAGGTAGGAGCTTTTCTCTTTAAGGCAGCACGGAGAGCAGCCGATGAACTTGGTCTCATCTTCGACGTCGAGCGGGTAAACCTCGACTCTGTCACCGAGTTGGAACCCGTTCGACTAAAAGCCCACATTAGAGCTGCAGAACACAACATCCTTCTGCAGCTCCATAAGGATAAGCCATTGCACGGGGTCTTCTATAAAAATATAGAAGACCTCGGCTTATCCGAAAGGCTGACCTTCGCCTTCTTAAGGTCAGCTGGGCTGAAGTCTGAGACCGAGGGATTCATAATGGCTTGCCAGGATGGTGTATTTAACACTCTCGTCTATCGACTTCGTGTCATGGGTATGGAGGTCCCTGATGTCAGCTGCAGGGCCTGCCGCAGGGCGCCGGAGACTGTAATGCACTTACTGTCGGCTTGCCCGTCATACGCAGTCTCGGCCTATATTCATAGACACAACGCAGCATTACGAGTGCTTTACTATCATCTAAGGCACTCGTATGGGATAGACGAAACACCAGTGCTGGCTTACGTTCCGGGGGATATTGAGTCCGTTGTGGAGAATGAGAAGTGCCTAATTTATTGGAACTACTCGTTTCCCACCGTCAGGCAAATACAAGCCAACAAGCCTGACATAGTACTCCTCGACCACCAACTCAAGACAATGTATGTCGTGGAATTCTCAGCTCCCGCTGAGAGCAACATTGTCTTGAAAGAGGAGGAAAAACGGACAAAATATCGAGATTTGCTCTTCGAACTCCGCAGGCTTTATCCAGACCATTCTGTTAAAATAGTGGTACTGATTATAGGAGCCCTCGGTGGAATGAGACAGACGCTGCTTTCAGAACTAAAGATCATACCGGCATGCCGAGATTCGGCAGAGATCTTAGCCGGTAGAATGCAGAAGGCTGTCATCCTCGGTTCATTGCGTCTACTCAGGGCACACGATTCGCGGACCCGGTAGTCACTCACCCCACGGGCGTGGGGAGTGGCTATTGGTATTACCAGCTCCCCTCTGTGAGGGTCGGAGCCACAGAGTAGGGTGACTGGTTTTTTTGTAAAAAAAAAAAAAAAAATTTATTCACCATATGTAATGATACAGTAGTATATATTATGGTAAGTCAAGATATGAATACAATAAAAATAGCAAAAACTAATGAATAAATAGATAAAAGAAGTAAATATAACAAACAGCTTAACAAGTCAAAGACAAACAACATTTACTATAAACAGATAAATAAACAAATAGATAAAAAATTAAAAAAAATAAATATATAAAAATAAGAAAAAGTAGTTTTTACACACACACACACATACATATATATATACATAAATACATATGCAAACGCGTCACACTTAAAAAATAAATTAAAAAAGAAAAAAAACAATGGTGTTCAAAATCAATTTGAAAACTTGGTCAATAAATTTATTAAAAGAACAAACAATATAAAAAGTATTTGACACAATTACGTAACACTAGATACCAGTGTTAAAGGTTAACACTAAAATATCCTTCGACAGTGTAAATCGATTTTTTTAAAAGTAGTTCTTTTAATTTTGATTTAAACAGCTTTAAGCCAGATATTTCTTTCAGATAATTAGGGAGATGATTGTATATCCTGATGGGCATAACTGTTACACCCTTACTAACCATAGAGAGCTTGTGTTTAGGCAACATAATGTTATTCGTGTGTCTCAAACTGTATGGTATATTTCGATCGGAATGTTGAATAAATTGGTTAATATTAGACTTGATAAATAGACAACATGATAAAATATATAAAGCTGGCAGCGTTAGTATTCTAAGTAATACAAATAAATCTCTGCACGAATCGGTAGATTGTTTGAACAACATAGTCCTAATTATTTTTTTTTGCACGATGAAGAGATCATTAATTTTGCTGGAGTTGCCCCAGCAGAGAATACCGTAATTTAATAGTGACTGTACTTGTGCAAAATAATAAGTTTTCAATATTTCTAAACTCACACAAGAACGAAGCTGCCAAATGACATAGCATCTAGTAGAAATTTTTTTTGACAAGTCTTCAATGTGTTCAAATCAGTTTAAGTTATGGTCCACAGTTATACCTAATAATTTAACAGAGTGGCTATTTTTTATTGATAAATTGTCTATTTTTACCAATAAGCTATGGTCAGGAATGTTATTGGCAAACATCAACAATTGAGTTTTTGTCCCATTAAGTTTTAGCCCAAATTTGTTGCAATAACTGTTCAGTAATGAGGTGCAAATGTTTGCATTTGATGACAGCTCATGTATATTGTCTGCCCTAGATACAACCGCCACATCATCAGCAAATTGTGTAACATGGAATGTATTTGTTGCTTTTAAATGATTTTGTAGATCATTTATAAAAATGAGAAAAAGGAGTGGTCCTAAAGTGCTACCTACCTTGAGGAACTCCAGTTGGCACCAGCTTATCATCAGATTCATACAGGTTGCCATCAACTTTTAAAATGACTCTCTGGGTACGATGACTTAGATATGATTGAATCCAAGAGTTAGGTACTCCTCTTATACCATAAGCACACATTTTGTTTAGGAGCAATTCATGATTTACCGTGTCAAAAGCTCTAGACATATCAAAAAATAGACATCCACACTTTTTTTGTTCGTCAATGTTTTGAAGTAGAAATGTATATAAAGATGTGACTGCATCTTGTGTCGAATATCCTTCCCTAAAGCCATATTGACAAGGAGATAAAATATTATTTTTATTTAAGTACATCTTTAGTTGACTAGCAAATGCAAGCTCAAAAAGTTTGGAAAATACAGAGAATAACGAAATTTGTCTGTAATTCGAAATTAGTTCCTTTTCATTTCTTTTATGAATCGGTACCAATATTGCTTGCTTTAAAGAAGACGGAAAAGTACCTTCGGCAAAAGAAAGATTAATTAGTTTACAGAGTGGTTCAGCGATATGATCTATAATGTGCGCAAGCAATGAACAAGGGATGTTGTCAGAACCTGCAGAATTCTTTTTTGTTATTTTTCTATGTTACTTACATCGGTGACCACAGTGGGTGCCAGAAACATATTACTGAAACACTGTATATCAAGATGTGTCGTAGTATCAATATTCATATTGTCCGCAAGTAGTTTTATAGAATCTAGAAAGTACCGATTGAATTCGTGCACTGCGTCATTGTAGGAGTTTATAGTAGAGCCATTTTCATTAACAAATCTATCAGGGAAGCATTTACTAACAGTCAGTTTGTTGTTATTTTTTATAATTTGCCATGCTGTTTTATTTTTATTAGAAGCTGATGCCATCATAGAATTATAATATGTCTTTTTTGCGTCACATATTTTTCTTTTATGACTATTTTTTAGACGGCTATAATTTTCTTTTATTTCTGGATTTTCTAAAGTTAGTTTATACATTTCTCTAATAAATTTGCCTTCGTTGATAATATCCCTGCTTATCCATGTTTTATTATTATGCTTATTCAAACTAGTATTTTTATACTTTACCTTACGTAAAGGAAAAGCAATATCTAATATTTCCTGGAACCTGTTTAAAAAGTTATCAAAAGAAAGATCTATATTTGCCAAGAAATCAATATTATCCCACTTTTCAAATGAAATAAGTTGTTTAAAATTTGCAATATTATATACATTGTTAAAGTCCCTCTTACGGATATACAAGTCATCCCCCTTAACATTAAAATCAAAATTAAAGCATACCGTTTGCATATAATGATCGAAGAGATCACAAATTATTACCTCGGATGCTAGTTCATTATCATCGATGTTAGAAAAAATATTATCAATAATTGATTTAGCGTCACCTTGTACCCTGGTATAATCAAAAATGCATTGTTTTAAACCAAACATTGAGAATATATTCAATAGATCAATAGCGTTCTTTCTATTTGTGTAATCTACCATGGGATCCAAGTTAATATTAAAATCACCACAAATAAATAAAGGATTGGCAATTAGTTCTTTACTAACATATATATCCACTGAGGCATATTCAAAATTTGAGGAAACTTTTTGAACTGTGATTTTTTTAATTTTAAAATTGTAGCACTGTTTTACAAATTTTGCTACACCTCCTCCTGTATCTTCACTTCTGCTGTAGTAGTCCGTTAGTACGTATTTGTCTATTGTAGTTTTTATTTCATCCTCGCTTAAGCGACACTCAGATAAACAAATTACGTCTGGATTGTTTATAGTTTCCAACAACACAATTAGATCATCAACTTTACTTCTTAAACTTCGAATGTTCAAGTGGACGATAGATAAAGTTTTGCTGTATTTTGTTAAGATCTTACCAGCAGATTTTATACTATAGTTCGCTGTATAAGGCCCTTCCTTCGAAAATTTAGATCAACCGGTAAAAGCTCGTTAGATATATCAACATTATCAATTATGCTCATGTCTATTCAAGGTGCGGGACTCAGTTTGGCTGTATAACCCACAGCGGAGTGAAGAAGGATTCTCGAAGCCTCGCTCACCTTGGGAAGGACCGTATTCTATCATCACTAGAATCAATGACATTGTTTATAGGATTCAATGTAGAAAGACGTCCAAGATGAAGATCGTGCACCTGGACAGGTTGGCAAAGTATGCTGGGGTATCCGAATTGCCTGACCGGCACGTTCAGGCTTAAGGAGGGGGGGCAGTGTTATGTGCTGCCCTCTAATGGGGAAAGATGTGATTAAGTCCCTGATCAAAGTGAAGGGAACCTGTATTCTGTACATGGCCAGTAGGTGGGGTGGCGCCATCTATGAGCCAATTGACGAACAGTCATCTATCACATAGTAGAAAACTCTGTAGGATTCCAGAATATTATGGAATACTGTTCTGGTACATTCTATTGGTGGATATATAGAGGTGAATCCAGCAGATGGGGGAACAGTTCAGTTCAGTGAAGTAAACAGTTCAGTTGAGTATACAGTACAGTTCTGGTTACAGAGACAGTTTTAGGTTAGACAAGAGTTGACAAGTTTAAGAAGAAGAGTAAAGTACATAGTGTTTTAAAAGTAGTGAATTTATATTAGATTAAGTTATTATTAGTTGTGTGATTTTTAAGTATTTCTAGTGTAATTTTAGTGATTAATAAAATAGTGCTTAGCGAAAATTCTTGTTGCAAGTTATTTGAACCCGCGGAGTGTTTACTGAAGACTGTAAACACGTAACAATATATCAAACAATAGAATTTAGTGGAATATTTAATAGTCTATAGTTACTTACCACATTCATACATGTACCTACTCAAATTACAAGAAAAAATATTACATTTCAGATCAAATTCGTAATCAATAGAATATGGCACTGTAAATAGTGCTAAAATTATTAACTTTTTGCACTATCGTTGAAAAACATATATATAAGTACGTTATGTTACAATAATTGACAACTATAAAAATTCATCCACAGAATAAAACAGTTTTCTGAGAAATTTATATAAAGCTTGTTAAAGGCTAATTCAATATTCTCTTCATTTTCTTTGGCATTCCGGAGGAGGTTCAACAGCTTTCCTTTTTCTCAGCTGTAAGGACTCCCCCTTTTTAATGTTCAAAAATTTAATTCTTAAAAAAATTCTTAACCTACAAAACGAGTGAACAAGTTCTTTTGGTAAATCTGACACCTTCTTTGATATATATTGCACTGTTCTTTTTACAATATTAGGCCCAAATTTGAAAGACTCGTTATGAAACTTAATGAAATATTTTTCCATTTTCTCCACCTCAGAGTTCCATGTTTTTGACGGCTAAATAAGACCTCCAAATGACAGACTCTATATCCATGGTATGCATATTTATTGTTTCTCCTTTGTAGGTGTATTAGCCCAAGTATGGATGAGTTTGTAGGTTGTGTTTGACCAGATACCCTGCAATATATGTAATTCCATCTTTCTCTGCCAATTTTCTTAGAGACATGCTTGACGATGTGCTGCTCGAGCTCGTGCTACCTTCATCATCGGGCATAATTGGACTTTCATTCTGGAGTTTCCTAATAGTTGGAGTGTCCACTACTATGTTTTTAATGCTTGCTTGTTTGAGAGCACTGGCCAATAAGTATTCTTCTACTTCACCTTCAGGATTCGATTCCACATTAGTATGAGTCTGTACTATCCCCGGGTTTTTACCCAAGATAATCATGCAAATCCTATACAATGCGCCGAGTGAAGATGGATGATCATGCAGGCCACCTAGAGTCCTCAACTACTAATGTGAAATAAACTACTGTTAATGAATGAAATTGAAAATATTGGGAATTACCTACCTGAGAAAAAAAGTTTTCAAGGCAGTCTTGATTCAGGCGATAGGTTAATATATATTTTATATTTAGCTTCTGACATAAATGGGAAAATAAATTTTGCAGGGATATTGTAGAAATTAGCATACCCTTTTGAAAAGTTTGCATCGACTTCTTGCCATTACAAAGTAATCCCCTAATTGTTGATTTCAAATCTTCCATAGTGGAGTTTTGTTGCTCGATATAAAGCCCATATGGCTTCTTAGTCAGTACAGAGGCAGTTGGGGTGTACGAATTCATGATGTCAAACCAATTACCAATCAATTCTATAAAATTGCCGACATTCTTTGCCAAATTTTTATCATGACCAGGCATGTACTGCAACAAAGCTGTCGCTGTGTTGTTTTAGAAAATAATTGTTCCGCTAGTTTTACATTTTGCCTTTGGGTCTTTGTACAATTCAAATGTAAATCACTTAGCTTATAACAAGAACTAATTTCGGAACTTGTTTCCTGAGCTAATTTCCTTACGGGCTCTTTATTTATTATTCTTCCATCACTAAGCGTAAAGCCAGTATCAATGAACCAATTTCTAATTAATTTTAGCAGATGAGGTGCATCTGCGAAAAAATAAATTGGTTCCTGTGTGACAGGATGTACATGGAATGTTTTGTTGATGTTGATTCCCAGCTCCTTCCATAATCCTTGATTTTCCCCACCACAGTCAGAAACACATGCCGCCACATTATAATTTATTTTGTATAACTCCACAATGACGGAGTTTAATAAATCTGCCTTAATTTTTTCATCAAGTCCAATGTATACTGGCTGCTTCCATTTGTCAAACAGTCCTCTTGCCATGACAATTTGCATATAAGAGTTTGAACCAACAATTTCATCCTGCTTTTGATCGTATTCATATATGGCAGAAAGTTTTACTTCATCAAATGATATGACAGTTGTTCTTTGGTAATCATTCTTCGTTCTTCCAGCAGTATTCATTACCCTTAAAATATCATTTAAAAGTCCTGACCTCAGATTTATATTGGCTGTCCATTTTTGAAGAGTTGAAATTCCAGGAAGTGGATACTTCAAAGTTTCCCTCAGATAAATATAGCAGCGTCTACTCAGATAACGTAAAGTGAATGCCCTGGAAAGCTCTTCCTCGGTCCACCGTGCTCTTCTTTTCTTTTTCAACAGAATATCTACTTGGTTGGATGTTAAAAAATCTTTGAACGTTTCCTTCACTTTCTCTTGAAATGAGGAATCAGATTCTTTGAGTTTATTCTCTAGCTCAATAAACTTATTTTTCAAAAGTTCATAATTCTCCTCTTGCTGTTGAATTTTGGTTTTCAGTACTTCATTTTCTTCCTGTACAGTTTTTAACCTTTGCTTTAGACTACAAACATCTTCGATCTTTGATGGAACATCAGGAACATTAATATCAAAATGTTCAACTTCGATATTCGCTTGCAGTGGTTCGTCAAATTTCTCTATAATTTAAATGAATGTGAATAAAAGTTTAAGTAAAACCATTTTAGGCACTAACCTGCTTCAAGAAGGCGTTCAATAAATGTCCTCCTCTGCTTTTGTTCAGCACATTTTGAATGCTCAACAGAACTCTCCGAAGTATCAGACATTGCTGCAGGTGGAAGTAGCAGTAATGATGGAATTGCTAAAAATAAAATGAAATAAAAAATATCTGTATAACTAAAAGGCTTTTCAACATACCTGTCTTTTTTAACTTTTTGGGTTGAGTTCCCAATAAGGTAGCCTTCATTTCATCCTCGAAATCTTGCGGCTTGAAGTGTTTACTACAAATTCGTTTATTAGTAGCTGAAAACCGAAGTTTTCTGTGACATTTTCGTATCCATTCTTCTCTTATAGCTGGATCCTTTGGAAAAGAAAAAAAAATGCTTTCCCCCATTTGTTTAGCTTTCTGCGAATTGCTTTTACAAATCGCTACGCTGCATATTTTTCCCCCAGGCATCTGTTAAAAAGTAACAAGTTTGCTTCAAATGCGATTATTAAAACACTTACTTTTGAGATCCAGAAAAAATGTATATCACTTATAATTTAAATTGTCTGCTCCTAACACTATAAACTAACAATAGCTTAATATTACGCATAAAAAAAACAATTACAGAATACAGAACACTAATAAACTAAACTTAATTCGAAAAGAAAATCGCGAGAATATTGTAAGAAATGTAAGACCCTACTGGGGTATATTGTACATTTTAGGTTGGTGACACTGTGGTGACAGTGTCTGTCAAGTGTCAATTCGTAATGAATAAAGTATACGTATCGTAAATGTTGCAGTATAATTTATTAATCTTAAATTATCCTACTAACTAATAATAAAAAGAAATACAAATATACATGACGCAGTCGATATAGTGAGAAATAAGACAGTAGTAAATAAATAATAAAAGAAAGTAACTTTGAAATTACAAATAAAGGAAGTGAAAAATTAAGAGGTTAAGAACAACGAAAGCACGTGAAAATGGGGGATAGCAAAGGTATTAGCCCATTAAGAACAAGTGGAAATGTATCACAGAACTGGACAATGTGGAGAAGCAGATTTGAAAACTCTTTAACTGCATCAGAAGTAAATAAAAAACCAGAGTCTGTACAGTGTGCACACTTACTGCATTACATTGGTTAGGAAGGTTTTAAAATTTATAAAACATTTGAGTTCACTGATGAGGAAAAGGATAAGTTAAACCATTTATTAAGGCAGTTTGAAGCTCATTTTCTGCCAAGAGAAAACTTATCGTATGAGAGATATTTATTTTTTATGAAGCGTCAACAGCCAGGTCAGACTTTGGATGAATTTATAGTGGATTTAACAGAACAATCACAGAAATGTAAGTTTGGAGATTTGCAAAGTAGTTTAATTAAATGCATGATCATCTGTGGTGTTATAAATAAAGAAATGATGGAGAAGTTACTCCAGAATGATGTGTTTACGCTAGAACAAGTGATAGAACAATGCAAAATAATTGAAAAGGCTAAAGAACAGAGCAGACAAATGTACGGTTTAGGTGAAACTTTAGCTACAGTAGATTATATTAAGAATCAAGGTCGGAAAGATGAAGTGAAAGATACAACCAAGTCAGGGAAAGTGATAAGAAACTGTAGTAGGTGTACGAAAACCCATGAAGTAAATAAGTGTCCTGCATATGGCAAGAAGTGTAACGTTTGCAAGAAGGTAAATCATTTTGCGGTAATACTAAAGGAGAAGAGAAACCTCGAATTTTTGCGTGATTTTTTCAGGATACCCTATTTTGGGGTCGTAGAACACGAATCCGAAATTAGTTTTGCGTGCATTTCTCAAAAAAAAATTTTTTAAAATTTTTCTTATGACACGCACTTTTTCATGCGCTAATTTATACACCAACAGCACTTGTATATCTTCTTATAGCCTTTATAGAACAATAAACCCTTCACTTATGGCAGAAAACTCATTTTCTTTTACATAAAAATAAAAAGATAGTTTGTAAAATATCACAAAACAGCTACTCAAAACTATACAACTGTCAACCCGATGCGCATGCATTTACAAAGTTGTATCTAAAGTACCGACACCGACCAATATCACAATGCTTTAACGCCATCTACCCCAGATTTAATAAGGTGCTAAATTACTATTATATATCCCTTGCCCTTCAAGACACGTTCGCGCCCGTCGACGCTTCGAAAGTGTCTTGAAGCGCAAGGGATATATAATAGTACTTAGCGTCTTATTAAATCTGGGGCAGACGGCGTTAAGTATTATTTATAAACATACATATCCCTTGCCCTTCAAGGCGCTAATGTGTGTACTTAGCGCCGTCTGCCCCAGATTTAATAAGGTGCCAAGTACTATTATATATCCCTTGCCCTTCAAGACACTTTCGAAGCGTTGACGGGCGCGAACGTGTCTTGAAGGGCAAGGGATATGTATGTTTATAAATAATACTTAGCGCCGTCTGCCCCAGATTTAATAAGGTGCTAAGTACTATTATATATCCCTTGCCCTTCAAGACACGTTCGCGCAAAGTGGAAATTAGTTTTAAGATGTACATCAAGCATCTGTAGTCAAAAAGTAGAAATTGATGGGCAGGGGTTGTAAAAAAAATATTTAAGGATTGAAATCGCCATATGTCAAAAACGGAAAAATTTTCGAAAAAAAGTTTTAGACAAAAGTTGTAGAGAAAAAAATTCTGTGTAAAAAAGCGACTTAACTTTTTTTTTCTATAAGTGACCGTCGAGCCGATCGTTTTTGAACGATTTACAAAGTCAAATACACAGCTGGCGCATATGCCCTCTACTCACCACCAGAGAGAGAAGCGTAACAGAGTGTGTCTAGAGTGAGAACGACAAACGTCATGAGGCGAATGATGTTTTATTTTTGTTTGCGATTTTAACATTTAAAATGTTTTTATTTTTCAATACAATTATGAGTTTCGATTAATAGTCGTCCATTTAAAGAGTCGGGATTTATGACGGAATTACCGAATGTTTGCGCCTTGGATTAGACAATGTCCCCCCTACGTTTTCGAGGGTGCTGAATCGATTCCCGTGGTCAAACCAATTTTTTCACCTCGGCAACCCCCTCAAATTGGCCAAAAACTACCCCTAAATTCCACTTTTCCGTAAACCCGTTTATTTTCCACAGTTTTTCGACTAATTGTTGTTCCCTCAAGTAGAACGGAAGTTCCCTCGAGAGATTTGACCTCAGCCACCCCTGCCCCAGGCTACCAACCCTTGTAGGGGGTGACAAATTAATATTTGTTTTTGTGAGAACAAAATTTATATTTTTTTAGGAGGTGTTTCTTTGATGAAGGTTGCAGGTGACCAGGGTTGTGTAACCACCCCCGGGGGATGTTTTCACCCTTCAAAGGGGTGGAAAATCAATATATATGTATATAAAATAACACTAATAAACATATTTATTATGCTGTTTTTCAATTATAGCTGGAAAAAAATTTCCACCTCCTTGATGGGTGAAAACAACCCCTGGGGGTGGTTGCACAATCCTCGTCATCTACCACCGTCCTCAAAAAAACGCCTCACAAAAACAGATCAATTTTCATTAAGGTGAAGATATCCACAAAATTTCATCCACAAATGTTGACGTAGAGGAAATTCTATCCCACCAGTGTAGAGCGTGTAAGACGCTACGACATACGTGCACTATCACATTACGTTACGGCTTTGAAATTTTGCACGTGTATAAGTCTCGTGACAATACACTGTAACATCTTCATATAAGAAAAAAAACAAGATGGCGGCTTCAAGATGGCGGACGACTTTATCGTTTACGATCCGATTCGACTCAAAATCGATATCTGGGGGTTTTCGAGATCCTCAATTATGAATTCAAAATGGCGGCGCCAATATAGCGGATGAATTTCGTCATTTATGGTCCAAATCGATCAATATTGATAACTGGGGGTTTACGGGTTCGCCGATTACGAATTTCCAGTAAAATTGTTCAGAATGGCGATTTAAAGATGACGGACGACTTTACCGTTTAAGATCCGATTCAACTCAAAATCGATATCTGGGGGTTTTCTAGGTCGCGGGTTATGAATTTTCAGTCAAAATAAAGAAATTCAAAATGGCATGCCAATATGGCCGACGACTTTTGTCATCTACGTTCAAATAGATCAAAATCGATATCTGGGGGTTTTCGGGGTCGCGGATTACGAATTTCTAGTAAAAAATGTAGTCCAAAATGGCGGACGACTTTACCGTTTATGATCCGATTCGTCTCAAAATCGATATCTGAGGATTACAGCATATCAAAAGACTAAAAAGTAAAAAATAAAATGATGTAAAAAAATATTTAAAAAAAAGCTTTTATTTAAACGCTCTAAGAAGTAGAAAGTAAACGTTGAAGCAAATCAAATCCATCATTTTGATCCATTATATAATTTGTTTATGATATAAAAGCTTGTCACGAACAATCTCCTTTACATAGGAAAATCTGGCGACAAGCTTTTATATCATAAAAAGAATTATATAATGTAACATAATGATGGATTTGATTTACTTCAAAGTTTATTTTCCACTTTTTAGAGCATTTAAATAAAAGCTTTCATAAAAAAAATATTTTTTTATATAATTTTTTACCATATTTCTAAGACAGCTTTATTATAAATTCCCAATTTTACCCATATAAAAGTTTTCTTATAGTTATACATAGTCAATATATACATTAAAAAAATTTCTTCGTGACGAACGAGGCGAACAAAGCGTCCATTACATGGAATTTCAAATTTATTTTACTGTCAAATAAATAAAGATTGTTTCCCAAATTCCCAGCTGTACCCCACCAAAGTCTTCCTACAGTTTCCTGGGACCCTTATATACATTTGCCATACAAAAATAATCCGTGACAGACGAGCCTTCATACGCGAGTAAATTGTTTATTACATTGAATTTCAAATTTATTTTTACTGTCATATAAGTAAAGATATTTTCCCAAATTCCCCGTTGTACCCCAACAAATTTTTCCCACAGTTTCCTAAAACCCTTATGTACATTTGACATACAAAAGTAATCAGTGGCAAACGAGCCTTCATAGGTGAACAAATCGTTTATTATATTGAATTTCAAATTTATTTTTACTGTCATATAAATAACGATTTTCCCAAATTCCCATTTGTACCCCCAACCATTTTTTTCCACAGCTTCCTGGGACCATTATATATATTTGTCACAAAAATAATCCGTGACAAACGAGCCTTTATATATGAACAAATTGTTTATTACATTGAATTTCGAATTTATTTTTAAAGGTTCGTTTTTCACGGATTATTTTTGTATGGCAAATGTATATAAGGGCGTCAGGAAACTGTGGGAAAAATTTGTTGGGGTACAGCTGGGAATTTGGGAAACAATCTTTATTTATGTGACAGTAAAATAAATTTGAAATTCAATGTAATAAACGATTTGTTCACCTACGAAGGCTCGTTTGTCATGGATTATTTTTATATTGCAAATGTACATAACGGTCTTAAGAAACTGTAGGAGAAATTTGGTGGGGTACAGCTGGGAATTTGGGAAACAATAGACGCTTTGTTCGCCTCGTTCGTCACGAAGAAATTTTTTAAATGTATATATTGACTATGTAATACTATAGGAAAACTTTTATATGAGTAAAATTGGGAATTTATAATAAAGCTGTCTTAGAAATATGGTAAAAAATTATATAAAAATATATTTTTTTTAAGAAAAATTGTATTTAAATGCTCTAAGAAGTGGAAAATAAACTTTGAAGTAAATCAAATCCATCATTTTGTTACATTATATAATTTTTTTTATGATATAAAAGCTTGTCGCCAGATTTTCCTGTGTAAAGGAGATTGTTCGCGACAAGCTTTTATATCATAAACAAATTATATAATGGATCAAAATGATGGATTTGATTTGCTTCAACGTTTATTTTCTACTTCTTAGAGCGTTTAAATAAGAGCTTTTTTTAAAATATTTTTTTACATCATTTTATTTTTTGCTTTTTAGTCTTTTGATATGCTGTAATCCTCAGATATCGATTTTGAGACGAATCGGATCATAAACGGTAAAGTCGTCCGCCATCTTGAACTAAATTTTTTACTAGAAATTCGTAATCCGCGACCCCGAAAACCCCCAGATATCGATTTTGATCTATTTGAACGTAGACGACAAAAGTTGTCGGCCATATTGGCGCCGCCATTTTGAATTTCTTTATTTTGACTGAAAATTCATAATCCGCGACTTAGAAAACCCCCAGATATCGATTTTGAGTTGAATTGGATCTTAAACGGTAAAGTCGTCCGCCATCTTGAAATCGTCATCCTGAACAAAATTTTTTACTGGAAATTCGTAATCGGCGAACACGAAAACCCCCAGATATCAATATTGATCTATTTGGACCATAAATGACAAAATTCATCCGCCATATTTGTGCCGCCATTTTGAATTTCTGAATTTTGACCAAGAATTCATAATTGAGGATCTCGAAAACTCCCAGATATCGATTTTGAGTCGAATCGCACCGTAAACGGTAAAGTCGTCCGCCATCTTGAAGCCGCCATATTGTTTTTTTCTTACATGAAGATGTTAAAGTGTATTGTCACGAGACTTATACACGTGCAAAATTGCACAGCCGTAACGTAATGTGATAGTGCACGTATGTCGTAGCGTCTTACACGCTCTACACTGGTGGGATAGAATTTCCTCTACGTCAGCATTTGTGGATGAAATTTTGTGGATATCTTCACCTTAATTCAATTTTCCACCCCCTACAAGGGTTGGAAGCCTGGGATAGGGGTGGCTGAGGTCAAGTCCTCGAGGGGCCTTCCGTTCTACTCGAGGGAACAACAATTAGTCGAAGAACTGGAAAAAACAAATGGGTTCAAGGAAAAGGGGACTTTGGGAGTGGGTTTTTGACCAATTTGAGGGGGTTGCCGAGGCGAAAAAATTGGTTTGATCCCGGGAATCGATTCAGCACCCTCGAAAATCTACGAGTATAAGTATTGCGTTTTCTGCATAATATGATGTAGATGCATAAAAGTTGAATATAATGTATTATTCGATTTTTTACTAGCAGTAAAATACAGATTAGAAATTTAGGAAATCATGTAGAGTTTATTTTAAACCTAATTTATTGTGAAATACATTTTTTAAATACTTAATGGTAACCAAAAGCAAAATATTCCAGGTTATAAATTCTCGAAATCATGTTAGGTACAGTTAATATTTCAACATTGTTTTTATGATAATACAACAAAAAATCTGAAGCTGGATTTTACAGCTGGAATTTAAAATGTAACACGGGACTTGGAAAAAGTGTATTTTCGAAACGTAGGTAAATAATTGATTACTTTACTTGAATTTCTATTTTGTCTTGTTATTGTGTTCCAATTTGGTTTAAACAAAAGTTATGTTGCTCATCATGAAGTATGTAGATATATAGACAAAAAGATAAACATGATGGATGGTCAGGGGGTGCGAGGAAGCATAGAAAATGAGCTTGTAGTATTATACATTGGAAGTGTGTGTGCTGAGGGGGGGGGGGATTTCACTTATTTTTCATTATGGAACAGTACGTGGTTTCACAATTAGCTATGAAGATAGATTATGTAAAAGAACCGTGAAATTTGAACCGTGTGAAAACAGCAACGGTTTACCAGCAACGGTTTTTAAAAATGATGTCTGTTGAATTTCTTTACGTGATTCAGTTCACAGGGATACTAGTAATTGGAAATATAGCATGAAATAATTTTCCGCCCCGTACTAAGGGTGCAGGCCACACCCAATATACAAAAAAATCATTTCTTCATTGTTTGACGATGTCTGGTGAATTACTTTAGGTGATTCTGTTAAGAGTAACACTAATAATTGTAAAAATGGCATGAAATGATTTTCCGCCCCGTACTAAGGGCGCAGGCCACCCCCAAAATACAAAAAATCATTTCTTCATTGTTTGACGATGTCTGTTGAATTTCTTTACGTGACTCTGTTAAGAATAACACTAGTAATTGGAAAAATAGTATGAAATAATTTTCCGCCCCGTACTAAGGGTGCAGGACACCCTCAAAGTACAAAAAAATCATTTCTTCATTGTTTGACGATGTCTGTTGAATTTCTTTATGTGATTCAGTTCAAAGGGATACTAGTAGTTGGAAAAGTAGCATGAAATAATTTTCCGCCCCGTACTAAGGGTGCAGGCCAACCCCCAAAATACAAAAAAAACATTTCTTCATTGTTTGACGATGTCTGTTGAATTTCTTTACGTGATTCAGTTCACAGGGATACTAGTAATTGGAAATATAGCATGAAATAATTTTCCGCCCCGTACTAAGGGTGCAGGACACCCTCAAAATACAAAAAAATCATTTCTTCATTGTTTGACGATATCTGTTGAATTTCTTTACGTGATTCAGTTCAAAGGGATACTAGTAGTTGGAAAAGTAGCATGAAATAATTTTCCGCCCCGTATTAAGGGTGCAGGCCACCCTCAAAACACAAAAAAATCATTTCTTCATTGTTTGACGATGTCTGTTGAATTTCTTTACGTGATTCAGTTCAAAGGGATACTTGTAGTTGGAACAATAGCATGAAATAATTTTCCGCCCCGTACTAAGAGTGCAGGCCACACCCAATATACAAAAAAAATCATTTCTTCATTGTTTGACGATGTCTGTTGAATTACTTTAGGTGATTTTGTTAAGAGTAACATTAATAATTGTAAAAATGGCATGAAATGATTTTCCGCCCCGTACTAAGGGCGCGAGCCACCCCCAAAATACAAAAAATCATTTCTTCATTGTTTGTTGATGTAGAGAGAGAATGGACCACAATAGTTGTGTGACGTTCATTATTCACTGGGCGGCTCATTTGCTTTGCTTTCCATATCGTCTATAGGGTACGCTTTAAGTACATGTGAGTCAAACTAATTTGCTTACAATTTTAAATAGGAATTGCTGTGTTATTGTTCATATTTAACTATTGAAACCTACCGACTAAGACAAATAACCTAGGACCTTATTTGTGGGGGTGGCCTGCGCCCTTAGTACGGGGCGGAAAATCATTTCATGTCATTTTTACAATTATTAGTGTTACTCTTAACAGAATCACCTAAAGTAATTCAACAGACATCGTCAAACAATGAAGAAATGATTTTTATTGTATTTTGGGGGTTGGCCTGCACCCTTAGTACGGGGCGGAAAATTATTTCATGCTACTTTTCCAACTACTAGTATCCCTTTGAACTGAATCACGTAAAGAAATTCAACAGACATCGTCAAACAATGAAGAAATGATTTTTTTGTCTTTTGGGGGTGTCCTGCATCCTTAGTACGGGGCGGAAAATTATTTCATACTATTTTTCCAATTACTAGTGTTACTCTTAACAGAGTCACGTAAAGAAATTCAGCAGACACCGTCAAACAATGAAAAAATGATTTTTTTGTATTTTGGGGGTGTCCTGCACCCTTAGTACGGGCGGAAAATTATTTCATGCTACTTTTCCAACTACTAGTATCCCTTTGAACTGAATCACGTAAAGAAATTCAACAGACATCGTCAAACAATGAAGAAATGATTTGTTTGTATTTTGAGGGTGTCCTGCACCCTTAGTACGGGGCGGAAAATTATTTCATGCTATATTTACTATTACTAGTATCCCTGTGAACTGAATCACGTAAAGAAATTCAACAGACATCGTCAAACAATGAAGAAATGATTTGTTTGTATTTTGAGGGTGTCCTGCACCCTTAGTACGGGGCGGAAAATTATTTCATGCTATATTTCCAATTACTAGTATCCCTGTGAACTGAATCACGTAAAGAAATTCAACAAACATCGTCAAACAATGAAGAAATGATATTTTTGTGTTTTGGGGGTGGCCTGCACCCTTAGTACGGGGCGGAAAATTATTTCATGCTACTTTTCCAACTACTAGTATCCCTTTGAACTGAATCACGTAAAGAAATTCAACAGACATCGTCAAATAATGAAGAAATGATTTTTTTGTATTTTGGGGGTGTCCTGCACCCTTAGTACGGGGCGAAAAATTATTTCATGCTATTTTTCCAACTACTAGTATCCCTTTGAACTGAATCACGTAAAGAAATTCAACAGACATCGTCAAACAATGAAGAAATGATTTTTTTGTATTTTGGGGGTGTCCTGCGCCCTTAGTACGGGGCGGAAAATTATTTCATGCTACCTTTCCAACTACTAGTATCCCTTTGAACTGAATCACGTAAAGAAATTCAACAGACATCGTCAAACAATGAAGAAAAGATTTTTTTGTAATTTGGGGGTGTCCTGCACCCTTAGTACGGGTTGGAAAATTATTTCATGCTATATTTCCAATTACTAGTATCCCTGTGAACTAAATCACGTAAAGAAATTCAACAGACATCGTCAAACAATGAAGAAATGATTTTTTTGTATTTTGAGGGTGTCCTGCACCCTTAGTACGGGGCGGAAAATTATTTCATGCTATATTTCCAATTACTAGTGTCCCTGTGAACTGAATCACGTAAAAAAATTCAACAGACATCGTCAAACAATGAAGAAATGATTTTTTTGTAATTTGGGGGTGTCCTGCACCCTTAGTACGGGTCGGAAAATTATTTCATGCTATATTTCCAATTACTAGTATCCCTGTGAACTGAATCACGTAAAAAAATTCAACAGACATCGTCAAACAATGAAGAAATGATTTTTTTGTAATTTGGGGGTGTCCTGCACCCTTAGTACGGGTCGGAAAATTATTTCATGCTATATTTCCAATTACTAGTATCCCTGTGAACTAAATCACGTAAAGAAATTCAACAGACATCGTCAAACAATGAAGAAATGATTTTTTTGTATTTTGAGGGCGTCCTGCACCCTTAGTACGGGGCGGAAAATTATTTCATGCTATATTTCCAATTACTAGTATCCCTGTGAACTGAATCACGTAAAAAAATTCAACAGACATCGTCAAACAATGAAGAAATGATTTTTTTGTGTTTTGGGGGTGGCCTGCACCCTTAGTACAGGGCGGAAAATTATTTCATGCTATTTTTCCAACTACTAGTATCCCTTTGAACTGAATCACGTAAAGAAATTCAACAGACATCGTCAAACAATGAAGAAATGATTTGTTTGTATTTTGAGGGTGTTTTGCACCCTTAGTACGGGGCGGAAAATTATTTCATGCTATATTTCCAATTACTAGTATCCCTGTGAACTGATTCACGTAAAGAAATTCAACAAACATCGTCAAACAATGAAGAAATGATATTTTTGTGTTTTGGGGGTTGGCCTGCACCCTTAGTACGGGGCGGAAAATTATTTCATGCTACTTTTCCAACTACTAGTATCCCTTTGAACTGAATCACGTAAAGAAATTCAACAGACGTCGTCAAATAATGAATGATTTTTTTGTATTTTGGGGGTGTCCTGCACCCTTAGTACGGGGCGGAAAATTATTTCATGCTACTTTTCCAACTACTAGTATCCCTTTGAACTGAGTCACCTAAAGTAATTCAACAGACATCGTCAAACAATGAAGAAATTATTTTTTTGTATTTTGGGGGTTGGCCTGCACCCTTAGTACGGGGCGGAAAATTATTTCATGCTACTTTTCCAACTACTAGTATCCCTGTGAACTGAATCACGTAAAAAAATTCAACAAACATCGTCAAACAATGAAGAAATGATTTTTTTGTGTTTTGGGGGTGGCCTGCACCCTTAGTACGGGGCGGAAAATTATTTCATGCTATTTTTCCAACTACTAGTATCCCTTTGAACTGAATCACGTAAAGAAATTCAACAGACATCGTCAAACAATGAAGAAATGATTTTTTTTGTATTTTGGGGGTTGGCCTGCACCCTTCGTACGGGGCGGAAAATTATTTCATGCTACTTTTCCAACTACTAGTATTCCTTTGAACTGAATCACGTAAAGAAATTCAACAGACATCGTCAAACAATGAAGAAATGATTTTTTTTGTATTTTGGGGGTTGGCGTGCACCCTTAGTACGGGGCGCAAAATTATTTCATGCTACTTTTCCAACTACTAGTATCCCTTTGAACTGAATCACGTAAAGAAATTCAACAGACATCGTCAAACAATGAAGAAATGATTTTTTTGTATTTTGGGGGTGTCCTGCACCCTTAGTACGGGGCGGAAAATTATTTCATACTATTTTTCCAATTACTAGTGTTACTCTTAACAGCCACGTAAAGAAATTCAACAGATATCGTCAAACAATGAAGAAATGATTTTTTTGTATTTTGGGGGTGTCCTGCGCCCTTAGTACGGAGCGGAAAATTATTTCATGCTACCTTTCCAACTACTAGTATCCCTTTGAACTGAATCACGTAAAGAAATTCAACAGACATCGTCAAACAATGAAGAAATGATTTTTTTGTAATTTGGGGGTGTCCTGCACCCTTAGTACGGGGCGGAAAATTATTTCATGCTATATTTCCAATTACTAGTATCCCTGTGAACTGAATCACGTAAAGAAATTCAACAGACATCGTCAAACAATGAAGAAATGATTTTTTTGTGTTTTGGGGGTGGCCTGCGCCCTTAGTACGGGGTGGAAAATTATTTCATGCTATTTTTCCAACTACTAGTGTCCCTTTGAACTGAATCACGTAAAAAAATTCAACAGACATCATTTTTAAAAACCGTTGCTGGTAAACCGTTGCTGTTTTCACACGGGTTGAAATTTGAATATAGACAAACTTATAAATTATTTCTAACAAGCGAAGGACAAAAGCACCACTGCAAGTAAAGTACAATACGATAGGATAATTCTACCATTTGCTTCAAGCAATGCTCTTCGTCTTTACTAGTTGGATCAGATAGGAAGAAAGAACATTTTCTTCCCATTTGCAAGCTCAGAGCTCAGGACTGAGCCGTGTCTTTTTGACTGGTATGGTATTTCGTAATAAACATTTATACATAAAATGTACGGAAAAAAATGAGAATCTTCGAGCCACTGACCTTCTTTGATAATTTTGACATCTGTTTTCGTTAATTCTCTGCACATAAATTCTTTATCCGTATTGACAATGAAAAAGAAATCCGAATGTAAAAAGAGCTGAACCCTTACACTCACGTACTTACTTAAATGTCCGGTACAAACGTAAACTTTACCGACGATCCGCTAAAAATCTGTAAAACAATATGTGTAATACTTAGGAAACATCTGTTTCACAATCTATCCGCCACGTAATCCGACACGACCCTCAATGTGATTTTGTGATTAAACATTTCCATCTTTTACATCAGATAATTACAAATTTGTTATTTTGGATATTTTTAAAGTTAACGCAATTCCTATTATGGTGTTTGATCCAAAAATCAGAAATCAAAATTGCACACGTGATTAATACTTCAATACTTCGTATTATTTTGACAGATCTTAAAATCCAAACATCAGTAATGGCAATGCCGTAACAAGATGACAAATTAAAGACAGGTATTTATTTCAAAGATGAAATGATAAACAACTCATTTTGCACGTAATTACCAATGTTAAATGATTGTTTTTTTTTTATAAAAGGAAAGAAACATTCACTTGCATTTATTTATCCACTGTTTGATTTAAGCGATTTAACTTCCGTATCCGTCGACTGACGCCACTTCCACCTAGTACATTTTTATAACCGGAATGACAGAGCTCAAAATTCAAACATCAATAGCAATGCCACAATAAGATGACAAGTTCACCTTAAACAGGTCTTACTTTTTTTGTGGTTACTTTCTAAGCGACCGGGTGCCAGCTTAACGCTCTCAACACTGGCGTTCAACGCGCTTTCCTGTGCCCTGTTGGTTCGTTTCTTTAGTTTTCGTCTAAGAACTATAGACCTGCCTTGGCCGGCGGTATATTTGTCTGCTTCACTTTCTGTATGTTGGTTGGCCGGGGGCGGCCTTGACGGCACAAAAACCCCCCGACACGCTCGTGTAACTTTCCTGCATCTCTATTTTTGCGTCCTTTTCGCGATGCCCAACATCCTTCGCAGGTGACAACATCCCGGCCTGTTTTTAGTGCTTTATGAATCCCTGTCCCGTTTCGCTCTAGCATGAGAGTGAGAGAAAATTAGCTGCGAAACCCGACCGGGTTTCTTGATCCCCGTCAAAATTTGGGTGGTGGATCAAAAGTGGTGCAAAAGGTGTATCAAGGTCCTAGTTATCTTTTAGTAACGTTTTACTTATTTCTGACCTTTAGTTTATTTACAGTACACTTTTTCCGGAACGGTTGGTCGGATCGAACTAAAACTCGTGGCGATCGATTCTATGACCTCAAGTTACTCGAGAACGAGGGGTCGCGTTATCTTTAACTTCTTTTTCCAGAGTCACTAAGTATCCTGGTCAAAAGTCGTGCGGTCGGTCAAAAGTGGTGCAAAAGATGTTTCGAGGTCCTAATTGTCCTCTAGTAACGTTTTACTTATTTCTGACCTTCAGTTTGGCCACAGCACACTTTTTCCTGGGACTGTTGGTCGGATCGATTCGGCAATGCTCGGAATCGATTTCTAGTGGTCGACTTAGTCGATAACGACACTTCCCGTCCCTTTATGTGTCTTCGAAAATCTTCGTGCGAAGTTCGGATTTTTACTTAAAATCCTAGCTTTCACACGTATGAACTTGTTTCGGTTTTTCAATTCCCCCAGTCGTTGATATTTACATTCTAATAATAATAATAGTACTTTATTAAAAAGAATATTGCAGGAAGCGTCAAAATACAGTAATATGAAATCAAGTATAAAGTTCTAGAAACTCTGTCAGAGAGTAAAACAATTCTGTGGTCAACAAGTTTTTTACCCAACTGGAGAACGCCTTAAAATTTTTATTTCTTATCTCGAGAGGAATTTTATTATACAATTTTGAACCCCAGTAGCCCACTCCCTGCTGAGTTATATTCAGTCGGTGATGCGGAATTTGTAGCTGTTCCCTGTTTCTTGTGTTATAGTGGTGATTTTCAAGATTTGGACTAAATTTATCTTTATGTGAATGCACATACTTAATGCAACTGAGTATATATAAACTTGGCATAGTGAGAATACCTTGTTCTTTGAAGACATCTCTGCAGCTCTCTCTATAATTCATGCCACATAATGTTCTGATGGCTTTCTTTTGTAGGATGAAGACTTTCTGAGCGTCAGATGATGTTCCCCATAGTAGTATTCCATATGCTGCGACGCTATGGAAATTTGAGTAATATGCTATTTTTGCGGATTGGTTGGTGGATACGTTTTTTAGTATTCTAATGGTGTAAATAGCTGCGGCAAGTTTTTTGCAGAGCTCTTCAATATGGCCTTTCCAATTTAATTTACTGTCTAATGTTAAGCCTAAGAATTTCAACGATAACCTCTCCGTTTCTCTTTTTGTAGATGAAATTATATTTTGCGTTTTTTCTCTGTTTAAAGCCAATGAGTTCGCCATGAGCCAGATATTTGCTTCGTGCAATATATTTTGTGATAGGGTTGTTAACTCTGTTTTATTTTTCCCTTTTGTTATGAATGTTGTATCATCGGCATATAAACAAGCCCTATAAATCTTAACATTAGAGAGTAAGTCGTTGATATATATTATAAATAGTACTGGCCCCAACACAGCTCGTATTAGTAGCTTTGGGTTTGATCTTTTATCATTCCACCATACTGTTTGATATCGATCTGATAAATATGATTCGAACAATTTATGTGGAGTTCCTCTCACGCCATAATAGTGTAGTTTACTAAGTAAGACTTTATGGTCAACCGTATCAAAAGCTTTATTTATGTCACAGCAGATTATTTCTGTTTCTTCTTGTCTGTCGAGAGCCTCTGTTATTTTTTCTACTGCTTCTATCAGGGCAGTGGTAGTTGATTTCCCTTTACGATACCCATGTTGACTGCTATGTAATATATTAAATTTCTCAAAAAATGTTATCAGCCTTTTTTTAAAAACAATTTCAAATATTTTTGAAATGACTGGTAGGACAGAGATAGGTCTATAATTATTGATGTTATTGATGTCGCCTTTCTTATATATCGGAATAATTTTCGCATGTTTTAAATCATTGGGAAATATTCCCTCTTGAATCCACTTATTTATTATTATTGTAATTGGTGTTACCAGAGCATCTCCAATTTTCTTTAAAATGTAAGTTGATATACCATGTATATCTTCTGTTTTTTTTAGTCTTGATGTTCTGCATAACATTTCTAATCTCGTTTTCATCCACTTCTTCGAAATATATAGACCTAGAGTTGGATATTATTTGATTTCTTAATAGCTCATTAGGTTGTTTGGATGGTTTTAATTGGGCAGCAATGTTTAATCCGATATTTGCAAAAAAGGTACTAATATTTTCAGTTGTTAGAGTTGTTTGCTCCTGGTTGTTATCACAGTTTTGATTTTTGAACGATGAATAACGCCTTCGGGTGTGATCGGATCGATTCGATAACCGTCGTAATCGATTCTTCGTGGACGGTATAGTGGAAAATGCTACCCCATCCGACCTTGGGGGTGCCTGCAAAAATCCTACTTAAATATTCGATTTTTAGGTTAGAGAATCCACTCGCACCTAACTTCATTATGTCTTTAAAAAAATTTAGGTAGTTTTTATACTAGTTTGTTTGTGTCTATATTCACGTTATTTATAAATGTCACTCACAGGATTAAATTAAGCGACTTCCGTATCCGTCGACGTCATACTTCCGTTTTTGAAGACGTATTTCTGTTTAGTACACAAGTATAATAGAAATGACAGATCTGAAAATTCAAACATCAATGGCAATGCCATAATAAGATAACAAGTTATAGAAAGGTATTTATTTGAAAGATGAAACGACAAACAACTCATTTCGTATGTAATTATCAATGTTAAATGATCATGTGCTTTATATAAAAGAAAAGAAATATCCAAATGGCGCAGAAAGCAGTATCTTGCTGTATATGAATAAGGTCATGTTTCTCTCTAAAATTAGCTGTGAAACCCTACCGGGTTTCTTGATAAACATAAATTTTTGGGTTCAGGCGTTAAACCGATCAACAATTTATACCACACAAACATTGTTTTTTCAGACCATACTTGATTTCCTAAATCTGTTTGTACTTTTTTAAATATTCTCATTTGTGTTCACTAAATTCACATTATATTAATTTGCTTAATAATATTTGTTATAAGGTAAACACACCAATAGATGACACTATTAAGGAAAGAAAATTGAAAAATCCTGAAATATTCCAATTTTTTTAATAAATTTAAAAAGTAAAAATATAATAAAGTATCCTAAATATTATTGAAACTTTTTATAATATCTTTTTAACGTTTAATTAAAAACTAATATAAAAAAAAAATGTTAAATTTTACTCAACATCAGTACCCATAGATGACACCTCTAAATTAAAATGGACCAATAGATGACATGTTTTAAACCAATAGATGGCTCTTTTTTTAAACTTCTTTAACCGGCAATGATCTTTGAAAAACATAACTAATTCTCTCTCCTCTTCTTAAAATTTCTGGTTGAGGCACTTTGCCAATTATCTGGTCAATGGTTACAGAAGAAATGTCCTGTTCATGTGGTATAAACTCTTCTTTCATTCTATCTGTAGACTTTAGTCCCATTACTTGAATATCTGATCTTTTCTCTTGTACCACACATAGATATACAAATTTTGTTTGATTACGTTTACCTCCTATAAATTCACATAACACAAAATCGCCCTCCATCAAAAGCTCTGAGTTAACAGATTGGTATGGTAAATCATCTTCCTCGTTGTTGACATCTTCGAAATCTTCATCCCATGGAGGGGAATCAGCGCTTTCAATGGACAAAGATTCTGAAGTTGTTGAATCACTGTCCTCCTGTCTTTTTTGTTTGCTTCTACTACTTTTCTCTTTGTTTTTACTTTTCTGTTCTTCAGCAGCTGTTTTCCTTTCCTGTACTTCCTTTCGTTTCTGTTCTCTTTCTTCCTTTTTCTTAGCTTGTTTTTCAGCTTTTTGTTGTTTATCTTCTTCTTTCTTCTGGTAATACCTAATAGCTTGAGGCGATGTGAGTACAGTAGGGATTTTTTCCCTTTTGATCCTTTTGGAAGTAGAAGGTTTAACCTCTGGCCAAAATAGCACTCGTTTAAATGGAGATGGAATAGTAGGATCTACAGCTGTCGACTTCTGATTACCATTCATATTATTTTCTTTGTGAGGTGTTAGGTCGTGGAGTATTACTTTTAACTGTAATCCAGATGGTCCTGGTTCTGCTATGGAAATTTCAGGTCTCTGTTCATGTGGTGGTTCGGTTGCAACATTATCAAACGTCAGTGGCTCAGCTGCGATATTATCAGATGCTAGTGGCTCGGCTGCGATATTATCAGATGCTAGTGGCACAGCTACCATATTATCAGGTTCTAGTTCCGTTGCAATATTTTCAGATGTTTTAGTAACTTCTTGCAGTGGCGGCTGAAAAATAAAACGTAATAAATAGGTGGCCCTAATAGTAAAATATAATGCAAATTTACCTGTTCCAATTTATTTTTAATTTGTCTCCAAATACTGTAGAGAGACCAATCTTCTTTAGGTCCCTTCCAATCGCCTTCATTATTTTTAAACTGTAATACTTTCTCTTCGCCAATCTCATTCTCTAAATGAAGGAGAAATGTTTTTATTTCGTTTATATTCGTCTTTGCTGTTGGCAGTGGATTATTTAGTGGCAAATTTACAGCTTGGGGATTCCAAGGTAATAGTCCGCACTTCTTAAATCCATTTTGTAAAATTAAGGGATCAATTCTTTCTATAACTTCTTTAAGAAGTGGAGGAAAATCTTTTTTCTTAAGCTCCTCTCCGGTATGAGACATTCTCCAATCTTGCACCTGCTTTCTCCACTGCGTTTTCAGGCTATGGAAAACCGCAACGTCCATGGGTTTTATCAGGTGAGTTGCATTAGGATATAATGCAATTAGCTCAATCCCATGTTTAGCACAAAATTCCGACACATGTAGGGAAATGTGGGAGGAATGGCCGTCAAGAAAGAATATGACAGGAAGTTCAATCTTCTCTTTTAGGAGCCATGGATGAAAAATGTTTGCAATAAATTCAAAGAAAAGTTCTTGGGTCATCCACCCGTTTTCTGACTTCCCTATTGCCCAATCTGACGGGATTGCCTCAGCGATTTGTAACGGTATTCTTTTGTATCGATAAACAATCATTGGAGGACAAATCTGGCCAGCGGCATTGGCGGTCAATAAAACGGTTATGTTTTCTTTCTCATCATTGGCCCCTGCTAAGTAGACCGATTTGCTGCCCTTTTCAGCCAATACTTTATCACTTTTGGGGTTCATGTAAAAGGCAGTTTCGTCTGCAATAAAAACTCTCGATGAAATATTCATTACATTGACGAGATCTTTTTCTTGAATGTAGGACCATACCTCTTTAAACCATTGCACTAAATTCTCGCTGGTGACATTTGCTCGAGAACGAGTTAAAGTTTGATAGATCCTATCTCTGATCCTATCATTGCGTGCACGAAACAATTTATACCATTTTTCTCCAGGTACTTTTTCCAAACTCAACTCCTTTGCCAGCCTCGCAACAGTTATCATAAATGTATTTTTTGTCACTGGAAAACCCGCTCTGGACATGGAAATTATCCATTCTACCAAAATATTCTCTTGTTCGGTGGTAAAAGTACCCTTTGGGCCCATTCTTTTTCCGATAGGCAGCTTTCCATTAACTTTATACATTAATGTAACCCTTGGTACTCCATATTTTTTAGCAGTTGCCTTAACTGAATTCCCTTTTTTCACTTCATCTATGGCATCCAGCATATTCTGCTGGGAGTATTTCAAAATTTTTCGTTGTTGATTTGGTATCTAGAAACAAAACAGAATGATTTTTACTTAGGTAAGTAGTTATATATAAATTATTCAACAATATACGATCCAATAGCTGACACCTAGGTGACCAATAGGTGACACTGCTGTCATCTATTGGTTCCCAATGCCTGTTTATATTGAAATTTGTTTGTGTAAGCATGACACAAAAAAAAACGTTATTTTTAAATAACCATATAACAAAATTACTAAATCTAATGCCCGACACCGGATGTCAACTATTGGCCTAAACAGATTCGGCTGCACCAAAAGCTGACACTACGCCAGCAGATTTGTCACTTAGTTTATCTGAATTTAATAAAAAGAAAACATAACCTAAGATGCCACACTTGTTTCCTAGCTTCAACGATCCAGTATATTCAAACAATAAATAATACAAAAAAATAAATTGTGAACTTACCTTCTTAATGTTCCTGTTAACAATATACAAAAAATCAGCCCACCAATCGACACTCCTCGGAAAACGCACTGTTAATGGCAGTAGATCTCACAACTAAATGAGAAAACCGTTACAGACGATCAAGCATAGGTTAAACAGTATTGCCAACGCTCGTATTTTAGTAAGAAATGTTCCTAAGTTTTAATATTAGTGGTTTTTGAAAGGGTGTCATGTATTGGTGTGGGAATGTGAGGGTGTCATCTATTAGCGGTTTTACCTTATTCAATGAAAAACAATTATTTCTAAAAATTATTATCACTGTTCTTTTTACTATTATCTATCTTTAGGAACGGGTTCATAAAAAATAGAAGCGATAACGCAGAATACATTTAAAGAGTCGCAAAATTGATATAATTGCTAAACTAAACTACTATGTATATCTACTAAACTAAACTAAATGTACATCGATATACAATTTGTAGAGATATCTGGGCGGTACATGCTTGAACTAACAATATACTCTCCTCCGCTACTTCTTTTAAGTCCTACGTATTTTACGTCCGATTTTCGAGAAGTCTTTTTTATAATAACTACAAAAGCATTCTAATACTAATTAATATTCTTAGACGAAAATATCACTGAACATAATTTTGTGTCTATTATACGAACGCATTTTTAAACTTTTAGGCAAGAATTGAGTCATGGATTACGAGTGAACAATTATAATTCCCCTTTACTGGGCATAAAAGAAAGCCAAAAACACCGTAAAATTCTTAAAAACACTTTAAGAAGCTATGTGACAGAAACTGACCTGATATGAATCCAATCGATCGATTTTTTCCCATGAAAACCATCAGAATATCTGAACTCACCATACTTTAAAAAAGTCTTAGAAACACCGTAAGAAGAGTGGAACCCAAACTGACCCGATATGAATCCAATCACTCAGCAGGATCATTTGAGTTCCGTCTCTCTTCAATAGTAACACCTACGTCTCAAATATGAACGCGATATATCTACCCGTTTGCGAGTTATAAGGATTTTTCATGTTTGTGATAATATATATGGGACTTATATCCATCTTCCATCAGCAGATTCATTCGAATTCCATCCCAGATCTGTGTTACAACCTACGTGCCAAATATGATCTCGATATCTCGATCCGTTCCGGAGTTATAAGAAAAATTTCATTAAAATTCCTTACTGCAGCAACATTTCGTGTCACTTTTCAAAATATCACCCTGTCTAGTACTTCAATTTGAGAAGTCCGCAGACGATATGTCATTGTGTTCTGTCAAAAAAGCGACGGCGAGGAGAAGGCATACGCACCAGCTGTGTATTTGACTGTGTAGATCGTTCAAAAACGTTAATCGAATTTCACGGCTCGCCGGTCACTTAGTCCAGTACTTCGAAAAGATAGGGCCGACAATAACAGGGGCGGTGGGGTAGCCGTGCTCATAAAGTCTGATATCGCGCACACACACAATTCTATACGGAACACAACTGAGAATATGTGTGTGACGCTAGAGGGCGGCATGCATCATTGCCGCGTATAATAGGCCAGCGAACGGCTTCACAGCCGGTTGTCTGGAGAATATATTGAACGTGAGCCCGCGTTGTCTCCTCATAGGCGACCTCAACGCCAGACATCGCAACTGGAACTGCCATCGCAACAACGCAAACGGAAATACTCTGTTTGACTATGTAAATAGTCATAATGTAATGTCATCCTGCAGTATCCGGACGATCCCACCCATTTTTCGGACAATGGTACAGCACCCACAACCCTTGACATAGTGGTTAACAAGGGCGTGAGGAACTCCACGGCTCCAGTGTCGCTGGAGGAACTCACGTCCGACCACAACCCAATCATTCTAGAACTGAGTGATATGTCAAGGGAAAACATCACACGAACAATTACATCTTATAGAGGCGCCAACTGGGGCCTCTATAAGGCACACATCAACAGAAACTTAACACTGAATAACACAATCAGCACATCCGCCGAGCTGGAAAATGTAGTGGAAGAGTTTACGAGAGTGCTGCAGGATGCCAAGCAGACTGTTTCCACCACTACAACAATAAATCCCAACAAAGACCGACTCGACGCAGCGGTCATACAAGATATACACGAGAAAAACAGACTGAGACGGCTTTGGCAGCGAAATCGCGATGCCGGCGCTAAGGCTGAGATGATCAGACTGCAAAGGCAAATCAGAACCACCATCAACACTGTAAGAAACCAGAAATGTGGGGACAAACTGGCAGCGCTAAATCCTCAAGACAACTCGTTGTGGAAGCTGACGAGGGCACTGAAAAATACGCGGGAGGCCATACCCGCGCTGACATGCGCGAACGGACAGACGGCGATGACAGACGTGTAAAAAGCGAGTGACCTAGCTTCCCATTTTGAAAATATACACAACAACAATATACCAAATAATTTAGAGCACGACCGCATCGAAAATGACATAAACGAAATCATTGGTCATGACGTACAACTGACGAGACGAGAGTTTCTGAAGGTCATGACCAAGCCCTCGGAAATAGTAGACATTGTCAAAAACTTACCAAACAACAAAGCCCCGGGAAAAGACGGCGTCGAGTACAAACTGCTCAAATATCTCCCGAGGAACCGGTGTGAAATCATCCACAACCACATTCTGATGTAGGACTATAATCGATAAAGTCGTGGCAATGAAATAATACGAACTATTTTACCTGGTTTTAATTCAATTACAAACAGTAATTTCTTGTCTCTTAACTAATGCAAAAAGTGTAAAATTTCACGAAATTTGCTTGTTTTAAAAATGAACATTTTTTTATAAAGAGGATAAAAAAGTCTTACATTAAATGGTTCTAAAATTTAAAAAATTCGTAATTTTCTAAATAATTGCTGATGCGTCAAAATTTTAACGTAGACTTGTTACTAATAGAGCAGTGGATTGTTTCTAGGTATTGAAATCATTTGTCAGGGGGTTTAAGAGGGTGAGAAGGGGTAAAAACGGTATATATCAATAAACAATTTAAAGGATTATTAATCTGGTAAAATGTTTATGCAGTGACGTTGCAAATAACAGAGCAGCTAACAGAGTCATTCGTCAGGTCGTGTTAGAGGGTGTGAAGGGGTGAAACTTGTTAATAATCGATAAATACTTCAACAGTCTTTGAATTGTAAAATATTTAATTAACACTTGTCAAAAATAATGTTATTAATTGTTTTTAACTGCTAACATCATTCGTCAGCCCGCCTAAGGGGGTAAAACGAGGGGATGAAATATTTAAAAAATTGTAGCTTTTCAAATAATTGTTGATGCGTCAAAATTTTAACGTAGACCTGTTACTAATAGAGCAGTGGATCGTTTCTAGTTATTGAAATCATTCGTCAGCCCGTCTAAGGGGATGCAAGGGGATGAAATATTTAAAAAATCGTAGCTTTTCAAATAATTGTTGATGCGTCAAAATTTTAACGTAGACTTGTTACTAATAGAGCAGTGCATCGTTTCTAGTTGTTGAAATCATTCGTCAGCCCGTCTAAGGGGGTGAAGCGAGGGATGAAACGTATAATAAATCGTAACTTTCTAAGCGGTTATTGATGCGTCAAAATTCTAACGTAGACTTGTTACTAATAGAGCAGTGGATCGTTTCTAGTTGTTGAAATCATTTGTCAGCCCGTCTAAGGGGATGCAAGGGGGTGAAATATTTAAAAAATCGTATCTTTTCAAATAATTGCTGATGCATCAAAATTTTAACGTAGACGTGTTACTAATAGTGCAGTGGATGGTTTCTAGTTGTTGAAATCATTCGTCAGCCCGTCTAAGGGGATGCAAGGGGATGAAATATTTAAAAAATCGTATCTTTTCAAATAATTGTTGATGCGTCAAAATTTTAACGTAGACTTGTTACTAATAGAGCAGTGCATCGTTTCTAGTTGTTGAAATCATTCGTCAGCCCGTCTAAGGGGGTGAAGCGAGGGATGAAGCGTATAATAAATCGTAACTTTCTAAGCGGTTATTGATGCGTCAAAATTCTAACGTAGACTTGTTACTAATAGAGCAGTGGATCGTTTCTAGTTGTTGAAATCATTTGTCAGCCCGTCTAAGGGGATGCAAGGGGGTGAAATATTTAAAAAATCGTACCTTTTCAAATAATTGTTGATGCATCAAAATGTTAACGTAGACTTGTTACTAATAGAGCAGTGGATTGTTTCTAGTTGTTGAAATCATTCGTCAGCCCGTCTAAGGGGGTGAAGCGAAGGATGAAACGTATAGTAAATCGTAACTTTCTAAGCGGTTATTGATGCGTCAAAATTCTAACGTAGACTTGTTACTAATAGAGCAGTGGATCGTTTCCAGTTGTTGAAATCATTTGTCAGCCCGTCTAAGGGGATGCAAGGGGATGAAATATTTAAAAAATCGTAGCTTTTCAAATAATTGTTGATGCTTCAAAATTTTAACCTAGACTTGTTACTAATAGAGCAGTGGATGGTTTCTAGTTGTTGAAATCATTCGTCAGCCCGTCTAAGGGGGTGAAGCGAGGGATGAAACGTATAATAAATCGTAACTTTCTAAGCGGTTATTGATGCGTCAAAATTCTAACGTAGACTTGTTACTAATAGAGCAGTGGATTGTTTCTAGTTGTTGAAATCATTCGTCAGCCCGTCTAAGGGGATGCAAGGGGATGAAATATTTAAAGAATCGTAGCTTTTCAAATAATTGTTGATGCGTCAAAATTTTAACGTAGACTTATTACTAATAGAGCAGTGGATTGTTTCTAGTTGTTGAAATCATTCGTCAGCCCGTCTAAGGGGGTGAAGTGAGGGATGAAACGTATAATAAATCGTAACTTTCTAAGCGGTTATTGATGCGTCAAAATTTTAACGTGGATCTGTTACCAATACAGTACTAAACAGTTTCTAGGTATCGAAGTCATTTGTCAGAGGGTTTAAGAGGGTGAGAAGGGGTAAAAACGGTATATATCAATAAATAAATTAAAAGATAATTAATCTGTAAAAATATTTATGCAGTGACGTTGCAAATAATAAAATAAGCTATTGCAGCTAACACAGTCATTCGTCAGGTCGTGTTAGAGGGTGTGAAGGGGTGAAATTTGTTAATAATCGATAAATACTTCAACAGTCTTTGAATTGTAAAATCTTTAATTAACACTTGTCATAAATAATTTTACTAATTGTTTTTAACTGCTAAAATCATTCGTCAGTCCGTCTAAGGGGGTAAAACGAGGGGATGAAATATTTAAGAAATCGTATCTTTTCAAATAATTGTTGATGCATTAAAATTTTAACGTAGACTTGTTACTAATAGAGCAGTGGATTGTTTCTAGTTGTTGAAATCATTCGTCAGCCCGTCTAAGGGGGTGAAGCGAGGGATGAAACGTATAATAAATCGTAACTTTCTAAGCGGTTATTGATGCGTCAAAATTCTAACGTAGACTTGTTACTAATAGAGCAGTGGATCGTTTCTAGTTGTTGAAATCATTTGTCAGCCCGTCTAAGGGGATGCAAGGGGATGAAATATTTAAAAAATCGTAGCTTTTCAAATAATTGTTGATGCTTCAAAATTTTAACGTAGACTTGTTACTACTAGAGCAGTGGATGGTTTCTAGTTGTTGAAATCATTCGTCAGTCCGTCTAAGGGGGATGCAAGGGGATGAAATATTTAAAAAATCGTAGCTTTTCAAATAGTTGTTGATGCTTCAAAATTTTAACGTAGACTTGTTACTACTAGAGCAGTGGATGGTTTCTAGTTGTTGAAATCATTCGTCAGCCCGTCTAAGGGAGATGCAAGGGGATGAAATATTTAAAAAATCGTAGCTTTTCAAATAATTGTTGATGCTTCAAAATTTTAACGTAGACTTGTTACTACTAGAGCAGTGGATGGTTTCTAGTTGTTGAAATCATTCGTCAGCCCGTCTAAGGGGGATGCAAGGGGATGAAATATTTAAAAAATCGTAGCTTTTCAAATAATTGTTGATGCTTCAAAATTTTAACGTAGACTTGTTACTAATAGAGCAGTGGATGGTTTCCAGTTGTTGAAATCATTCGTCAGCCCGTCTAAGGGGATGCAAGGGGGCGAGATATTTAAAAAATCGTATCTTTTCAAATAATTGTTGGTGCATCAAAATTTTAACGTAGACTTGTTACTAATAGAGCAGTGGATTGTTTCTAGTTGTTGAAATCATTCGTCAGCCCGTCTAAGGGGATACAAGGGGGTGAAATAATTAAAAAATCGTATCTTTTCAAATAATTGTTGATGCGTCAAAATTTTAACGTAAACTTGTTACTAATAGAGCAGTGGATTGTTTCTAGTTGTTGAAATCATTCGTCAGCCTGTCTAAGGGAGTGCAAGGGGATGAAATATTTAAAAAATCGTAGCTTTTCAAATAATTGTTGATGCTTCAAAATTTTAACATAACTTGTTACTAATAGAGCAGTGGATGGTTTCTAGTTGTTGAAATCATTCGTCAGCCCGTCTAAGGGGATGCAAGGGGATGAAATACTTAAAAAATCGCAGCTTTTCAAATAATTGTTGATGCGTCAAAATTTTAACGTAGACTTGTTACTAATAGAGCAGTGGATTGTTTCTAGTTGTTGAAATCATTCGTCAGCCCGTCTGAGGGAGTGAAGTGAGGGATGAAACGTATAATATATCGTAACTTTCTAAGCGGTTATTGATGCGTCAAAATTTTAACATGGATCTGTTACCAATACAGTACTAGACAGTTTCTAGGTATCGAAGTCATTTGTCAGAGGGTTTAAGAGGGTGAGAAGGGGTAAAAACGGTATATATCAATAAACAAATTAAAAGATAATTAATCTGTAAAAATATTTATGCAGTGACGTTGCAAATAATAAAATAAGCTATTGCAGCTAACACAGTCATTCGTCAGGTTGTGTTAGAGGGTGTGAAGGGGTGAAATTTGTTAATAATCGATAAATACTTCAACAGTCTTTGAATTGTAAAATCTTTAATTAACACTTGCCATAAATAATTTTACTAATTGCTTTTAACTGCTAAAATCATTCGTCAGCCCGTCTAAGGGGGTAAAACGAGGGGATGAAATATTTAAAAAATCGTATCTTTTCAAATAATTGTTGATGCATCAAAGTTTTAACGTAGACTTGTTACTACTAGAGCAGTGGATGGTTTCTAGTTGTTGAAATCATTCGTCAGCCCGTCTAAGGGGGGATACAAGGGGATGAAATATTTAAGAAATCGTAGCTTTCAAAATAATTGTTGATGTGTTAAAATTTTAACGTGGACCTATTACCAATAGGGCGGTTGATTTTTCTAACCACTGGAATAATTTCAGTGGATTTAAGGAGGTGAGAGTGCGTAAAAATAGCAAATACCAATAAACAAATTGACAGATTATTTATCTATGAAAATATTTATATAGTGAGAATACAAAAGTCGATTTCAACTAACGAATCCTTTCGTCAGGTCATCTTAGAGGCTTTGTAGTGGTCAAATATGCTAATAATCGTTGTCTACTTTGACAGTTCTTGACTAGATCAGGTTGGGTAACAGCTCAAAGTGTCGTGCTTCAAAAATGTTAAATATTGTTATACCTGATAATTTTCACAAAAATTAACGGGTTTCGAGAAAGATGTCAAAAATATGAATTGTTTTTCTTGGGGGTGTGAATTCGAGGGTGAATTTCCAAAGATACTCGCTAGAACTTTTTGACGTTCATTGGTACCCCAAATACTGGAAAACAAAAAAAGAACAAAGTCCATAAAAATCTTTTTTTAAGCGCAAAACAAAAAACGCGTCATTTTACTGGGGTACTAGAGGGCACTAGTGAATTTTCAGCTGCATTGTTTTACATACACTCGCATTTCAAATAAAATTGGTAAAAATTTCGTTTTACACTTTCTTGGAACTTTCATTTGTTTCGTAATAATCTTATTTTAAATTGATATATCATCAAATCTGGGGCCATCGCAGGTACAATACTCGAAAAGAAATGCAATCGCGGCTATAACTTGGATGGGGGACGTCCAGGGAAATACAACGATCTCGTTCCACCTTCTAGTGACTTGTGTATCAATATAAACGCAGAAACTATGCAATCTTTTTCGAAAATTCCGTGGCGCATATACCATCTTTTGGATGGAATGTAAAACAGTCGATTCTTTGTCTATTAGATGTTAAACAAATAAAAGATTCCTACTCTTCGACAGAGAAGTTCGATTTTTTCGGGATTGGGGTAACTCGTCTCATGCGTCGTCGGTGATTGGCCTTAATTGCAGAAATAAGCCGACGTCAAATAAATGAATAAAAAGAATCAGCCAATCTATTTAGAAGTTAATTTGAACCTAAGAGAATGTATTGTAGTTCGACATTTTGCACATATTCAGAATCTTGTGTGGTTAATGACAAAAACCATTAGTAACATATTGCTCTAAAATTGCAATAAAACATGGCGACCACCCTGTATGTTAAATATATCCTACCATACTATTTCATATGTTTCACATTTGAAATAAAAAAATAAAAATTTTAAGTGTAACAGACGGCATTGCAGTCGGTAAAGCCCGAATTGATATATTGCCATTGACTACAAATCAATATTTGTCCCAATTATGGAAAGACGAGAGAAAAAAACGACTGACGGCATCTAACTTTGGATTGATTTGTAAGGCAAAGAATAATGATTCGTTGTGCAAAAAAGTCGCTTATTTGCTTTACGACAATAATATCAAATGTGCTGCAATCGAATATGGAATTAAGCATGAAAAGAAAGCACTAAAAGAATATTGTAAATTGAACCCAAATAGAAGAATATCTAGCTGTGGGTTAATTGTAGATGAGTGTTTTCCATTTTTAGCATGTTCTCCTGACTGACTAGTTGATGATGATGGAGTCATTGAAATTAAATGTCCATACAGTCTTAAAAACTTAAATCCTCAAGAAGCAATTACCAACGGTTTGCTAAATTATTACTCGACTGAAGGGAAACTAAGATTAACCAGGTCCAGGGAATACTGATCATTGCAAAACGCGAGTGGTGTGATGTAGTAGTATATAGTTCCTTGGGATTGCATGTGGAAAGAATTTACAAAAATGCATGCTTTTGGGAAGAAAATATGCTGGCTAGATTAAAAGAATTTTACTTATATTATTTACTTCCTGAAATAGTGGATCCCGCATATCCCAAACCAATTACAAAGTGTTACTGGAATTACACTGAAATCGTTAAAAGTAGTAATTCATGTTACGAAAGTAGGGGTTTATATTTGTCTTTAAAATTTTTTGACAACGGATTGGTCAAAAACACAAACTTTTACACAAAATGCGCCAAATATAAAAATTATGTTGTATGTACATTTTATTCTTTAATTCACAAAGACTTGAATATAGACGATTTTGATACCCTTACTGGGACGCAATGGCTTACTGAAGCTATAATTAACGCTAGCCTACATACACTAGTGAAACATAAGGACCAGTGTACTGTGCTTACAAGTGACCAATCGTATGCGATTTTTAATTACGGAGATGAACTAGGAATATCATTCTTTGAAGAGGTAACAATGACAATGGAATTAGTAATACCAGTTCATATTAACAGAAACCACTGGTGTGTGATTTTTGTGAATTTTAAGGAAAGCACCTTTTTCTTTCTGGATCCAAGAGGCAGCACTATTTCAAAAACGTCGGAGCGTTACAAGAGCATTTTTTCGGAGTTTGTCGAAAAGTATAATAAAATTAAAAGTACCAAGTTGCCTTGTGGTTTGAAAAATACCATAAAACATCATATTAAACAAAGGGATACACATAACTGTGGTGCTTATGTAATATATTTTGTGTATGTATATATTAAAGGCAAACCATTTACAACACTTGAACACATGAACAATTTTAGAGATGACATAAAAAGCGAGTTATTAAAAAATTCCGAACATAACGTAAATATGTGTCTTATATGTGGCGACTTATCAAATGATTTATCTAATAAATGCAAATATTGTGCGAGACAATTTCATACGATATGCACCAAACTTCCCGACAACATATGCGAATTGTGCAAACAATTTCACATTTGAATACTTTGACTAGCAGCTTTACTGACTTTCTCTGAAGTCAGATGTCAAAGGCTACAGCAAGGTAATCATATAAAATCGGAATCAACTCGGAATTCGCTAATTTATTTTCTGAGTGTTGCTTATTGTATGAGTGTTGTCATATTCAAGTAATAGATCTAGAAACTGGCAGTTTTCGAAAAGACCTATTATACATCTTTCAAAAATATTTTCTTTCTAAAAAATGTTACCTTCGATCGGTTTCAAATTATGTTATAATGGAATGGATTCAAGGTAACGTTTCTTAGAAAATAATATTCTTAAGAAATTTAAAGAAAAAAATTCAAAAAGTACCGAATTCTTGACGCTAGTAGTTGAGTACAATAACACATACAAAAAGTAACATTTAAAAAAATAGTTACATCCGAGTTGAGGCCTATTTTACATGGATACCCTACTAAAGTCGAGGCAAGAATTCAAGCGATGCACGTCACGAGTGATCTCATTAAAGAAATGTTAATACTAACATAATTTTTAATCATTAATTACGTTAAAAAGAGTAATTCTTGACACCCAGTTATTAAGCTTTTTTCAGACATAGGTACAGTTTAATGGGGCTCCAGGATTCTTAGTAGTATTGTTTTATTTATAGAATCGATCTGTGACGTGCATCGCTTGAATTCTTGCCTCGACTATATATCATGTTTGCTTCATTGATATACATCTCAATAGTAATTTATTAGAAAATCACGTAGACAAAATGGTCACCTGGTATAATAGCATCAGTGATTATGGCTATGTAACTTACCAATCCAATTATTCTTAATGATGGATTTGTTTTAAGACACACGAGATTAAAATCTAATTAATACCCTACTCTACCAGCTTAGTAAGAACTCTATCCGAAATATTTATAGCGTAGAATGTTCTAATTTATATAACATACTCTGCCCATTACCTGGTGTAACAAATGATTTCAGTAACAATCAACAATATACTGGCCAGTACGAACATTATTTAGAGAGTTATTATTTAAACATCTTAATCCCTTGCTTCATTTTTTTGGACGGGCTGAACAATCTTTTCAGTGATTAGAAATAATTAATTCTCCTATCTATGACCAGCCTTTATTAAAATAAACAACTGATAAAATGATTATAGTTTAATAATATATTCTACCCCTTTATCCCCAAATTTTAATTATTAGAAAAGCTGAAATTTCTTAAATATTTCATACCCTCGCTTCACCACCTTAGGCGGGGTGACAAGTGACTTTAGCAATTAGAAAGATTTAATAAAATTATGACAAGTGTGAATTAAAAATTTTGCAGTTCATGAACTGTAGAAGTATTTACCGATTATTAACAAATTTTACCCCTTCACACACTCTAAGACGACCCTGTTAACTGCAATAGACTTATTTTAAATATTTGCAACGTCACTGCACAAATATTTTTACAGATTAATAATATTTTAACTTGATTATTGATATTTTCCGCTTTTACCCCTTCGCCCCCTCTAAAACCCCCTGACAAATGATTTCGATACCTAGAAACTGTCAAGTACTGTATTGGTAACAGATCCACGTTAAAACGCATCAACAACCGTTTAGAAAGTTACGATTTATTAAACATTTCACCCCATTGCTTCATCCCCTTAGACGGGCTGACAAATGATTTCAACAACTAGAAACAATCCACTGCTCTATTAGTAACAAGTCTACGTTAAAATTTTGATGCATCAACAATTATTTGAAAAGATACGATTTTTTAAATATTTCACCCCTTGCATCCCCTTAGACGGGCTGACAAATGATTTCAACAACTAGAAACAATCCACTGCTCTATTAGTAACAAGTCTACGTTAAAATTTTGACGCATCAACAATTATTTGAAAAGCTACGATTCTTTTAAATATTTCATCCCCTTGCATCCCCTTAGACGGGCTGACGAATGATTTCAACAACGAGAAACAATCCACTGCTCTATTAGTAACAAGTCTACGTTAAAATTTTGATGCACCAACAATTATTTGAAAAGATACGATTTTTTAAATATCTCGCCCCCTTGCATCCCCTTAGACGGGCTGACGAATGATTTCAACAACTGGAAACCATCCACTGCTCTATTAGTAACAAGTCTACGTTAAAATTTTGAAGCATCAACAATTATTTGAAAAGCTATGATTTTTTAAATATTTCATCCCCTTGCATCCCCCTTAGACGGGCTGACGAATGATTTCAATAACTAGAAACCATCCACTGCTCTAGTAGTAACAAGTCTACGTTAAAATTTTGAAGCATCAACAATTATTTGTAAAGCTACGATTTTTTAAATATTTCATCCCCTTGCATCCCCCTTAGACGGGCTGACGAATGATTTCAACAACTGGAAACCATCCACTGCTCTATTAGTAACAAGTCTACGTTAAAATTTTGAAGCATCAACAATTATTTGAAAAGATACGATTTTTTAAATATTTCATCCCCTCGTTTTACCCCCTTAGACGGGCTGACGAATGATCTTAGCAGTTAAAAACAATTAGTAAAATTATTTATGACAAGTGTTAATTAAAGATTTTACAATTCAAAGACTGTTGAAGTATTTATCGATTATTAGCAAATTTCACCCCTTCACACCCTCTAACACGACCTGACGAATGACTGTGTTAGCTGCAATAGCTTATTTTATTATTTGCAACGTCACTGCATAAATATTTTTACAGATTAATTATCTTTTAATTTGTTTATTGATATATACCGTTTTTACCCCTTCTCACCCTCTTAAACCCTCTGACAAATGACTTCGATACCTAGAAACTGTCTAGTACTGTATTAGTAACAGATCCACGTTAAAATTTTGACGCATCAATAACCGCTTAGAAAGTTACGATTTATTATACGTTTCATCCCTCACTTCACCCCCTTAGATGGGCTGACGAATGATTTCAACAACTAGAAACCATCCACTGCTCTATTATTAACAAGTCTACGTTAAAATTTTGAAGCATCAACAATTATTTGAAAAGCTACGATTTTTTAAATATTTCATCCCCTTGCATCCCCTTAGACGGGCTGACGAATGATTTCAACAACTAGAAACGATCCACTGCTCTATTAGTAACAAGTCTACGTTAGAATTTTGACGCATCAATAACCGCTTAGAAAGTTACGATTTATTATACGTTTCATCCCTCACTTCACCCTCTTAGACGGGCTGACGAATGATTTCAACAACTAGAAACGATCCACTGCTCTATTAGTAACAAGTCTACGTTAAAATTTTGATGCATCAACAGTTATTTGAAAAGTTACGATTTTTTAAATTTTTCATCCCCTTGCATCCCCTTAACGGGCTGACGAATGATTTCAACAACTAGAAACCATCCACTGCTCTATTAGTAACAAGTCTACGTTAAAATTTTGAAGCATCAACAATTATTTGAAAAGCTACGATTTTTTAAATATTTCATCCCCTTGCATCCCCTTAGACGGGCTGACGAATGATTTCAACAACTAGAAACGATCCACTGCTCTATTAGTAACAAGTCTACGTTAGAATTTTGACGCATCAATAACCGCTTAGAAAGTTACGATTTATTATGCGTTTCATCCCTCGCTTCACCCTCTTAGACGGGCTGACGAATGATTTCAACAACTAGAAACAATCCACTGCTCTATTAGTAACAAGTCTACGTTAAAATTTTGATGCTTCAACAATTATTTGAAAAGATACGATTTTTTTAATATTTCATCCCCTTGCATATCCTTAGACGGGCTGACGAATGATTTCAACAACTAGAAACCATCCACTGCTCTATTAGTAACACGTCTACGTTAAAATTTTGATGCATTAACGATTATTTGAAAAGATACAATTTTTTTAATATTTCACCCCCTTGCATCCCCTTAGACGGGCCGATAAATGATTTCAACAACTAGAAACGATCCACTGCTCTATTAGTAACAAGTCTATGTTAGAATTTTGACGCATCAATAACCGCTTAGAAAGTTACGATTTATTATACGTTTCGTCCCTCGCTTCACCCCCTTAGACGGGCTGACGAATGCTTTCAACAACTAGAAACCATCCACTGCTCCATTAGTAACAAGTCTACGTTAAAATTTTGACGCATCAACAATTATTTGAAAAGCTACGATTTTTTAAATATTTCATCTCCTTGCATCCCCTTAGACGGGCTGACGAATGGTTTCAATAACTAGAAACGATCCACTGCTCTATTAGTAACAAGTCTACGTTAAAATTTTGACGCATCAATAACCGCTTAGAAAGTTACGGTTTATTATACGTTTCATCCCTCCCTTCACCCCCTTAGACGGGCTGACGAATGATTTCAACAACTAGAAACGATCCACTGCTCTATTAGTAACAAGTCTACGTTAGAATTTTGACGCATCAATAACCGCTTAGAAAGTTACGATTTATTATGCGTTTCATCCCTCGCTTCACCCTCTTAGACGGGCTGACGAATGATTTCAACAACTAGAAACAATCCACTGCTCTATTAGTAACAAGTCTACGTTAAAATTTTGATGCTTCAACAATTATTTGAAAAGATACGATTTTTTTAATATTTCATCCCCTTGCATATCCTTAGACGGGCTGACGAATGATTTCAACAACTAGAAACCATCCACTGCTCTATTAGTAACACGTCTACGTTAAAATTTTGATGCATTAACGATTATTTGAAAAGATACAATTTTTTTAATATTTCACCCCCTTGCATCCCCTTAGACGGGCCGATAAATGATTTCAACAACTAGAAACGATCCACTGCTCTATTAGTAACAAGTCTATGTTAGAATTTTGACGCATCAATAACCGCTTAGAAAGTTACGATTTATTATACGTTTCGTCCCTCGCTTCACCCCCTTAGACGGGCTGACGAATGCTTTCAACAACTAGAAACCATCCACTGCTCCATTAGTAACAAGTCTACGTTAAAATTTTGACGCATCAACAATTATTTGAAAAGCTACGATTTTTTAAATATTTCATCTCCTTGCATCCCCTTAGACGGGCTGACGAATGGTTTCAATAACTAGAAACGATCCACTGCTCTATTAGTAACAAGTCTACGTTAAAATTTTGACGCATCAATAACCGCTTAGAAAGTTACGGTTTATTATACGTTTCATCCCTCCCTTCACCCCCTTAGACGGGCTGACGAATGATTTCAACAACTAGAAACGATCCACTGCTCTATTAGTAACAAGTCTACGTTAAAATTTTGACGCATCAATAACCGCTTAGAAAGTTACGATTTATTATACGTTTCATCCCTCGCTTCACCCCCTTAGACGGGCTGACGAATGATTTCAACAACTAGAAACAATCCACTGCTCTATTAGTAACAAGTCTACTTTAAAATTTTGACGCATCAACAATTATTTGAAAAGCTACAATTTTTTAAATATTTCATCCCCTCGTTTTACCCCCTTAGGCGGGCTGACGAATGATGTTAGCAGTTAAAAACAATTAATAAAATTATTTTTGACAAGTGTTAATTAAATATTTTACAATTCAAAGACTGTTGAAGTATTTATCGATTATTAACAAATTTCACCCCTTCACACCCTCTACACGACCTGACGAATGACTCTGTTAGCTGCTCTGTTATTTGCAACGTCACTGCATAAACATTTTACCAGATTAATAATCCTTTAAATTGTTTATTGATATATACCGTTTTTACCCCTTCTCACCCTCTTAAACCCCCTGACAAATGATTTCAATACCTAGAAACAATCCACTGCTCTATTAGTAACAAGTCTACGTTAAAATTTTGACGCATCAGCAATTATTTAGAAAATTACGAATTTTTTAAATTTTAGAACCATTTAATGAAAGACTTTTACCTCTTTATAAAAAAATGTTCATTTTTAAAACAAGCAAATTTCGTGAAATTTTACATTTTTTGCATTAGTTAAGGGACAAGAAATTACTGTTTGTAATTAAATTAAAACCAGGTAAAATAGTTCGTATTATTTCATTGCCACGACTTTATCGATTATAGTCCTACATCAGAATGTGGTTGTGGATGATTTCACACCGGTTCCCGAGGAAAGGTATTGTGCAGTTAACGTATATCGTTAACGCGATCCTGCGGCTGCAACACTGGCCTAGCCAGTGGAAATGCGCCGTGGTCGTGCCCATCCTTAAACCAAACCAGAACGCGAAGTTCGCCGGCAGCTACAGGCCTATCCCGTTACTGTCGGCGATCTCCAAGTTAGAAGCTCGTCCTAACCAGACTAGACGCTGTTTAGGAGGAGCTCCACATCGACGATGAGTCTCAGTTTGGCTTTAGAAGGGGCAGGGGTACGGTACAACAAGTCGTTAGGATAGTTAACGACGTCAAAGTACAATACAACCTCGGGAAAAGCAGCACCATGGTGCTTTTCGATATTGAGAAGGCGTTCGACACCGTCTGGATCCCGGGATTACTATACAAAATGCACTACAACTTTCCGACTTTTTTCATCAAACTTATTCACTCGTTCTTGACGGGCAGATCTGTGCAAGTTCGAGTGAATAACAAACTGTCAACACGACGGGACATTCGCGCGGGAGTCCCGCAAGGATCATGCCTGTCACCAAAGTTGTACAACCTGTACGTCTCCGACTTCCCAGAGTTCCCGAATACGAAGTTGGCCAAGTACGCCGATGACACAGCCATGTATGCGCATTCTCATAACGCTCAAGCAGCAAACATGCTGCTCAAAGCTCATATGGCCGTGCCACGGCATATTACGACCGATGGAAGATTCGGGTAAACGCTGAGAAGTCGGAGGCGATAGTCTTCACGCGCCGATTTACTGAAAATAAAATCCTAACACCAATCTTGATCCGGGGAAACCAAATTCCAACCAAGAGATGCGTGAAGTACTTGGGGGTCAGACTGGACCAGCGACTAGCGTTCAATACGCACATAAATGAGACAGTACGGACGGTCTACTCCATGTCCAGGAGTCTGTATCCGCTCATGGTCAGGGGTAGCAGACTTAACCGACAAAATAAAAAATTGTACACGATGGTGGTCAGGCCGTCCATCACATACGCGGCGCCGGTGTGATGCAGCATACCGACCATGACAATGAGAAAACTAAAAGTGCTCGAGCACAAGTTTATGCGCCTCATTTCTAATTCTGGAAGGTACACCTCCCTCAGAGACCTATTCGCACTTTGCCACGACATAACCCCAATAGCGGACTACATCCGGGACATCTCCCAAATATTCTACTCTTTCAAACTGGGCGATAGTCCGCTAACAAGAAACATAACACAAATTAGACAGCATAATGCCCCATTTCGGATAAAACACTCTCTACCATACCAGACGTTACCGATCTTCCGGCAACCTCTGTAGCCAAACTTTACCAACTATAACTTCCGCTTATCCTATCTGTCTTTACTGATATTTCATATCTTTGAATCTTTAAATCTTTTCTGTCTCTTTCTTCCTTTATGTTTGTTCATGTTTGTTCCGTTTGTTTCTTGTTTTCCTTTTGTACATTTTCAAAATCACAAAAATCAAAATTTTCGAAAAACCAAAATTATCAAAACCAAAGTTTAGGCCAGCCTATGTGCAGCCCGGCATTTACATGTTTCACAGAAGGTTCCTCGTTCAGATTGAGGTACTTGCGTTGGCATCAAAATTAAATTTTAAAAAAATCTAGTATCTAAAACCAAGTTTAGTTATAAGTTTTTTAAAATCTGTTTTTGTTAGATATAGAAAATGTTACCACCTATTTTAATTAATCTTTTATGTGAAAGGAGTTTAGGTTAAGTTTTAAATTGTGTTTTAGCCAAACTAGTTCTATTCCGCCCGACCCTGCAACCCGCCACCGCGAACTACCCGGTGGTTGCATGGTTGGTCCCCGTAATAGGTTCTGGGGCGGCACATGTATTGTATTCATAATATATAATAAAGAAGTTTTGAATTTGAATTTTGGTCACTTATAGAAGAAAAAATTAAGTAGCTTTTTTACACAGAATTTTTTTCTCTACAACTTTTGTCTAAAACTTTTTTTCGAAAACTTTTCCGTTTTTGACATATCGCGATTTCAACCCTTAAATATTGTTTTTACAACCCCTGCCCATCGATTTCTACTTTTTGACTACAGACGCTTGATGTACATCTTAAAACTAATTTCTGGTAAAAAATTCAGCCATGGAGTACGAATGGACATTTAAAAGTCTCCTTTATTGGACTAATTTGAAAATTTGAAAAACATTTTATCAAAAAGCCCCAATACTTCAATATTTTGACATAAATGAAAAAAACTGTCATATCTGTTGATAGTTCAAAAGATGGGGTTGGAGCTGTAATATTACAGAAAAATTTACCATGTGCATATGCTTCTAAAGCAGTTAGTGAGACTCAAAAGCGTTACGCACAAATTGAAAAAGAAATGGCGGCAATTTACTTTGGATTAAGTAAGTTTCATGAGTATGTTTTTGGGAAAAAAGCGACAGTAGAAACTGATCACCAACCACTCATATCTATTGTAAAAAAACCTACAATACAAAAATATGATATTGAGCTAGTTTACAAACCGGGCAAACAGCTTAATTGCTGATGCTTTGTCGAGAGCATTTATTCAGGGTGATAATAGCGACGACCAGTTTGATAATGAAGTTAATGCACAAGTTTGTTCAGTCATATCAGAATTAAATGTTACACAACATAAATTACAGGAGATTAAAGAGAAAACCAGTAAAGATGTGATTTTGAGTGAATTAAAAAATATTATTTTAGAAGGTTGGCCAAAAAGTTATAATAAAATAAAAGAATCAGTGAAACCATTTGCTAGGTTTAAAGATGAGTTGACTGTAATAGATAATTTAATATTTAAGGGCAGATGTTTGGTTATTCCAAACTCATTACAAAAAGAAATTTTAAATAAAATTCATTATAACCATTTAGGTATCAAGAAATGTTTGGATATAGCTAAACAGTCAGTCTTTTGGCCTACCTTAGTAAATGATGTTAAACAAGTAATAGAATGCTGTAGTACATGTCAAAAATATTCTAAATCACAGTGTCCAGAACCTTTAAAGTCGCATGAAATTCCAATGTTGCCTTGGAATAAAGTAGGTTGTGATTTGTTTGAGCTCAGGGGTGAAAAATTCATATTGCTAATAGATTATTATTCTAAATTTATTGAAATAGAAAAGTTAAAGTCAGATACAAGTCAAACAGTCATTACAATTTTGAAAAATATGTTTGCACACCATGGTATTTCCTTAACTTTAATAACGGATGGAGGCCCACAGTTTACATCAAATTTATTTAAAGAATTTAGTAAAGAATGGGAATTTACTTACATACTTACGTCACCCACTTACGCTAAATCAAATGGGATGGCTGAACGTAACGTTCAAATTGCAAAAAGTATTTTTAAAAAAGTAGTAGAAGATAAAAGAGATATATACCTTGCCCTGTTATATTATAGAAATATACCTATAGGAGAAAATTTCTCACCTGCACAGATATTAATGAGTAGAAAATTACGGTCCACAATTCCTGTTAACAGTAAAGAATAAATACCTAAATTAGTTAATAAAACAAAAGTTAGCACTTATATTGAACAATCAGCTAAACAACAAAAATATTATAACAAAAAAGGGGTTAGAAAATTACCGGAAATTAAAAATAACAAAAGAGTAATGATTAAATTAACACCGAAAAGTAATTGGATACCAGGAATTGTAGTACATAAAATTAGAGATAGGACATATGTAGTCAAGGGTGGCTCTGAGTACATCAGAAATAGAATATTTATTAAAGTCTTACCAGTATCTAAAGATGTACCACAGAGGCATGATTTGTTTAAAACCTCCATGAAACTGTCAAAAAAGGAGGAAGAGATAGGAAAAAAATGTTATTTACCATTAAGCAACTCGGATAGTGATGATAGTGAAAGTGTTGTGGACATTGAAAGTTATCAAGAGGATGAGAACTCACTGAATTCAGAATCTAATGCTTCCAGTGAAAACGAAAGGCTTATAATTATTCCGCAGGTTACAAGAAGTGGAAGGATAGTCAAGCAACCTGAAAGGTTAGACTTATAATCTTAGAAAAGGGGATGTAAGAGATGTAAGACCCTACTGGGGTATATTGTACATTTTAGATTGGTAACACTGTCTGTCAAGTCGTAATGAATAAAGTACACGTATCGTAAATGTTGCAGTATAATTTATTAATCTTAAATTATCCCACTAACTAATAATAAAAAGAAATACAAATATACAAATATTACATAAAGTACACATTTTCAATATGAAATCATACAGAAAGACTTTGTTCAAACACAGGGCAGGCACAATGACGCGCAATATGGCGTCTTGACTCGACCTTGAAAAGTTAATAGGCAACTTCCTCATGTTTATTAATCTTGGGTGCTTCCCTTTTGCACGAAATCTCAGTTTATCCTCACATTTGACGTCAGCGAAGTGAGTATACTAATCTCAGTGAATATGTGCTGCTCAGTTCTCAGTTGTGCAAAAGAAACGATCTTCTCCTGCACTCCTAACCTAAATGTCTGTCAAAGGTTTTGTGACTTTAAAAAAAGTTTTGGTTGTTGTAATTTTTTCATTTTTACGAACCGTGCATAAAATTAAAAATAATTACTCACCGATGCATAAAAATATAAATAACTCAAAAGCAAATAAACACTAACCTCAATATTTAATTGAGTACAAAGTGAGTTTGCGCCCAAATGGAGGTAGAAACTATCACTTTAGACCATGGTGTACTGTATTAGGTGGTCGGACACACGGCACTTGCCATGTTAATCGACGGTTTCATAAGTGCTTGGTTTCTATTGAATTTAGTGTATGACGCCCGGAATATACCCCTGCAATTACCAAGGCATAGATCATGGCATAGATAGACGGATTTCCTTTGATGCATGTAGTGTTGCATATATACACTAAACGGCAAAACTAAGACAAAAAGAACGAACTAAGAGGCTCTTTAAATATAAATAAAACAAATCTATAGAGCATTACCTACACAGAACCTGTAAAACTGTATTTCTAATATTTCTATGTGTAAGTAACGACGAGACCTTATTTGTCCTGCCATCTATTGCACTACACACAACTAAACACTTACGAAGCCATTCGTACGGGTCTTGTCCGCATCACCTAATTATACTACGCCATGCTTTAGACTCATTTGCAGGAACTATGCGAGAATAAACTGAGATTTCGTGCAAAAGGGAAGCACCTGTCCTGTTCAAGGTCGTGGGGTCTTTGACGTTACTAAGTCAAAGCCCGCGCTTTATTTCCGCACTTTTGATGTTTTTCCGATAGAAATCGTGCTAAAAAAAAAAAAAAAAAAAAAATAACGTCGAAATGTTTTATAAAATACTATCACATAAAACATTTAAAAAAAATTCATTCACTGAAAAGGCCCATTCTAGAAACAATAAAAAAATATTATTAACTGTCATTTAAGGTCTGAATAAGTTTTGTGTTCTAAATATTTGTAAAAATAAGTGATATTTGTTATGAAATTATTATTATTATTATTATTTGAGGCACAAAATTGAAATAGTTCGTTTGGTTGGTGATAATGCTCGTTCGATAGAGAAGCAGCTGATGAATTTAGGGGCAAATTCATAGACAATACTAAAGTATTTGTTGAGCTCCTGTTTTTATTTATTCATTTTTTGCTCCTGTTTCTATATTTTCACATATAAACGCATCACCTTAAGCAAAGAGGTAAGGTGGCGGGTGTCAAGTTGTAAGAATTAAAGGAATAAATTGTCATAAACAAAAAGATTCAATTTTGTATTTATATTAAATAACAAACAACCAAAATATTGTGTTTGGGGTGGATTATTCGAAAAGTTAATTAAAATTACAGTCCACTCACGATACAGGATAAGTCCACGTAAAACCCAAACACGAAACATGGCCCCTCGATCCGCATAATCAGTGTTGGAAAAATAAATCATAAATTGCAAAAACGAATTTAACTATTGGATTCATCGAGTTATTACTGGAATATGGAATACTCTAACGAAGTTTAATCTAGGAAAAACTTCAGACATCAGAGAATAATTTTCTATCACATTGAAATTTTGGGAGTAAATGAAAACATATTGTCAGACAAGTTTTCTGTCTTCTTTCATTCATTGTCTCAATTTGTTATTTAGTATTAGTAATTCACATGATATATGACATTGTTTGTTTTGTTATATGATACATTTAAATCATTAATTCACGATGATAAGAAATTGAGTAATATACAGAAATTTCATTATTTGCAAGCTGCCCTGAAGGGAGAGGCTGTCCAGGTAATACATTCTCTTGAAATATCAGATGCAAACTATGATATGGCTTGGACGTTACTAAAATCGCGATTCGAAAATAAAAAAGTTATTATCTGTACTCATATAAAAAACATATTTTTGAACTGCCAAATGTAACAAAAAGTTCACAATCTTTGTTGAGAGAATTTTTAGATAAGTTCCAAAAACATTTTCAGTCTTTAAAAAATTTAAAACTGCCAGTAGATAAATGGGACGAAATTCTCATTTACTTATTAACTTCAAAATTAGATCCCAATTCAGAGAAGGAGTGGGAAATTCATTCAAATGATATAGATAAATCAGTTTAGTGAATTTATATCAAAAAGGTGTCAACTTCTAGAATCAATGGACAATAAAACAACACAAAATATAACCCATCGAAAACAAGATTTTAAATCACAAACATACAGCACAGTTGATCGACCAATTATTTGTCCATTTTGCAAAGAAGGTCACTTCATTCATTCTTGCAAAAAGTTTCTGAAGTTAATTCCACAAACACGTTACTCTGAAGTTAAAAAATTAAGGTTATGTTCAAATTGTTTCAGACGTGGACATTCGACTAAAGAATGCCATTCAAGAACATGCAGCACATGTAATAAAAAGCACAATTCTTTATTACATTTTGAAAATAATTCACAAGCGCAGATTCATACACAAACACAATTTAATTCTCAAACAGATACGCACTCGGTAAATCATGCATTTACAACCGAGAATACAATCCGGGAGAACCTACAATCACCAACAATATCAACTCATTGTAATGGAGGTTCTAGATCATTCATATTACTATCAACGGCAGTGATTTATATATATGATTTTCAAGGTAACCCAATCAAATGTCGTGCATTACTTGATAGTGGGTCGCAGTCAAATTTTATCACTAGTGAATTGTACAAAAAATTAAACTTAAAATCAATCTCTATTAATGTGTCAGTTATGGGCATAAATTCATCATTAACAAACATATCACAAAAAACTCAAGCCAAAGTTCAATCGATTCATAATAATTATAATGTAACAATTTCTTTTTTCTAATTTTGACATATAAAGTGACACTTTTTAAAACTGATTGACATTATGAAACGTCTTACTTTTTGTAACTAGTTGCATAAAGTAAAATTTTATGCAATTGGTGACGAAAAATGTATTTCAAAATTAGTGACAAAAAGAATTATTCTAGTTATTAAACTGTTATAATACAAGTTAAAAACATAAATTATAAATTAATTAATTATTATAAATATTGATAACACAATTATTGCAATTATTCAAATTAATTCCCGACGACATATTTTTTTCATTGCTCGAACTTGCTGTTATTTGGGAAGTGGCGCACATTGCTTTAGATGTTTCACCAAATATTTCTTGCGCTATAAGTTTCTTATTATTCATAGAATTTTCGACATATCCCTCCGCAACAGAGCTAGATTTCCAACCTCCGTGCCTCTTTAATTTTAAAATATCAGCGCCACTGTCTGCTAGAAAAGTGGCAGAGCTTCTTCTAAAGCAGTGGCCAGTATATAGAACAGGGTTTGAAAGACGAAGAAATTGTGCAATAACTTTTGGCAGACTGCTAAATGTGTTAATTCCAACAGGATTTCTGGTACATTTTCCATTCGCATATTTTACAAAAAATCTGTTGTGTTTAAGAACTTGGGGTCGCAACTTAATATATTTTCTTAATATTTCAACAAGATTCGTATTTTCAATGTCTCCAGTGGTAATTGCAAACTGCCGTATAACTTTTGTTTTTGAAGGTGGGATATCAACATGAAAATAGCTTCCTTCGTCTATAACATTTTCAACTGGAAGAAATGTTAATTCTGCTTTTCTGCATGCTCCTGCCATTCTAATTATCATTGCAACCTTAGCCATTAAGTATTCTTTGTCATCAGCTTCCACTAAAAATTTGGCAAAATCTTCTTTAATAAAAACTTTTGACTTTTTAGCACTGTACCCGTCCGCTTGACTTTTAATATATGCTACCAAATTTGTATATTTTTTAATATCAATATTCCTTTTCAGATTTAGTTCAGACCTTAACATTGAGTAAAGTGTCCATAATGTGGAAACTTTTAGATCTTTCTTACCCTCAAAATATGCAAGTAAAACTTTCTCATTAACATGTTTCATCACACCACGTAACAAATTTTTCGTATGCCAAATCATAAACTGCCTTTGACTTTTTGGGAATTACTGATAATAGAGCATTACCTGCTGCCTCTTCAATATCGCTTGGTAGCTCTTCAGAACTTGAATTACTCATTTAAAAAAAATAAAACTAAAAATATATCAATCTCACTAAAAACCTTCCGTCTAGACTTTTTTACAAAATGTCAAACTGACAACTAACATGAAGTAACAGCAACAAACTAAATTTACGTTTTCCAAATTTTTATCAATTATATTAAATTTAATTTTTTTATTACTTTCTTCAAAATTAGAAAAAATCTTGTATGCAATACGTTACGAAATGAAATTTTGTGTAACTTGTGAATTTTTGCGAAACTCACTTCGTTCGTTCCGCAAAAATCTCACGCGTTACACAAAATTAGGCATTTCGTAACTGATGGCATAAATAGCTATTTTAATCATTGATAAAATAACGGAAAACATTCCTCAATTCACACTCAAAACGTTCTGCATTTAACATTCCACATAATATAAAACTGGCTGATCCCAATTTTTATGACTCACAGCAAATCGATATTTTACTTGCTGCTAGCATTTTTTATGAATTAATGTGTGTGGGACAAATAAAGTTAGGTCCTAACCAACCGATTTTACAGAAGTCTACTTTTGGGTGGATTGTATCTGGTCCCATGAATACATGCTTAGTGCAAAATCCTCATTGTCACTTAATTACCAATTCAGAAATAAACAAGTAATTAGAAAGATTCCGGGTGATTGAACAAGGTCCGACAGAAAAAATGTATACTCAAGAAGAGTTTGAATGTGAACAATATTTTTTGAATAATTTTAGTAGAGATCAAATTACTGGTAGGTTTTCGGTAAAGCTACTTCTCCGAGACAATTACTTACATTTAGTAGATTCTCAAGAAACGTCAATTAAAAGATTCTATTCAATAGAACGTAAACTATTAAAATATTCGCAACTTCGTCCTCAATATAATGATTTCATGGATGAATATTAATTGTTAGGTCATATGTCTGAAATTAAACCAAATTGCGCTCAGGATAAAATTACATTTTATTTTCCACATCATTGTGTTAAAAATGAATTATCACTTACCATAAATCTGCATGTAGTTTTTGATGGGTCGTGCAAAACATCCTCTAATTTATCAATAAATGACGTGCTCAAGGTAGATCCCATAATTCAGGAAGACCTTGTTTCTTTATTAACCCGTTTTCGCAAACATAACATAGTTATCAAGGCTGATATAGCCAAAATGTATCGACAAATTGAAATCCATCCAGACCGTAGGAATCTGCAACGTAAAGTCTGGCGGTCGGATCCCAGTAAACCTTTAGCTCATTTTCAACTTAACACGATTACTTATGGGACCTCTTCGGCTTCCTTTTTAGCGATTAGATGCTTGCAGCAAGTGACAAAAGAAAATCAGGAAAGGTATCCTACAGCTTCTCAGGTAATACTTCACGATTTTTATATAGATGATCTCATTACAGGTACTAGTGATGAAGAATCAGCCAAAATATTAATACAATATCTATCTACCATATTAAATAGCGCATGCTTCGACCTGTGTAAATGGACTTCAAACAATGTTCCAATTTTCTCAAATCAAAATATGTCTTAAGTTGAAAAACTACATCATTTCTGATGATGAAAGTTGCAAAACATTGGGCGTATTGTGGAATGCAAAGCAAGACATTTTTCAGTACACTACCAATCCAGAATCTCGATAATAAGAAAAACATTACAAAGAGACTAATTCTTTCCATAATATCGAAAATTTTCGATCCATTGGGACTCGTTGGTCCTGTTACTATTACAGCAAAGGTTATATTACAACAGTTGTGGTGTGGTTATTAAAGTTGAGCTGGGATGAAACACTTCCATTAGAGTTATTTACAACATGGAACAATTTCTACAGTCAGTTATCGTTTCTTGATGGAATGGTAACTAGAAAAATTGGAAAATTGGAAGTTGAAAATTCTAACCTGAAAGCAATGATTAATAAACACAATCAGTCAAGGACTCAGAACTTTGAAGAAGAATCAATAAACAGAATAGTAAATCGTATAAAAGCAACATTTGATAACGATTTTAAGTCACTAAGGGATGAAATATATGAATTAAAAACTAAATTAAACATAGATAACGAAAATAAAAGGCAAACAAAAACTCATCATGACCCAAAAAATGTAAGCATACAAAAAACTCAAGCAGTAAAGGCACAAAATCCAGAGACCCCAAAACAATATTTTCAGATACTAAAAACACCAATAGATAAGTTAAGTATCCCGAAAAATAAACAACATAATAATCTCAGGATCAAACGGTCTTAAATGTTACATGGTAGCAGCCGATTTTAAACATAATGACCAATTTTACCAACCATCCTTCTGGCCCAAAGGTGTTGGCTACCGAAGGTTTGATTTTAAACTCTATGAAAAATATAAAAAAATACATACTCTACAGAATGATGCTGAAACTTAACACTACACAACACAACCGGCTTCTTTTTTAGGAATAACATAAATAATACTATTATAGATGGAGACAGTATAAAACGAACAGTGTCAACCACAGAAAATACAGACACTGAATTAAAGAGCTTAAGTATCCCACATTATATACTTGTAAGTGCTTGTTGTAGGGTGAACCGCCAACACGGTGGTGTGGCTATATATGCTAGAAATGATATTAAAGATACACTTAAAACAAAAAATGTGAAGTATATTAATTCTTTTGGATCTGAAACTAACAGAACTGTGTGCGCCATCGCTATGCTACAAACAGTTTAAAATAAATGTAATTGCAATTTATAGACCTTCAACAGGCAATTTTGATATGTTCTTTAACAATTTGTCACATGCTTTAAAATTACTTAGTAAACAAAATTCGATAGTCACTCTGGTCGATAGCCGAGTGGGTTAAGGCGCGAGGTGGCAATCGCGATTAATCTCAACACGGACATCGCACCACCGGGTTCGAATCCTGGCTCCGGTACTGGCACTGTCGGAGGAAATGGTTGTATGTCCGCGTTTTTTCAATGTGTAACCCCCTTCCGCACAAGCCCTGGCTTCTGGAATTGGGGGTTGTCTAATTTCTGTGGTGTTATTATACTTTGCGGCGATCTTAATATAGATTCCTTAAGGGAATCTGCAGAAAAAGATATTTTGCAAGATACTTTTGATTGTTTTAATCTTACAACAACGTTAAATGTACCTACTCGCACTGCAACAAATATAAATAATATAACATCAAGAACGGACATTGATTACATAGCTACAAATCTACCAGAAGATAGATACGTAGCTTATGTAAGTAATCCGTGCATAGCTGACCTTGCAGCACAAATAATTTGTTGCAAGGATCTAAAAATAACTAAAAAAAAGAATAACACTTTTTATTACGCTAGACATTTCTCAGATAAAAATATTGAAAAATTTATTTATATGCTTGAAAAAACTGCCTGGGATAGTATTTACATTGAAAATATTGATGAAGCTTTCAAACATTTTATCGAGTTGCCCACTGTAACAAGATATCAAATAAAGTGAGTTGCAAAAACTGGCTAAATTGTGAAATAATCAGAGAGAGCCAAGAATTAAAAAATCTCTATTGTCTTGCAAATCGATTAAACGATTGGAATCTAACTAATTTATATAAAGACAAGAAAAAACAACATGTCAACAACATCAAAAAAACCAAAAGAGATTGTTTTTCACAACGGGTAAATAAAGCAACAAATAGTTCAAAAGAAATTTGGAGCCTGGCTAATGAACAACTCGGTAGAAAGGTTGAAAGCAATAAAATAACAATAAACATAAACAACACACCTACAACAAATCCTCAAATCATTGCTAACCATTTTGGGAATTATTTCTCAAATGTTCCATCTGAAAAAGTGTCTGAACATTTCAAGGACAATATTTCCAATGAGTGCACTAGCTGCTCCTATGTTGAACAATCATTATTTTTTAAGCCTACAACACCCGAGGAAATTATAGACACAATAAAAAATTTAAAGGATAAGTCTGCTACAGGTATTGACGGAATATCCACTAAAGCCCTAAAGTATGTCTGTGAGAAAATCGCGGAACCTCTGGCACATTTAATTAACAAATGCTTCAAACAAGGCCATTTTCCAAGTATCTTCAAGATTGCATCAGTTTTTCCAGTGTTCAAGAAAGGTGATGAGCTTGACTTTGAAAATTAGCGACCAATTTCCATCTTATGTGTTCTCTCAAAAGTTTTAGAAAGATTAATATTTAACAGAATATCAGCATTTTTAATTAAACACAATATTATAACAACAAATCAACATGGCTTTCAACAAAATAAATCAGTAGAAACTGCCACCTTCCAGCTTCTGCACTTTGGCAGTTTGTATATGACGAAATTGACAAGAAAAATTACGTTGTTGGGTTATTTTTCGACCTAAGCAATGCATTTGATACTTTGAATGTTGATTTTGTTGTATACAAGTTACAAAGGTTGGAAATTAGAGGTCTAGCATTAAATCTTATTAAGTCGTTCATGACTGATAGAAAACTTCATGTGAAAATATATGGTACAATATCAGAAAATTATGAAGTCGCTCAAGGAGTTCCTTAGGGTTCCGTACTGGGACCATTACTATTCTTATTATTTGTCAATGATCTCCCTACTATTATGCAGGAGGGATCGGTTGTCATGTTTGCGGATGACACTTCCATGCTGCTCTCAGCACGGGACCCTGTAGAACTTCGTGATAAAATAAAGAGGATTTTACAATCATCAAGACTGGTGTTATAGTAATACACTTATCTTGAATATTGGCAAAACTCAATGTGTATACTTCTCGCAACGAAGATCGCCTTCAGAAGATCTCATCAAAGTAATACCTACCGAAAACTTCTCAGCAGCTGTCAAGTTCCTGGGAACTATGATTGACAATAGTCTTTGTTGGAAAGAACAAACTAAACGTGTTTGCAAAAGAATTAATTATGCATATTTCGCATTAGACAGTTCACTATTAAATGTTTATTATGCACTTGCATATTCACATTTATCATACAACATTGTGGTTTGGGGTGCTACCTCAAATATAAATCGCGTATTTATCCTACAGAAAAGGCTTATCAGATTATTATTTGACATTGCACCAAGGGACTCTTGTAAACCTTATTTCAAAAGTAATAAAATCTTAACCATACACAGCGTATATATATTAAACACCATTAAACTTGTCACGAAAAATTTAAACATATTCGTAACAAATTCAGACAATCATTCATACAGTACTAGACAAGGTCATCTATTAAAAGTAAAAAATCATAACACGACTTTATATAAGAAATCTCCATATCATGCAAGTATTAAAATGTATAATAAGCTACCTCCTGAAATTAAATCTATAAATTCACTAAACAAATTTACTACTTGTCTGAAAAATTTCCTTGCTACAAACAGTTTCTACTCGGTTGAGGAGTACCTGAACTATGAGCCACAGTGATGCTGAAACATTCATCTACACAATCTGTAATTATTTCAATGTTGTATATTTACCTGTTTGTGATTATTTGTTTATTTTATGAATCAAGTGTATTACGATTATTATTTGTAAATTTTTGAACTATTTGAAATTATTTTATTACTGTTGTGACGTTCATATATATACTCTGTATATCTAACATGATAAATATACTATTCTATTCTATTACTATTCCCCGTCAAATCATGGTTTCTAAACCAATCAATATTCAAATTCATGCTTTCAGCGATGCTTCGTTGATTGCCTGCGACAATTATATCCTTTCCAGTTCTCCTGTCCACCTCTCTGATTATATCTCCCAGCTCCTCCAAAATCAATTCAAATGCCTCCATAGCGTTGGGGGAGACATAGCAGCTGAAAATTACTGCCTCCTTTAACTCCACCCACACGTACCCATTCCCTTTGCCGCTTCCAAATATGCAGATTTTTACGTTCTGGATGTAGATGGCCGCATCCCTGTTTTGATCCATGTACCATCTTGGCCTATAATCTCCCAACATTTGTCTGTTCGGCTCGCTTACCACGAGTATGTCATCCTTTTTCTGCCTCCCCACAGCCATTTTATTATTGTTGTGACGTTCAATATATATACTCTGTATATCTAACATGATAAATATACTATTCTATTACTATTCCCCGTCAAATCATGGTTTCTAAACCAATCAATATTCAAATTCATGCTTTCAGCGATGCTTCGTTGATTGCCTTTGGTTCATCTGTCTATATGCGCTCCGTTGATTGCGCAAGTCAAATTCTGATTCGTTTAATAACAGCTAAATCTCGTGTGGCTCCCTTAAAATCTATAACTGTTTCGTGCTTAGAGTTGAGTACTGCCCTTCTCATGGCACAATTAGTTAATAAAGTTATTTCCGCTTTAAATATTTCTATTAACGAAGTTTATTACTGGACAGATTCGACAATTGTCTTATCCTGGCTTGCAACGGAACCAGGAAAACTTAAAATAATAGGAAAGAATATTAAAACATCCGTTTCACATCATGTAGCCGAGATACAACAACTTTCAGAAATTTCCCAATGGCATTATGAGCAGAATCTGGCCAACGAATTACAATATCCTGTCCTGTAATTCAAACGTGGGCCCGCCGCCATCTGCACATCCAACCTTTCCTCCTTCAATTGGGCCACCTGGGCTCTTTATTTCAATATATGTACCATATCAACACAACTAATACCTTCTGGAAAGCCTGCGATGTTATAAAATAATCTTTTTGATGTCACGAAATTCATTTCTATTTTGTGGAAATTTCACATATCTTGGTAAATTTCTTGCTAAACGTTAATATAATTATTAATATATAAATATTAATATTATATAAAACTAATAAATACATATTTTACACAATTTAGCAACTTTTTTAATAAATGAGTACAACATGAGTGAAGTTTCAACTGCCCTTACTTGTAACTCGTTTCCTACCAATATTTCACTCATTTATTAGTGAGGTTTGAGTGGCTCATTCAGTAGAAATTGTTTATGAATATGGTTATTGTATGTTTAGGGCAAGGTAAGTATAAGCTGAGTGTGAGTGCGGTTTGAGTATGATTTATGAATTTGTCCCTTTTATTAATGTTAGACATCCCAATGGACCAAACGTCAGTAGTACCACTGTATACAATATAAATAAAGTTTTGAATGATACAGGTGCTGTATTAAAACATATTATCAGAGGCAAAAATCACGAACATTTTGTAGGTAGACATAATAATCAAATTTGGAAATATTTTCGTAATATTCCTAATTCCAGCTTAAGAAGTGCCATTCTAGATTTAAATATTCCAAGAGAAACTATTAGATGTCTTGTAAAGAACTATTTGAAGCCATACAAACCAAAGCGTTTGAATACTTTAGAGTCCGGAGATGAACATAGAAGACTTGGAATTTTGTTTATGGTCTCAAGTAGAGTACCTCAATAATTCTAATTTCATTAAAGAAATATTATATACCGACGAAGCCGCTTTCACCACCAACGGTACGGTTTCATCACTGGTCGGTAGAAAATCCAAACTGGGTTATCAATTGTAAAAGACAATATTCACTAAAAGTAAATGTTTGGTGCGGGATACTCCATAATAAAATTATTGGTCCGTTGTTCTTTAAAGGAAATTCAAATAGATTCCAATTTTTGGATTTTTTGAGGAATTAATTTTCGGAAGCACTAGACATCAGTTTACCCATTCGTGACCGAGTTAATTTAAAATTTCAGTTAGATAGGTGTCCTGTACATCATGCAGTGATAGTGAGACAGTGGTTAAATAATCATTTTCGAAATCAGTGGGTAGGTCCCAACGGCTCCCTGATTGAATTTCCGCCTAGATCACCGGATCTAACACCAATGGACTTTTTTCTTTGGGGTACTATTAAGGAAAAGGTATATAAATCGAGACTCCAGATAAATGAAGACCTCCGAGCTAGAATATGGAACGCATTTCTAGAAATTACCCCTACATAATTAAGAAGTGTGTCAAATAATATTTAAAAAATATATGAAAAATGTTACATTGAACAGTGGTTTGGTGGAAGCTTCAAAAATTTAGTTGTTTCTTTACAATCTTCATTTATTACATTACATTTATTGTTGTTAATAAAATTTTTTTAGTGTTTCCTTTTACAATTATTTCATGTCATTGTTATTGGTTCCATGTTAATTTTGCGACATGATTAGCGTCATTATATTTTCATTGCTTATTAGATTTAACTTTGTTGTCTGTTTTTGATGTTTATTCCATGTCTTACTATGTCTGCAATATAATAAATGCGTACTAATAATATTTTCATCTTTAAATTTATCTGCAGAAATTTTATTAATTCGTATTTTTTTATGAAATTTGGTACATGCCCATTTAGGAGGGAGCTGAATACAGGGATGTATTCAGATTTTACGTAAAACAATCGCTAACACGATTTCTTAAATTTTAGCCCCTAGGAAAATCGCGGTAGGCCATGATTTAAAAAAATAAAATGTGACGTTTTGTGCAGTTTTTGGTGGTGTATCCATTAATAAATACAACTTTTATGAGGGTGTAAGGTTTGAAATGGATCACGCTGTATATGCACATATATGAAGATAAACACAAATACTGGAATTGGAATGAAATTTGGTAGATGTATTATGTGATCAAGAAGCATAACTGTCATTTTTTTCCCACTTACGGTTTCATCAGAAATGACCCCAACTTTTGATTTTTAAATGGAACACTGTATATTATTATATTTTTGGAATCCTTGAAAAATTCTGAATACGGTGATGCCCCATAAGTGACATTTCGACTCAATGAAAAAAATTGACTTAAAATTTAAAAAAAAACAAAAAAAATTGAAATAAAATATTGCTTTTGAGCACATCCACCGATTCCTTAGAACATCCGCTATTTTTTGGTAGTACTCTACCATTATGGTTCCATTTGAAAAAATTAAGTTTTGGTAAAAAAACTGTTCAGGCCAAATTTGATGGCCACAAAATACACATTCTCAAATTTTTATGCTCGATTTAATTTTTCTGACATCACACCGGTCCATTACAAGCAATTTTTTCTGGTCATGGCACTCTAGATGTACCAACAAATTTCGAGTCAAATTTTTTTTATGAAGTCGAAACGTCATTTATGGGGCTCAAAATTTTTCAAGGATTCCAAAAATATAATAACCGGATATTCTTAAAAATAAGGAAGAAAAGGGAACGGGGTCTTTTTTTGGAGAGGAAATCCTTTTCGGACTTTCATCAACTAAAACCTCCTCCACTTCCATTGACCTTCATCTTACCACCTTGAAAATAAGGCATTCACAATTATCCGCATTCTCTGTGCTGGCATAGCTGCTTTAATCCTCCTAGTAGCAATCCTGTACCCATCCCCCCATACATTGTTATCAATATCCTGGCATAGTTCTCTCCATTTGTCTTTCTTAGACTTTTTTATAGGGTCTCGCAATATTTTGCGAGCCTCCCGATAGAGCTGTAGGGTTCCTATCCCTCGGCCCTCCATACTTCCGATTCTCTCGGCCGTATTTCCTCCTCGCCTCTACACATCTCTCCCTCATCCTAGATATTTCATCCGTCCACCAGTATACAACGCTTTTCACCTTAGCTGTTCCTTTCCTCGGCATCGCTGTATCACAAGAAATGGTTACCGCCTCTATCAACCTTTCGCTTGTCCTTACACTGCCTCTTCTAAGTTGTTCCTCAAGCGATCGTTTAAATGCTTCTTTATTTAAACGATCCAGCTTCCACTCCCTTACCTCTTGTCGCCGGCATTTCTATTTCATGGCCTAGTTCAAACCGGATGTATCGATGATCACTCAATCATTCCTCCTCCTCCATAACCATCGCGTAATCCTCCTCATTGCCCTTGTCGAGGTCATCATAATGTCTGGTATAGATCCGCTATCTCCCCTAGTAAAGGTGTATACTGATCCCTCATTAACAACTTGGAGATCCATCTGTGCCATCAATTCCAATATCAAGTTATCAAGTTTCCCCTGTTGTCAGTGACCTCTATCCCCCATTCTGGGGCCTCGCCGTTGATATCCCCTGAGACAATTATATCCTGTCCACCTCTCCTGTCCACCTCTCTGATTATATCTCCCAGCTCCTCCAAAATCAATTCAAATGCCTCCATAGCGTTGGGGGAGACATAGCAGCTGAAAATTACTGCCTCCTTTAACTCCACCCACACGTACCCATTCCCTTTCCCGCTTCCAAATATGCAGATTTTTACGTTCTGGATGTAGATGGCCGCATCCCTGTTTTGATCCATGTACCATCTTGGCCTATTATCTCCCAACATTTGTCTGTTCGGCTCGCTTACCACGAGTATGTCATCCTTTTTCTGCCTCCCCACAGCCATCAGCCGGTCTTGGGCGGCCCGGCATCTATTTAAATTCACCTAATGTCAGATCTCTTCTATTATGCATCTGTCCCCTTCGTCTTTCCTCCTCCTCTAATAATGGGCTCAAAGCCGATCTCCTCCTCCCCTCAACCTAATTACGTTGTCCTGCTCCTTCCTTACTCTTCCTACACTCCCTGCTCCTAGTCAGGAGGAAGTAGACCGTTCGGATTCTCCGCCCCCGTTTCGTTTGGAATCCCCTACCCTCGTCCTCTCCTGAACTGTTACCGGAGCTCCTGAATTATCATCTTTCACCCTCATTTTTTCAACCTCGGCCCTATATTTCGCACAAGCCATCGTGGCAGCTCTATGACCTTCCATGTCGCATTCGTAGCAGTGTGGTTTGTTTTGACAATCCCGGGCTATATGTCCTTTGCTACATTTCTTTTCATATTTTCTCCCCCTTCCGTGCATATGCTTGCAAAGTGTCCATGCCTCAGGCATTTATGGCATCTTATGGGATATAACATCTTCTGTACCCCACATCTTGTCCAACCTATTGTTATCCTCTTCTTCTTTTATTATTTATTATTTCCGGTGTTTCCATTAGCTTTTGTATTGCCAGTTTTACTTCTTCCTCTGTTACATCGTCATCAATGTCTCTGATTATTATGTCCTGGCATGTCTTAGTGATATGAATTGCTGTGGCTGGTTCTTTGAGCTTTTCATCTATGGTCTCTTTGAGATTATTGCTAGCCCCATCTTTCCGTGCTTTGACTAGAAGTCTTATATTCCCTTCCCTTGTTTTCTTACTGGCTTGTATTTGCACTCCAATATCCTCTATATATATATATATATATATATATATATATATATACAAAAATTTTTAATTTCCACCAGGGATACAGTCACGGGCTCAAAAAAGAAAACTCTTTTTTAAATTCAAGCTTTCGAAACTTTATTGTTTCTTCCTCAGGAATTCTACAAAAATTTATTATAATCAAAAATATTTAATACAAGTGAAAGGTACTTACTAAATTGAGGTTAAAAAATGAAATTGACAAGTCATAAAGACAGAACCAACACAACTATTACAAAATAAATCACACTTGTGGACTACATTTTAATTTAATTTAAGTTAAAACCAAAAATCTTTAATCTAAAATAGTTTCAGCCACCTCGAAAACTGAACAAGAAGCGGTCAACTACGTTATTTCTTATTCCTCCGAAAAACATCGGAATGTGAGATTAAAAAACTGTCAAAAACAAATCTGAAGCAGAGAGAGAGGGGTCATGTCAACCCCCCCTCTCTCTCTGCCTCAGGTCCGTTGCCAACAAAACACCAAACCCAACCGATCAAAACTCACTAATTTTCAAAAGTATTGTACAGGGTGTTATTTCTGTGACTACCATTGGCATGTAAATGCAACAAATAAGTGTATAATATACTGAGGCCATCAATCTCTGCTTCAGATTTGTTTTTGACAGTTTTTTAATCTCACATTCCGATGGTTTTCGGAGGAATAAGAAATAACGTAGTTGACTGCTTCTTGTTCAGTTTTCGAGGTGGCTGAAACTATTTTAGATTAAAGATTTTTGGTTTTAACTTAAATTAAATTAAAATGTAGTCCACAAGTGTGATTTATTTTGTAATAGTTGTGTTGGTTCTGTCTTTATGACTTGTCAATTTCATTTTTTAACCTCAATTTAGTAAGTACCTTTCACTTGTATTAAATATTTTTGATTATAATAAATTTTTGTAGAATTCCTGAGGAAGAAACAATAAAGTTTCGAAAGCTTGAATTTAAAAAAGAGTTTTCTTTTTTGAGCCCGTGACTGTATCCCTGGTGGAAATTAAAAATTTTTGTTTTTAACTTAGACAGTCGTCTAATATTCGTCTCTGTATATATATATATATATATATATATATATATATATATATATATATGTTAATTTTCTGTTTCATGCTTCTTAATACATTTGCATAGGAATTTGTGTCCTTCGGCTTTACTTCTACTACTCTCGCTTTTCGCATCTGGCTCCTTTGTTTTTGCCATTCATTTTCCTTCCCGTTCCTTGCGCTTGTTTGTGGATCTCCTGTCCCATCATCTATAATCTCAGCAGTTGCCTTTTTCTCCACTGTGCCAGGGCCGCATACCCTTATTTGGATGTTCGTATCCACAAACGTACATTCCACGGCATTCTTCATTTTCGGCCATTCCGGCAGCTTTGGCACATGTACTTCGAGAAATAGCTATACGAGTTCAGAGGCGCATTGACGTTTATGGACAGCATTTTGAACAACTGTTGTAATGTTTTGTGTTAATTTTTTTTATTCCAAAACCACCTTATGTGTAACAAGGTAATTAGAATAAAATTGTGTTTTCTTATTTTCTTTTAGCTGTAATTTTATTTGTATTTATCACACATTTTAATATGACATCAATAAATTCCTTATTAATAGTACTAATAAATGGTACTACGGTATCGATATGGTTCCGTTTGAAAAAATTGGGTTTTGACCCAAAAACAGTTTTGGTGAATTTTATTTGCTCATAAATCACGTAATTTAGTATTTTCAACGGAATATCGATTTTTGCAGCATTACACGGGTCATTTAGAGTAGATCGGAACCGTCATGGCACACATAAATGGAAAACTAAAAATTATAAAAAAAATTGAAATTTGAAATGTCATTATTTGGCATCGTTGGATGGATTCAGAAAATTGTGCAGAATTCAAAAATGCAATAATATATAGGGTGTTCCATTTAAAAATCGAAAGTTATGGTGCTCTGCGGTATTATCGAGAAATGCACCACTAGTGAAAGACTCATATGGCTCGTTCGGAATTCTTTCTGGCTATTCTACCGTGTTGGGTGGGAGGAGGTTCTGCCATATTGGATTTTCTTGGTGACCTCTGCTTATAACCTGTATAAACGAATAATCTACATATCTTGTGCTCGCCTTTACCTCGCTCGACTTCGCTCCCGGTGGGGGTTCTCTTGAAATGATCTGATTTAAGTGACTTTTCCAGCTTTGTTCTGACTTTACTTCACACAAGTACGTGGTTTTGCCAATTCTTTTCTTAATTCGAGCTTCCGTCTAGAGTTTCTTGGGTATTCGGTAGGCAGGTAGAATAAACAAATAATGAAACGCAAAACTAATATTAATAAACCTTATATTTAATTAAAGTAGGTATCAAAATGGTTAGTACAAGTATTAATATTTCTTAAAACTATGTAAAAACAAATAGGTACAATGAAATTTAAAAAAAATGAGCAATAGCAAAAATGTAACAAGCTACATGTACAAATTGAACAAACGAAAAATAGTAAAATTATAAGTCCACCAGGCTTTATATAAACTGAGGGTAATGTGATATGATCTTTCGGCGAGATGCCCGCGATTTTCTTTAACTGAATAGTATGGATATTGATCTAAACTATGCTACACATAACGGTGACATCTAACCTTCGACCATATGGTCGAAGCATCTGACATAACACATAACCTTAAACGCTGCATAACAGCAATGATAAAAATCGAAATTAATAAAAGAGGAATGCTTCTAGTAAAACAAGTGTAGTTATATTATACATAAATTAACATACATCAAGGATAGCATGTAGGCGTACACCCTGGTTCAGTAAGAGTAAGTAATAATGTAGTTTTAATATACTTAAATAAGATCTTAATAACAATTTTATTATTTTCAGCAATGGATATATTAGGTACCAGACTCAACAGACAGCTGCCCTTTTGAGTTTACATTACGTAAATCAGGTAAGATTGATAATAAAAAAATACTTATAAAAATAAACTACCAGCTTATCATGACACTAGCTGTCTCTTCCTCAAGATGTAACCTTTTCTTTATTTTTGTAGAAATTGCTGCTACTGGTGATGTCCAGCGAACATGATATTTAAAAAGTTTAAGTGTACTTACAAATATTTTCCAAAGTATGTCATAATCACGATGGGGCACCTCGATGAAGCTCCTAGGACTGATAATCGGGAAACCGAATAAAACCAAATAATCTGCAGGCTAAATTTCCAATAATTTTCAAGCTTTTCAAGATAAAAATCCAACTCGACCCCTTGATGACTTCCAAAATTCTTTTGTTAGCTGGTCGTAGGGCATCGGACAGTTACAAATGACTTACAAAACAGGTACAGGCAAAATTCATTTAGTATCTAACATCAGTAACATGAAAATAAAATGATCTGAAGGTAACGTACGATATCATAAAGGTTTCGTGAAGATATCGTAAAGGTTTCGTAAATGGTGTTATGTGCTGCCCTCTAACAGGGAAAGATGTGATTAAGTCCCTGTTCAAGGTGAAGGGAAACCTGTATTCTGTTCATGACCTGACTAGTAGGGTGGCGCCGTCTATGAGCCAGTTGACGAACAATCATCTAGTACATAGTAGAAAACTATGGAGGATTCCAGAATATTATGGAATAGGGTTCTGGTACATTTCAAGTGTGTATATAAAGAGGTGAATCCAGCAGATGGGGGAACAGTTCAGTTGAGTGAAGTATGCAGTACAGTTCAGTTCAGTGAAGTAAACGGACAGAGAGTTTTTAGGTTAGACAAGAGTTGACAAGTTTAAGAAGAAAAGTAAAGTACATAGTGTTTTAAAAGCAGTGAATTTATATTAGATTAAGTTATTATTAGTTGTGTAATTTTTAAGTATTTACTAGTGTAATTTTAGTGATTAATAAAATAGTGGTTAGTAAAAATTCTTGTTGCAAGTTATTTGAATCCACAAAGTGTTTACTGAAGACTGTAAACACGTAACAATTGGTGTCAGAAGCGGAATTGCAACAGAATTTCTAAAGAATTCGACGAAGTTCCGTAGTGTTCTATTTTGAAACCACTGGAGATAGTGAAGTGAGTTGAACTGGAAAGTGATATAGACATTAGACAAGACTAATTTGTGTTAGTGTGAGAAAATTTATAGAACATTCTATCCTGAATTTTGTGAAAATATTTGACTTGTACCTGGCATAGACTGTAAATAAGACTTGTTAGTGTTGTTTGTTAGTTTTTGAATGGAAACAAGAAGCATGGCTGGTGAAAAACAAATGCAAGGCATAGTAGGTTAATAATAAGAAAGCGAAGTACCCCCCTCCATACCTCCATGTATACCCCCTACCCCTCCTTCCACCCGAACGTGATTGGTCGATGGGAGGGGATAAGCTCCGCCCACCTAAGAGGATTGGTTGCGTGGAGGGGATAAACCACACCCCTCATAATATGATTGGTCGATTGGTGGGAGGTGAATTTCAACCCACTTATTGTGATTGGTCGAGATAAACCCCACCCATGTATTGTAATTGATCGATTGGTGGGGAAGCTCCGCCTACATAATGTGATTGGTCGATGAGTGGGATGATCACCGCGCTTATTGGTCGAATGGTGGGATTCCATAATTTGGAAGATGAGCCGCTAGGTCACGGCCCCACTTGAGCGTAGGAAAAGTTTGATGACCTTGGGAACTTTTTTATTTTTGGCAATTGGCCCACCCTCGAAGTATTTTTGGTAATTGGCCCACCCCCGAAATCTGTTTGGCAATCAGAGAGCACCGACAGAAATATAAGTTGGCGGGAAATTCAAACCGACTGGAAATTCACATTTAGGCGGGAAATTCTACTACTGCACGTACATCAGATTATAATTTAGTGACATTACATTATTTTATAGTATTATGGCTTATGTACTTATACTTATATTCTTGCGCCACCTATCCACCAATCCTCAAACTTTTAATATATCATGACGTCATTTGATCACGTGACAATATTTTCTTATATAATTACTATTAAATGGAGGCCCTCGCGTTGTCTAAAATGCTCACGAAATATTTGACAATTGATCCACTTCGGAATATTTTGGCAATAACGATACCACTTATTGACCACTTGGCAAACTTTTAATATATTTATTTTGCAATCATAAATCACCATTTGATCACGGGACAATATTTTTATATAACTATTAGAAATGAAAAAAAATAACTTCTGGAGATGCATGTCGAGTTTCGTACTAAGGTTACACGTTATCAACTGAAATAATTACTTTGTGACAAGCTTACCGCTTGTATAAATTAAAATGTATCCAAAAGGATCGACATTTATTAATGGCAACATTTCAAATTAAAAATTAAATCAAACATATTTCGTGATAATGTGTACTAATGAACCCAAAGGATAGCAGAACAAATTTGTCACATAACATGCTTTACTGGATTCCCCCTCCTCCTAGTGAATTACATAGGCCAATGAGCTGCTGAATCTGCAAATTAAATAAGCACCGGATGCATAAGTACAATGAACCGCGGATGTCGCATATCATGTTTCATAGGTCAATGAACTGCTGAGTCTGCAAATAAAATAAACACAAGATGTGTCAGTACAATGAACTGCTGATGCTGCATATCATGTTACACAGGTCAATGAACTGCTGAGTCTGCAAATAAAATAAACACCGGATGTACAAGTACAATGAACCGCTGATGCTGCGTATTGGTTACATAGGTCAATGAACTGCTGACTCTGCAAATAAAATAAATTGCTAACATTGCAAGTGTAGTCAGATATATGAATATGCTTAACAATTTTTTGTGTATTTGTAATAAATAATTCCTTCTGATCGTAAAAAGCTATGACGTCACAGTTTTTCTTATACCAAAAATTTTAAAGTTATTTTGATCCGGACTACCCCGTGGCAGCACTGTATCTAATACCCTACCGATCGTAAAATGCTTCTCTTCGGTAGGCAATTTTTATACTTAGTTAGATTTATTATAATTAATACATTAAAACTGAACCAGTAACCAGCTGTGTGATATCTTGCTGTAAAAGTCCTGATTGAAATTTTTGTCATTGGCGTGCTGGTTAAGGGTGTATAATTAAGATTTTTAGTACATAAAGAGAAAAGAAGAAATATGTTTAAACCAGGAACTCTAGATTTTCAGTCTAACGCTCAATAGTTATTTCAACTAGATATAAATTAAACAAAAATAGTGTTTCAATTGATTTTATTTTAATTATCACAATTTGAATTAAACAGTACAATATATTAATGTGATAAATATGGTACAATATACTTGAGTCCAGCAGCAATTATTTCACTGCAGAACCTCTGAAAGTCACAATGCTCATCTAAATAGGTTTTGCATGAGAATATCTAGGGAAGTGGGTTCGAGCCCCAGCTTCTGCGAAGTAATTTTCAAATATATATTATCCACAAGAAGTGGTTCGGATCCCACTATAAACTGTAGGGCCCTGTCTCCTTTACCCTAAACTTCTAGGCTTAACAGAGTTGTTCAAGTGATCTGGAAGGCGGTTAAAACATTGCTTTCTAAACATTTATTAGACTTTCTGAATGATAATCATGTACTACCATAAGCACTACTTAGTTTTGGAATTTTACTTAAAATTTTCTATCAGTTTCAGTATATTCACATTTTACATTGAACATAAATCATTAACTGCTTTTCAAATCTATATTTTTCATCAGAATCTTTAAAAAGTACTGAATAGTTTCTTTCTGAAGGTAACGGATACAAGTTTTAGAATAACAGATCTTACGTATTTTTGTTCACAACTTCTATGAATTCAAAATATATATTTCTTTATTTTTCCTGATAGATACTGTAATAGCATACCTTTATTATCAATGAATTCGTTCATAAACGAGGAAGATGGAAATATGATATGATTGTCTTAAATATAAGAGAAAAATAATGAACAACTTTTCAGCTAACAGGTGTTTAAATTTTTAAACGTTTACAGAATTTCTTGTATAATTCTTTGCTATATACTAAAATAATATCCTCCTTTCATATGATGCTAAAATATAAAAACAACTAATCTATTGTCTTCATCCTCTTTGAAATCCTTGCTATAAATCAGAGCTTTAACCATATGTGATAAGATAAAATAAACTTTCTCATCCACAAAATTTCTTTAATCGTAAGAGAATAATATTCTTCCTATAATATTAGTTTATTCTCTGCTTTTGAATAAGTGTTTAAAAAAAAAGACTTTCTGCACACGTCTAATTCCTAAGACTTTCGAAGAAGCTGTTTTAAATAAAAAATCTAAATATCATCTAATCAACTAGCGGATTTAATTGCTTTACGTAAATATATACAGGGTCCTTAAAAATAGCGTCAAGTGTTTTATAGAATATATAGTAATTTTGTTTCCTACTAGAGATATTTTCCAGAATATCTTTTTTTTACATTTCGTTCACAAAGAGCCGTTGATTCTGTTAATTTATTATAAAAAAAATTCTCACTTTAAGTACTTGATACATACATGCAAAAATTATCAATTTTAATTCCTAATCATATTTAAGTTCTTAATACACGGGTTTGAGGGGTATATTTGGTGAGTTATTGATAACACGTGTAATTGAAATTACTTTTTTATTAACAATGTTGGTTTAATAATTATTGTTTATTCTACAATGTGTAACATAAAAGCATTGCCTGAGAAAAAAATGAATTGTAGGTTCTGTATTGATTGTTTTCATAAAGCACTGTAACATTTCCAAATCTTCCTGGTTCTTTAATATTACTTAGTCCTCGAGTGATTACATTTGAAGTTTCTGGTAAAATAAAAAATTGCTTGATTCTATTTATTTCAACAAGTTTACAGTAATTTTATAAATTTCTGAAAAGTTTATATAGTAAATAATAGTTGTCTTTAATTACCATTTTTATTTAATACGTTAAAAAGGATGCAACTCTCTCGTGAACGATTTTCCCTATTTTCAACACCTGCTCTGGCGTCATTGAAAGAAGAATTCTGTAGATTTTGCCTCTTTTAACGCGTCGTATACCACTTCCATTAATTTATCCACGAAATTGTGATAATACAACCCTCTTCATGATAATCCACCATAGAAGACAGTAAATTTATTCAATAATTCCCATATCTCGTAAAGTATTTATATGTGTATCATATCTCAAACCCAAACCGATATTAATGCGAATCATGTCGACAATGATGTTTGGATCCGTGTTTTCATTCCAATCCAATCTACGCCCATCAGGGGACGTTTTTTGATATTTACAGACCGAATTTACATCAGCGGTTCTTCATCATCGCTGTTTCTGTTTTCATTCCGTCTCAGTCCGTGCTCATCTTCTTCTTCTTCCTCTGGTGGCGGAAACAATTTTGATATAATGTTTCTATATTTCCAACTATAATCGAATCCTGTATCATTTACTTGTGGAGATAATTTTTCTTTCTCGAATGTCTTAGGCTGCTTCGAAGAAGAGGTGGATGCACGCTTTTTGGTGGCATGCACACTCTGAACATGTCTTTTTAAGCTGTCTTTTCTATTAAATGTTTTATTACACATAGTACAATGAAAGGGGCGGTTTTTATGGATATTAGTATGGAGGCTTAGACCGCTAACTTTTTTATTCTTGGCAATTGGCCCACCCCCGAAATGTGTTTGGCAATCAGAGAGCTCCGACAGGAAGTCTAAGCTGGCGGGAAATTCAAACCGACTGGAAATTCAAATTTAGGGGGGAAACTCTACTACTGCACGTACATCAGATTATAATTTAGTGACTACATTACTTTATAGTATTATGAGATGGCTTATATAATTGCGTCACCTATCCACCAATCCTCAACTTTTAATATATTATGACGTCATTTAATCACGTGACAATATTTTTATATAATTATTAGAAATGAACAAAAATGTGGTGTTTCGGATTAAGGTTACTCGTTATCAACTGAAATAATTACTTTGTGACAAACTTACCGCTCGTATAAATTAAAATATATCCAAATGGATCGAAATTTATTAATGGCAACATTTCAAATTAAAAATTAAATCAAACATATTTCGTGATAAAGTGTACTTATGAACCCAAACCCAAAGCATAGCTGAGCAAATTTGCCACATAACATGCCGTACTGGATTCCCCTCCTCCTAGTGAATTACATAGGTCAATGAACTTCTGACTCAGCAAATTAAATAAACACCGGATGCACGAGTACAATGAACCGCGGATGTCGCATATCATGTTACATAGGTCAATGAACTGCTGACTCTGCAAATAAAATAAATTGCTAACATTGCAAATGTAGTCAGATATATATCCATGCTTAATAAATTTTTGTGTATTTGTAATAAATAATTTCTTCTCGTCGTAAAAAGCTATGACGTCAGAGTTTTTTTATATAAAAAATTTGAAAGCTGTTTTGATTCGGACTATCTCGTGACAGCACTGTACCTAATACCCTCCCGATCGTAAAATTTTTCTCTTCGGCAGGCAATTTTTATACTTAGTTAGATTTATTATAATTAATACATTAAAACTGAACCAGTAACCGGATGTGTGTTATCATGCTGTAAAAGTGGACTGATTGAAATTTTTGTCAGTGGCGTGCTGTGTTACAGTTCAATTTAACATTTATACATTATTTAAAAAAATTTCTAAATCATTACTTTATCTCTTACGTTTAATGTCTAACGAATTCGTGTTATCCGTCGTCACGCGTAATATTTATTATTTAGTTGTCTATATGAATTCGCAATTGTAAGGAATTGTTGCAGGTATAGGCATGGCTTTATACATTTTGTTGTGTAGCGTGTTGCATATACTTAAGCTCTCTATTTCTGTAATTCTTAAGCTAGGAAACCAATAACTTTTAATTAGTTTATAGGTAGATTCCTATAACCGACTGACGATCGGTAACACAGATTTATTTCTTCACAATAGTTTTTGGCTTAGGTTTTGTCTTCCGGTAGTCTGTCACTTTTCACGTGTAATTGGCTCGAACGCTTGGCAATTTATTAAGTGGTAATTTTACGTGCTCGTTGCGATTTTTGAAACAAGTAATTTCACCATTTTGGGATATTTTCGCAACGTTACTTTTCGATTTTCCATTTATGTTTGGACGAGTGCATATTTTTATGGTATTGGAAATCGATTGTCTTCATTGGAAGGATCTATACGTAAAAGCCATTTTTGCCAAATTTACACGAGGCCAAGGACATCCAAGGTCAACAACATTTCTCTAGGAAAACCCTCCGAAACGAGGTAATTATTTTATTTTTATATTCAAACTAGCAAAATATCACTTGTAGTAAATTGTTCAATGGTAAAAATTTATTTTTAGGGTTTTATTTTCACCTACGGTTTCGTCTAGGATTTCGTAGTTTTTCATACGATTTTTTTTTGTCTCCTGATACGAACGAATAACTTTTTTTCACTGGTCTACACGTACTTATGTTACTTCTCCTTACTGGACTGGAATTTCTTTTTTGTGGAGAGCCATCCATTTTTTTGGGTTAATTGATAGGCTGGAAGTTGCCCATTCCTGAAAATTGAGCCGAAGCTGAAGCCCTGCTGCCTGCAGTTTGTATCCTTCTTGCGCCATATATACATTGAATTTTTCTTAAAAATATATTATAAATTTTACTAAAAAAATTTCACCACTGTACCTATATATATTTTTTTTTAAATTTTGCTAAACATTTTATGAAAATATTCTGTCAACTAATTATAACATCTATGATATTTGTTGGGGGTTTAAGCACTTACGTAAGACGCGTATACCCAGTTAGATATATTTTTTTTTTGTGTGAATTTGTCTACCATCCCCTACGTTATTGTACTCTTGAATGTTATAAAGTTACTTCGTTTATTGTTATTAAAAGATAAAACTGAATTTGAATTTTTCATTATCGTCTCGCTAAGTAATTTATTTAGTAAATTTAAGGTTACATTGTACTTGAGCTGGTATTTGGAGAGGAAAAATTTACTTGGCGCCCTGATACATCATAGTAATTTAGAACCCCGACCATCTCCACTGTTAGTCGGCCGGCAAATACCGTTATGTCAACAGACAACGACCAACTAGTTACGACAGATTGAGTTTTAAAATTTGACGTAGCAGTTTTGGCGCCCAACGTGGGGCCAAAACTGCTACGTCAAATTTTAAAACTCAATCTGTCGTAACTAGTTGGTCGTTGTCTGTTGACATAACGGTATTTGCCGGTATTTGGAAACGAAAGTATGCACAGTCTGATGCTGCAAATTATTTCACTGCCAAACTAGCAGGGAAATTCGAGGGACCTTATAAAGTCAAAAAGAAAATAGGCTATTGCGTGTATATTTTAGAAGATTTATCTGGTACAGAGTGTAATGGTAGCTGGCACGTTAAGGATTTAAAACCTTATATAGAACCAGACGAGCACTTAGATCCAGTATAATAGTTATAATATGTTACCTTGGTTGGTGTTTCATATACCGCCATTAGATAGATCATTTTTGGAAAATAAAAGCTTTTCAGATCTTGATCTCTTGTTTGTCTTGAGTATGAATGTTATTGCCATAGTAGTGGGTTAGTAAGGGATTTTCGCTTAGTCTCTACTAACAGTGAAATATTTTTTGTGTCGTAGGTCGTATATGGCCGTAAGTTATTTAATTTCACGTCCCTTTGGACATTGATCTACTAATCAGTAATTTCATCTAGTAATTAAATTTATTATAACATTTTGTTTACCTGTTACTGGATTTTAATGTGCCTGTCTATCTGTAGGGTGTCGCGAGCTATAGTATTTGATTAGGTTTTCTTTCTTGATTTTAGGATTTACTATAACTTACTTAGCTGGCTGGAACCCACTAAGTAAGGTGTCATTTTTTTTAACCTCTGTGGTGAGGGGGTTGTAAAAAGAATTCTACCACCATGGGATTGTCCTATGTGGGGTAAAAGCCCCCTGAACGGCCACTTAGTTTTTTGTTTTTGAATGCTTAGAGGGACTCCGATCTTGCTGGGAGCGGTTACATTTCACTGGCTGTCTTAAATGGCAAACTGGATGCCAGGGGGTCAGTCATTGAGCTGGGGATCAGCTTGCCATGGGTCTTTGTTTTGGTTGGCTTGGTCGAGGTCGGTCAACACCATGTCAAGTCCCTCAGTGCAGTGCTCTGACGTGACTGTCATCTAGTTGCTGGTGGAAGGGTGGCCGCTGTGGCAGATAGGAGAACACTCCCGCAAGTTTTAGTTGCAAGTGGGTTAACTGTGAGGTGAGGTAACCCCAAGCATTTTAAGCCTCATAGTGTTAAGATGGTTGTGCGTATAAACCTATTGTGTGCGTCTTTCATTGTTTTTTTTCTTTTTGGAGAAATTTACGGGGTAAATTCCTTTGTGAAGGGGGGTGGTTGTTACAGTTCAATTTAACATTTATACATTATTTAAAAAAATTTCTAAATCATTACTTTATCTCTTACGTTTAATGTCTAACGAATTCGTGTTATCCGTCGTCACGCGTAATATTTATTATTTAGTTGTCTATATGAATTCGCAATTGTAAGAAATTGTTGCAGGTATAGGCATGGCTTTATACATTTTGTTGTGTAGCGTGTTGCATATACTTAAGCTCTCTATTTCTGTAATTCTTAAGCTAGGAAACCAATAACTTTTAATTAGTTTATAGGTAGATTCCTATAACCGACTGACGATCGGTAACACAGATTTATTTCTTCACAATAGTTTTTGGCTTAGGTTTTGTCTTCCGGTAGTCTGTCACTTTTCACGTGTAATTGGCTCGAACGCTTGGCAATTTATTAAGTGGTAATTTTACGTGCTCGTTGCGATTTTTGAAACAAGTAATTTCACCATTTTGGGATATTTTCGCAACGTTACTTTTCGATTTTCCATTTATATTTGGACGAGTGCATATTTTTATGGTATTGGAAATCGATTGTCTTCATTGGAAGGATCTATACGTAAAAGCCATTTTTGCCAAATTTACACGAGGCCAAGGACATCCAAGGTCAACAACCCTCCGAAACGAGGTAATTATTTTATTTTTATATTCAAACTAGCAAAATATCACTTGTAGTAAATTGTTCAATGGTAAAAATTTATTTTTAGGGTTTTATTTTCACCTACGGTTTCGTCTAGGATTTCGTAGTTTTTCATACGATTTTTTTTTGTCTCCTGATACGAACGAATAACTTTTTTTCACTGGTCTACACGTACTTATGTTACTTCTCCTTACTGGACTGGAATTTCTTTTTTGTGGAGAGCCATCCATTTTTTTGGGTTAATTGATAGGCTGGAAGTTGCCCATTCCTGAAAATTGAGCCGAAGCTGAAGCCCTGCTGCCTGCAGTTTGTATCCTTCTTGCGCCATATATACATTGAATTTTTCTTAAAAATATATTATAAATTTTACTAAAAAAATTTCACCACTGTACCTATATATATATTTTTTTAAATTTTGCTAAACATTTTATGAAAATATTCTGTCAACTAATTATAACATCTATGATATTTGTTGGGGGTTTAAGCACTTACGTAAGACGCGTATACCCAGTTAGATATTTTTTTTTTTTTGTGTGAATTTGTCTACCATCCCCTACGTTATTGTACTCTTGAATGTTATAAAGTTACTTCGTTTATTGTTATTAAAAGATAAAACTGAATTTGAATTTTTCATTATCGTCTCGCTAAGTAATTTATTTAGTAAATTTAAGGTTACATTGTACTTGAGCTGGTATTTGGAGAGGAAAAATTTACTTGGCGCCCTGATACATCATAGTAATTTAGAACCCCGACCATCTCCACTGTTAGTCGGCTGGCAAATACCGTTATGTCAACAGACAACGACCAACTAGTTACGACAGATTGAGTTTTAAAATTTGACGTAGCAGCTGGTTAAGGGGGTATAATTCAGATTTTTAGTACATAAAGAGAAAAGAAAAAATATGTTGAAACCAGGAACTCTAGATTATCAGTCTAACTCTGAATAGTTATTTCAACTAGATATAAATTAAACAAAAATAGTGTTTCAATTGATTTTGTTTTAATTCACAATCACAATTTGAATTAACCAGTACGATATATTCGTATGATAAATATGGTACAATATACTTGAGTCTCTCCATCAGTGCAGCAGCAATTATTTCACTACAGAACCTCTTCCTACATGCTTCCAAAAAAAAAATGAAAAAATGCGAAACTCCTTCGTGCTTCCACTATTTTTCAATCGTTTTCTTTCCAATCATTCGTTTTTCAGTAATTTTTTACTTTTGGTTAATTTTTCATAAGTTTTTTTATAGTTTATATTTATTTCATATTTTTCGTGTTAGTTCGGTTTTAAGTTAAATAAGTCAATTACATTGTACATAATCCTGTCATGAAAGCAATTAAACATTAAACGCCTAAGATAGATATTTCAAACTTCTTGACTTGGAGTGTCAAGTATAGTTGGAAAAACGAGGAGTACTTCGATATGATACAGGGTTTTATGAAAACCATGGAAACAGAATCTACTGCTCACTATTTTTCCAAGGCCTCAAGTGTGTTTTACGTATTAGAAGTAATATAATTAAGTAAATAAAATTGTTAAACCAAGATTGTAAAAAAATAAAGAACTTTTCAAATTAAAACGTATTACTAATAATTCACCAAGTATAACATTAAGCATAAAATTATTTGAAATTGAATTATTATAAATATTCATAACCGAGAATTCATAACCCTTTTATATGAATATACCAAGTACCTATCAATCACGACATCTAGAAGTCTCTTAAAATTTTTAAGCGTCAGGTGGAATTTTAAGTTAGTGTAAGTTCTGTCTATCACAAGTTACATCGTCGAAAATGAAGCCGAGCGAAGTAGTAAACATGTATGCCTGTAAGGATTGTGGAAAAATATTCTCTTGGTCTAGCGGTCTAAGTCGCCATACTAATATCCATAAAAACCGCCCCTTTCATTGTACTATGTGTAATAAAACATTTAATAGAAAAGACAACTTAAAAAGACATGTTCAGAGTGTGCACGCCACCAAAAAGCATGCATCCACCTCTTCTTCGAAACAGCCTAAGACATTCGAGAAAAAAAAATTATCGCCACAAGTAAATGATACAGAATTCGATTATAGTTGGAAATATAGAAACATTATAACAAAATTGTTTTCGCCAACAGAGGAAGAGGAAGAAGATGAGCACGAACTGGGACGGAATGAAAACAGAAACAGCGATGATGAGGAACGGCCGTATGATGTAAATTCTGTCTGTAAATATCAAAAAACGTCCCCTGACGGGCGTAGATTGGATTGGAATGAAAACACAGATCCAAACATCATTGTTGGCATGATTCGCATTAATATCAGTCTGGGTTTGAGATATGATACACACATAAATACTTTACGAGATATGGGAATTATTAAATAAATTTACTGTCTTCTATGGTGGATTATCATGAAGGTGGTTGTATTATCACAATTTCGTGGATAAATTAATGGAAGTAATATACGATGCGTTAAAAGAGGCAAGATCTACAGAATTCTTTCAATGACGCCAGAGCAGGTGTCGAGAATAAGAAAATTCGTTCACAATAAAGTTGCATCCTTTTTAACGCATTAAACAAAAATTGTAGTTAAATGCAAGTATTTTTTACTATCAAACGCTCTCTATATAAACTTCTCAGAAATTTATAAAATTACTGTAAACTTGTTGAAATAAATGAAATCAAGCAATTTTTTATTTTACCAGAAGAATTTGTGTAAAACTTCAAATGTAATCACTCGAGGACCAAGTAAAATTAAAAAACCAAGAAGATTTGGAAATGTTACAGTGCTTTATGAAAACAATAAATACAGAACCTACAATTCTTTTTTTTCCCAGGCAATGCTTTTATGTTACACGTTGTAGAATAAATAAAAATTATTAAACCAACATTGTTAATAAAAAACTAATTTCAATTACACGTGTATACCCCTCAAACCCGTGTATTGAGCTTAAAAATTATTTCGAAATAAAATTGATAATTTTTGTATGTATACATCAAGTACTTAAAGTGAGAATTTTTTTTATAATAAATTAACAGAATCAACGGCTCTTTGTGAACGAAATGTAAAAAAAATATATTCTGGAAAATATCTCTAATAGGAAACAAAAATCACTATATATTCTATAAAACACTTGACGCTATTTTTAAGGACCCTGTATATATTTATGAAAAACAATTCAATCCGCTAGTTGATTAGATGGTATTTAGATTTTTATTTAAAACAGCTTCTTCGAAAGTCTTAGGAATTAGATGTGCGCAGAAAGTCTTTTTTTTTAAACACTTATTCAAAAGCAGAGAATAAACTAATATTATAGAAAGAATATTCTCTTATGATTAAAGAAATTTTGTGGATGAGAAAGTTTATTTTAACTTATCATATATGGTTAAAGCTCTGATTTATAGCAAAGATTTCAAAGAGGATGAAGACAATAGATTAGTTGTTTTTATATTTTAGCATCATATGAAAGGAGTATATTATTTTAGTATGTAGTAAAGAATTATATAAGAAATTTTGTAAACGTTTAAAAATTTAAACACCTGTTAGCTGAAAAGCCGTTCATTATTTTTCTCTTATATTTAAGATAATCATATCATGTTTCCATCTTCCTCGTTTATGAACGAATTCATTGATAATAAAGGTATGCTATTACAGTATCTATCAGGAAAAATAAAGAAATATATATTTTGAATTCATAGAAGTTGTGAACAAAAATACGTAAGATCTGTTATTCTAAAACTTGTATCCGTTACCTTCAGAAAGAAACTATTCAGTACTTCTTAAAGATTCTGATGAAAAATATAGATTTGAAAAGCAGTTAATGATTTATGTTCAATGTAAAATGTGAATATACTGAAACTGATAGAAAATTTTAAGTAAAATTCCAAAACTAAGTAGTGCTTATGGTAGTACATGATTATCATTCAGAAAGTCTAATAAATGTTTAGAAAGCAATGTTTTAACCGCCTTCCAGATCACTTGAACAACTCTGTTAAGCCTAGAAGTTTAGGGTAAAGGAGACAGGGCCCTACAGTTTATAGTGGGATCCGAACCACTTCTTGTGGATAATATATATTTGAAAATTACTTCGCAGAAGCTGGGGCTCGAACCCACTTCCCTAGATATTCTCATGCAAAACCTATTTAGATGAGCATTGTGACTTTCAGAGGTTCTGCAGTGAAATAATTGCTGCTGGACTCAAGTATATTGTACCATATTTATCACATTAATATATTGTACTGTTTAATTCAAATTGTGATAATTAAAATAAAATCAATTGAAACACTATTTTTGTTTAATTTATATCTAGTTGAAATAACTATTGAGCGTTAGACTGAAAATCTAGAGTTCCTGGTTTAAACATATTTCTTCTTTTCTCTTTATGTACTAAAAATCTTAATTATACACCCTTAACCAGCACGCCAATGACAAAAATTTCAATCAGGACTTTTACAGCAAGATATCACACAGCTGGTTACTGGTTCAGTTTTAATGTATTAATTATAATAAATCTAACTAAGTATAAAAATTGCCTACCGAAGAGAAGCATTTTACGATCGGTAGGGTATTAGATACAGTGCTGCCACGGGGTAGTCCGGATCAAAACAACTTTAAAATTTTTGGTATAAGAAAAACTGTGACGTCATAGCTTTTTACGATCAGAAGGAATTATTTATTACAAATACACAAAAAATTGTTAAGCATATTCATATATCTGACTACACTTGCAATGTTAGCAATTTATTTTATTTGCAGAGTCAGCAGTTCATTGACCTGTGTAACATGATATGCAGCATCAGCAGTTCATTGTACTGACACATCTTGTGTTTATTTTATTTGCAGACTCAGCAGTTCATTGACCTATGAAACATGATATGCGACATCCGCGGTTCATTGTACTTATGCATCCGGTGCTTATTTAATTTGCAGATTCAGCAGCTCATTGGCCTATGTAATTCACTAGGAGGAGGGGGAATCCAGTAAAGCATGTTATGTGACAAATTTGTTCTGCTATCCTTTGGGTTCATAAGTACACATTATCACGAAATATGTTTGATTTAATTTTTAATTTGAAATGTTGCCATTAATAAATGTCGATCCTTTTGGATACATTTTAATTTATACAAGCGGTAAGCTTGTCACAAAGTAATTATTTCAGTTGATAACGTGTAACCTTAATACGAAACTCGACATGCATCTCCAGAAGTTATTTTTTTTCATTTCTAATAGTTATATAAAAATATTGTCCCGTGATCAAATGGTGATTTATGATTGCAAAATAAATATATTAAAAGTTTGCCAAGTGGTCAATAAGTGGTATCGTTATTGCCAAAATATTCCGAAGTGGATCAATTGTCAAATATTTCGTGAGCATTTTAGACAACGCGAGGGCCTCCATTTAATAGTAATTATATAAGAAAATATTGTCACGTGATCAAATGACGTCATGATATATTAAAAGTTTGAGGATTGGTGGATAGGTGGCGCAAGAATATAAGTATAAGTATATAAGCCATAATACTATAAAATAATGTAATGTCACTAAATTATAATCTGATGTACGTGCAGTAGTAGAATTTCCCGCCTAAATGTGAATTTCCAGTCGGTTTGAATTTCCCGCCAACTTATATTTCTGTCGGTGCTCTCTGATTGCCAAACAGATTTCGGGGGTGGGCCAATTACCAAAAATACTTCGAGGGTGGGCCAATTGCCAAAAATAAAAAAGTTCCCAAGGTCATCAAACTTTTCCTACGCTCAAGTGGGGCCGTGACCTAGCGGCTCATCTTCCAAATTATGGAATCCCACCATTCGACCAATAAGCGCGGTGATCATCCCACTCATCGACCAATCACAATATGTAGGCGGAGCTTCCCCACCAATCGATCAATTACAATACATGGGTGGGGTTTATCTCGACCAATCACAATAAGTGGGTTGAAATTCACCTCCCACCAATCGACCAATCATATTATGAGGGGTGTGGTTTATCCCCTCCTCTCAACCAATCCGCTTAGGTGGGCGGAGCTTATCCCCTCCCATCGACCAATCACGTTCGGGTGGAAGGAGGAGTGGGGGGTATACATGGAGGTATGGAGGGGGGTACTTCGCTTTCTTATTATTAACCTACTAGGCATGTTCGAGCAATTTAGAAAAATGATGCTAGACCAAAAAGAAGAACAAGAGAGACGCGAATAAGAAAAAGAAAGGAAACGTCAGGCAGAAAAAGAAGAACAAGAGAAACGACGCCAAGAAGAAAAAGAAAGACGACGTCAGAAAGAAAAAGAAGAACAAGAAAAACGACGTCTAGAATAGAAAGAAGAACAGGAGAGACGTGAAGAAGAAAAGAAAGAAGAAAGGGAAGACCAAGAAAGAAAACGACAAGAAGAAAAGGAAGAATTGAGAAAAATTATACAGGTGCAACAAGATGCTATCCTGTCAGCCACTAATAAAGTCAAGGAAAAAGTAGATAAAGTTGAACAAAAAGTTGGTAACATCGAAGGAGAAATTAGTGACGTTAAGGGAAAAGTTACCGACGTTGAAGAAAAAGTTACTGGTGTCGAAGAAAAAGTTACTGGCGTTGAAGAAAAAGTTACTGGTGTTGAAGGGAAAGTTACCGATATAGAAGGAAAATTTCAGGTAGTTAAGGGAGAGGTAGAACAACTTAAGCGACAGTTAAGAGCGCAAGGAGGCCAGTTAGTATTATCATCGTCAGGTCCTCGATTATAACCGCCTTTCTTTGATGGTCAAACTTCTTGATCAACCTACAAAAGACAATTTGAGGCAGCGGCATGCGCAAATAATTGGAGCAATGAAGACAAGGCTATGGCATTGGTGCTAGCATTAAGAGGTCAAGCCTCAGAGTTGCTTCAGACTATCCCAGTAACGCAGCAACGGGATTTTAAAGTTTTGGAGGCTGCACTAGATCTAAGATATGGCGACCAACACCTCGCCCAAGTATACCGGACTCAGCTCAACTCACGCACACAAAAGGCTGGGGAAAGTTTACAAGATTTTGAAGCAGCTGTTGACCGACTGACATACCTGGCTTACCCGGATGCACCCAAAGAATTCCAGGAACAATTAACAGTTGGTACTTTCATTGATGGCATAAGAGATGAGGAGATCAGGCGAGTCCTTAGATTATCTCGAGATAAGACTGGTAGTGAAGCCTTGATCCGTGCCCTCGAGGTTGAAGCCGCTTACAAAGAGACTGCACGTCCGAGAGTACGAGCCATGAAGGTAGAAGAAGAGGATCATTTAGAAAAATCAAAGATGGAATCTTTGATGGCTGACATGCACAAAATGATAAGCCAGTTGATGACCAAATCAGATGCTCCAAGGAAGCAGGAAAGAGAACAGAGCGATGAACAGTCAAGGGCAGGGCATATTAAGCGAAACTCTCAGCAGCGGAGCCCTGAGAGAGTAAATACCACAATGACTGAAGAGCCGCAGGAAAACTAAAGATAGCCAGTACCTTGGGGGCTGTGCTGGCTGGTGAACACGGTGCTCCCAGAGAGATACGGGTTTCCCAGATTAGAAGAGTCCCGAGTAGTCTGCTGTTGGATGGCTATGTAAACAAACGGAGATGTATCTTCACTATCGACACAGGTGCCACGTCATCAATAGTGCGACCCGGATTTTTATCAGGAATAAAAGTTGATAAAAGCCAAAATGGATTGGTCGTTCGAACAGCCACAGGAAACAGGGTAAGGGTTCATGGAGAAGTTGACCTAGATCTGCAGTTTGGACGCCTGTGCTTTAGTCATAGGGTTATTGTGGCTGACATCACTGATGATTTCATTTTGGGGCTGGATGTTATGGGAGTACAAGATCAATTTATACTTGACGTGGTAGAACGAGTTCTAAAGATTGGAAATGAAGAATTTATTTTGTCAACAGCAAATATGACCGATTTCAAAAAGTGAGGATACTGACGGCTCAGACAATCAAGATTCCTGCCCGTTCAGAACAAATAATCGAGGCCATTCTGGAAGGAAACTCTGGTGGATACCGTGTTGGCCTTGTTGAAAAAGATGATTCAATTAAGACAGAAAACGTAATCTTAGCAAGAACCCTGACCCGGACAAAAGACAAAATTCCAATTAGAGTGGCTAATTTAAATTCCCACTCGGTAACTTTCAAGGAAGGCGAGGCAATAGGATCCTACGAACCAGTCCAGCGGATAGCAAGGTGCAAGGAACAAGGGGAGAAATGTTCGCCAACCAGCGTAGACAGGGAAGTTGTGACTTTGTTGAGTTCCCAGTTTGAACACCTATCTGAGGATGAACGTAGAGAGGCAATCAACTTTTTGGAGAAAGAAAGTGCGGTATTTGCCAAAAACTCAGACATCCTCACGAAAACTGATATAGTACAGCATCGGATAGACACTGGTGATTCAGCCGCAATCCGCCAACAACCTAGGAGGTTGCCACTAGCTAAACAGGAAGAATCTGCTACGATGGTTCAAAAGATGCTACAAGATGGAGTAATTGAGGAATCAACCAGTTCCTGGTCATCACCGGTAGTTTTAGTTGCCAAGAAGGACGGGACTTTGAGATTTTGTGTCGACTACCGGAAGCTGAATGATGTGACGAAGAAAGACAGTTATCCACTACCACGAATTGACGATACATTAAGTACGCTGGCAAGGTCATAATGGTTTTCAACTCTAGACCTTCGAAGTGGGTATTGGCAGGTGGGACTTCACCCTGACGACAAGGAAAAGACTGCCTTCTCAACAGGTAGTGGTCTATATCAATTCACCGTGATGCCTTTTGGAGTTTGCAATGCGCCAGCTACTTTTGAAAGATTGATGGAATTTGTACTCCGAGGACTAACTTGAAAGACATGCTTAGTTTATCTTGATGATGTAATCTTCAAGAAGTGTTTGGGAGAATCAGAAATGCACATCTAAACTTGAATCCGAAGAAGTGTATACTATTCAAAAAAGAAGTGAAATTCCTTGGACATGTCGTATCTTCGGAGGGAATACAGACAGACTCGGACAAGATCTCTGCCGCACGTGATTGGCCAAGACCTTCAAATGTTCACGAATTACGAAGCTTTCTTGGCCTCTGCACTTACTATAGACGTTTTGTGCAAGGATTTGCGGATATAGCAAAGCCACTACACCAGCTAACGGAGGAGAAAGTTAAATATCAGTGGACACCGGAGTGTGAAACATCATGGAAGAAGCTGAAATCAGCGTTATGCAGTAGTCCTGTGCTAGCATATCCCCAACAAAAGGCCTCTATATTCTTGACACGGATGTTAGCAACTCCGCAATTGGATGTGTACTATCTCAAGTCCAAAATGGAGAGGAAAAGTAATCGAGTATTTCAGTAAGGTACTGTCCAAACCGGAGAGGAATTATTGTGTAACAAGGAAGGAACTATTGGCCATTGTTAAGTCCGTGGACCATTTTCACAAGTACCTCTATGGCCAACATTTCAAAATCAGGACCGACCATGCTGCATTAAAAAGGCTATTGCAGTTGAAAACACCAGAAGGTCAACTGGCTCGCTGGATAGAAAGACTGCAGCAATATGACCTCACAATCGAACACCTGGAAAATCCCATAAAAATGCAGATGCTCTGTCAAGAAGACCGTGCAAAGATGACTGCAAGCACTGCTATCGGGTTGAAAAAGCACAGGGTACGGTAACAGTAAACACAGTTCAGGTAGATGTTCCAGACGACTGGACAAAGGAAGTTCTAAGACAAGAACAATTGGATGACAGCGTAATTGGTCCTATATTAAGGGCAAAAGAAAAAGGAACGCGGCCGGAATGGAAGGATGTTTCGGACAAAAGTGTGGAGCTGAAGGCATTGTGGGCACAATGGGACTCCCTTAAGGTTGTAGATGGGCTATTAAAGAGAGCATGGGAAAGTCCAGATGGGAAGGAAGTTACCATGCGTCTGGTGATACCCAGCTGTCGGATCCCAAAAGTACTTCAGGAAATACATGATGGAGTGTCCGGGGGACATTTTGGTATGAATAAGACATTGGCTAAAGTACGGGAACAATTTTATTGGATAAATAGCCGTCAAGATGTGGAGGCTTGGTACCGCAAATGCAAGGCTTGTGCATGTGCAGCCACCAAAGGGCCACAGACGTAGAGCAGGGGCCAAATGAAGCAATATAACGTCGGAGCTCCTTTTGAGAGGATTGCTATAGATATAGCGGGCCCATTCCCAGTGACAGATGAAGGGAATAAATACATTCTGGTTGCTATGGATTATTTTAGTAAATGGCCGGAAGCCTATGCTATTCCAAATCAGGAAGCAGTTACTGTTGCTCGAGTTCTCGTGGATAACCTTGTATGCCGATTTGGTGTACCCCTGGAGCTACATTCCGATCAAGGGAGAAACTTTGAGTCGGGGGTATTTCAGAAAATTTGTGAGTTGCTGGGCATTCACAAGACTCCGACAACCCCTCTTCATCCCCAGTCAGATGGAATGGTGGAACGACATAACAAAACCATGAAAAAACATCTTTCTAAGGTAGTTCACAAGAACCAGCGAGATTGGGATCGACATATATCATTTTTCTTAATGGCATACAGGGCTGCCATTCATGAGACTACTAAACAGACACCGGCTCGTGTAATATTTGGGCACGAGATCAGACTGCCATGTGATTTGATGTTTGGTACACCAGATAAGAAGCCACTGTCCGTGGATGACTATGCAGACGAAGTTAGTCAACAGCTGAGGAATGTCCACGAGTTGGTTCGGAACCAAGTTAGCATAGCTAGTGACAGAATGAAGGCTCGCTATGACCGGAAGGGGACGTCAGCAGGATTCAAGGAGGGAGATCTGGTTTGGCTATATAACCCACAGCGAAAGAAGGGAAGATCTCCGAAGCTTCACCCACCCTGGGGAAGGACCGTATTCAGTCATCACTCAGATCAATGACGTTGTTTACCGAATTCAACGTAGTAAGAAGTCCAAGATGAAGATCGTGCACTTGGATAGGTTGGCGAAGTATGAAGTATGTTGGGGAATCTGAATTGCCTGACCGGGACGTTGAGGCTTAAGGAGGGGGGCAGTGTTATGTGCTGCCCTCTAACGGGGAAAGATGTGATTAAGTCCCTGTTCAAGGTGAAGGGAAACCTGTATTCTGTTCATGGCCTGACTAGTAGGGTGGCGCCGTCTATGAGCCAATTGACGAACAATCATCTAGTACATAGTAGAAAACTATGGAGGATTCCAGAATATTATGAAATAGGGTTCTGGTACATTTCAAGTGTGTATATAAAGAGGTGAATCCAGCAGATGGGGGAACAGTTCAGTTGAGTGAAGTATGCAGTACAGTTCAGTTCAGTGAAGTAAACAGACAGAGTTTTTAGGTTAGACAAGAGTTGACAAGTTTAAGAAGAAAAGTAAAGTACATAGTGTTTTAAAAGTAGTGAATTTATTAATTAGTTTAGATTAAGTTATTATTAGTTGTGTGATTTTTAAGTATTTACTAGTGTAATTTTAGTGATTAATAAAATAGTGGTTAGTGAAAATTCTTGTTGCAAGTTATTTGAATCCACAAAGTGTTTACTGAAGACTGTAAATACGTAACAATGGTATCGTACAAGATATCGTGAAAGGTACCGTAAAAGGTATCGTAAAAGCCTAAAAATATAACATCGTCTTAGAAAAGTTATATATGTGATTTATATCTAAATTTGCAGAAATATTAAAAGGAAATATTTACCTTAGCTGGTATTAGGCCTTTTACCAAAAATAAAGCCAATTACTGGCAAAATATGTTAAAATATTTGCAAAAGACCAGTATAGCTACTTTTCTTAATACAAAAAAAAGGAATCTCATTTTTTACAATCAGATCATGCCTGCCAACTCAGTTTCACTAAATAAATGTGTAACTTCATTTGAATTTAAATTTGAGGCAATATTTGAACAAATATACCTCCTAACTTTGTTTTTATCGTTCATTTTATTTTCATTCAGTTAAAATACTTTTCCTCTTATTTCATATTATAACCTACAAATTATTTTGAGTTTTGAATAGTTAATTAAAATTTCCGTTTCCAATGAATATCATAAATGAGGTACAGGCCACGTATCTAATTAAATTTAACTTACATAATTATAACTAATTTAATTCCTTTTTGTTTTTAGGCGAATAAACAAGAAGCTGTATAAAGCGGGGAGTCTTTGACATTACCCATTTAATGTTAAATAAATGTTTGTTTTTACTGCCTTACATATATATATATATATATATATATATATATATATATATATATATATATTATGTTTACAAACATGTACAGGATGCCACAAAATATATTGGCTGCTTTATTAGTTACTGTTTATTTAGCAGTAAATAAATTTAAAGTTCAACAGGTCTTAGTTATTTATTATTCTGAACACGCCATGCATTTGCGTGCATGTCCGGTTGCCTATCCAATAAGTACTTCATTTGGTGGAGTATATACAGGGCGTCCCAATAAAACAAGATATACAGTGACCCCAAAAAGTAACCGTTACAGTTGGTCCATCGTCCGACACACACACCTTAGGTAGTCCAAATCGTGCGAAGATTTCTCTCAACTTATCTTCCGTCTATATCGCCGTTGTTGCCTGCATTGGGAACATTTCGATCCATTTGGTATTAGAATCTACAAAAATGAAACATATTTTATTAATTATTTCAAAAAAATCGACATGCACTCGCTCCATTATTTCCTGGGTTTCTCGCCATGAGGATTTTGCTGCTGGTGGATTTTGTGTGGGTTTTTAGGTATGGTACACAACTTTTTATTAGCTCCTCAATCTCTGAATCAATTTCAGGCCAAAACAACAAGAATCTGGCGAAAGCCTTAGTCAACAGCTATGTATTGTGGTGATTTACTGATCTCCAAATGGAAGTTTAGATACGTTTTTTATTCAATTGTGAAGAGCATTAGACACTCTTGTTGGAACATATGGGAATATCATAATTTGTGGGGATATTAATATAAATTTTCTGGAAAGTAGTATCACAAAAAAAAATTGCTATGCGACATATTCGAGTTATATAAGAATAATAATAATAATAATAATAATAATGTGATGTTCGGCAACCTCCACGCGGTGCACCCTGGGCTAATGTCGGACGGGGATCTTAGGGCTAACCACTCGGAGACCTTTATCCTGTGGTTCACGACCGAAACCCAGAAACGGCTCCACACAATCGGCCTCATTTGGATGGAGGCCGGAGACAGGTTGGTGGAGCCTTACCGGATGGTCTCCCAGATGACGACATGGCTATGGAAAATGGACGCTTTAAGTGGACGACGGGGCTCCGTGACGACCTGCTAATCTGCTATGAGGGCAGTGAACCGGGGCGTAGAGGATACATGGCGCGATTACACCGGTTGTGGTGCGATATGCACCCGGAGTATCGCGCCTTCTCCCAACAACACCTCAGGGACCAAGTATCTTTTCTACGTCGAACAGGTCATCAAAGGGCACCCCTTCAGCAGGAACAACAATTTAAGACGCGCCCATCACACATTCAACGGGGCAGTGCTACAAACCACCAAACAGCACTGCCTCGATAGGATACGGATGCTAGTGGCTTGCAAAAAGTTACTAGTGAGGCGGGCGAGGGGGCTGGCGGAAAATAACCTTTTTCGCCAAAAGCCTTCGCGCCTATTCGAACCGCCTCAGCGTGTTGCCGACAATCCACCGACCGTCGATCAGGTGGAAACTTTCTGGAAAACGTTGTACGAACAGAGGCTTCCGCTCAACAGAGACTCTCCGGCCCTGGCACACTTTGAAGCCTTTTGCCAAAGGCTTCATCTACAACAGGAGGTGTGTCAACCAATAATCCCAGAAGAGGTTCGAAGAGCTCTTGAAGGCTCTAAGAATTTTGCTGCTCCAGGTCCCGATGGGATTAATAACTTTTGGTGGAAAAAGTTAACCAGTACCCACCACCATTTGGCCAGAATTTTTAATTCTTGGCTAAATGGGGAGCAGCAAATTCCTTCTTGGGTTGTTGAGGGGCGGACAGTGCTGATCCCCAAGAACGGAGATTTGTTCAACCCAAAGAACTATAGGCCGATAACCTGTTTAAACGCATGTTACAAGGTGTTCACACGCATCTTGTACATGCTGGTACTCCAAGCAGTTAACCCAGTTTACGAACGGATATATGAGCAACGAGGGTTGAAGAGAGATGTCGCTGGCTGCAAGGAGAACCTGTTGATTGACAGATGTGTCACGCAGGACTCCGTGCAGTATAAGCGGAATCTCTCCATGGCCTGGATCGATTACCGCAATGCATTTGACATGACATCTCATGAGCTTATTGTACACTTGCTCCGATGTCTTGCGGTCGCCGGTTCCGTAGTGAGATGCATTGAAGATCTGGTGCCGCTCTGGAGGACTCGCTTTACCATAACATCTGGTAATGATAGAGTCCAAACAGAGCCGGTAACGTTCAAAAGGGGAGTATTTCAGGGAGATTCCCTCAGCCCCCTTTTGTTTTGCATCTCGCTACTGCCATTATCCGTCTCGCTCCGGAAAACCCGCGATTACAACTGTGGTACCCCCGGCGACAGGAGGCATAAGGTCACCCATTTGTTTTATATGGATGACCTTAAACTTTATGCTTCCGGAGAAAGGGATCTCCAACAATCCCTTAGGGTGGTACAGGAGTACACGCAGGCTGTCGGTATGCAGTTCGGATTGGACAAATGTGCACTGGTCCATCTCTAGAGAGGACGATGTGGGAACTTTGGCGAGGACGCGCAGCTCGTAGACGGAAGCATCCTACACCACCTAGATGCCGGAGAGTCGTACACTTACTTGGGTGTCGAGCAACGCTCCACCCAAGAAGTGGGTGTAGTGAAAAATGCTCTCCGCGGCAAGTATCAGCACCGACTCCGACAGATCATGTTCGTCATAGAGTTCTTGGCTCCCGCGGAGAACAACCTTGTCTTGAAGGAGGAAGAAAAGCGGACAAAATATCGAGACCTACTCTTCGAACTCCGCAGACTGTATCCAGACCATACTGTCAAGCTGGTGGTACTGATTATAGGAGCTCTCGGTGGAACGAGACACACGCTGCTTTCAGAATTGAACATCATACCGGCATGCCGACAATCAGCAGAAGTCCTAGCCGGGAGAATGCAGAAGGCTGTCATTCTTGGTTCATTGCGTCTGCTCAGTGCACACGAGTCACGGAACCAGTGATCACTGACTCTACGGTGTAGAGAGTGGTTACTGGCGCTCCCAGCGTACCCTCTCTGGTATCGGAGGCAGGGAGAAGGATGACTGGTTTTACTTAAAAAAAAAAAAAGAAAAAAAATAATAATAAATAAGCAGGAGGGGCTGACTTCCATCTGTCAAGCCTTTGGTGAGTGGCGCCACCACTTACTCCAGCTGGGGTGCAAAACCGAACCGGCAGCCCTAGTGCACCCGGGAGGGGAAAGCATCTTCCCCTCTGGTGTCGGTCGTGGGCTTGTTGGGCTAACCACCCACAAGTTTCTACACTCCGGTTCCCATAAACCGAAGGCAGGGCCCCCCACAATCGACCCCATCCGGATAGGGGTCACGGGCAAGGTGGTGGGGCCCAACCGGATCGATTGCCCAATGACGACCGCGAGCTACAAGGGCGCTTTGAGTGGACGGATGGACTGAGGGATGAGCTTCTGCGTTGTTATGAAAGCAGTGAGCCCGCGCGGAGGGTGTACATGGCGCGGATGCATGCTCTGTGGTGTGAGAGACTACCAGAGCATAGCGCCTTCATGCCACAAAATCTGCGTGACTATGTATCCCACCTTCGTAGTTGGGGCTACGTGAGGGCTGCTCCTGGACCGGTGAATGAGGTGGCCGAAGAGCCGCCACATTCACCGGTTGAGGACGTGGTTCTCCTCGTTCGGCCAACTCCAGAGGGCCTCAGTACCAGACGGGGGTTACACCACATAAAAACCCCCGGGCCACAAGACCTGGCCAGAGTGGATGAAGAACTTCGTGCAGTGCTACCAGAACGGGCTGACCTCTGGCACATAAACTGTGCCGTGTATGCTGCTGCTGAACGCTTTTCTCGGGTGGAGAGGCGAAACACTGCCTCCCCACAGGAGAGGGCGGAGCGGCGCATACAAAAGATGGAAGCCAAGATCCGGTCGGCGAGGCAACACGCATCCCGTATCCAATGTGTGATGGACTATATGGCGGCCAACAGGCCGTTCACGCCTAAAGTGCGTCGATTAGCCGCCAACTTAAGACGCGCCCATCACACACTCAATGAGGCAGTGCTGCGAACCACCAAACAGCACTGTCTCGACAGGATACGGATGCTAGTGACTTGCAAAAAGTCATTAGTGAGGCGGGCGAGAGGGCTTGCGGAAAATAAACTGTTCCGCGAAAAGCCCTCGCGCCTTTTCCAACCGCCTCCGCGTGTTGTAGAAAATCCGCCGACTGCAGATCAGGTGGAGAACTTCTGGAAAACGCTGTACGAGGAGAGGCTTCCACTCAACCGAGATTCTCCTGCCCTTGCACACTTTGAAGCCTTTTGTCAAAGGCTTCAGCAACCACAGGAAGTGTGCGAACCAATAACCCCAGAAGAGGTTCGTAGGGCTCTTGAGGGCTCTAAGAACTTTGCTGCTCCAGGTACCGATGGGATAAAATAACTTTTGGTGGAAAAAGTTATCGAGCACCCACCGCCATTTGGCCAGAATCTTTAATTCCTGGTTGAATGGGGAGCAGCAAATCCCTTCTTGGGTTGTTGAGGGGCGGACAGTGCTGATCCCCAAGAACGGAGATTTGTCCAACCCAAAGAACTACAGACCGATAACCTGTCTAAACGCATGCTACAAGGTGTTTACACGCATTTTGTACATGCGGGTGCTCCACGCAGTTGAACCGGTTTACGAACGGATGTATGAGCAACGAGGGTCGAAGAGAGGTGTCGCTGGCTGCAAGGAGAACCTGCTGATCGACAGATGTGTCACGCAGGACTCCATGCAGTATAAGCGGAACCTTTCTATGGCCTGGATCGACTACCGCAAGGCATTTGACATGACATCGCATGAGCTCATTGTTCACTTGCTCCGATGTCTTGTGGTACCAGGCCCCGTAGTGAGATGTATTGAAGAACTGATGCTGCTCTGGAGGACTCGCTTTACCATTACATCGGGTAACGATAGAGTCCAAACAGAGTCGGTAACATTCAGAAGAGTAGTATTTCAGGGAGATTCCCTCAGCCCCCTTCTGTTTTGCATCTCACTTCTGCCATTATCCGTCTCGCTCCGGAAAACCCGTGGCTACAACTGCGGTACCCCCGGCGACAGGAGGCATAAGGTCACCCATCTATTTTATATGGATGACCTTAAATTTTATGCCTCTGGAGAGAGGGATCTCCAGCAGTCCCTTAGAGTGGTACAGGAGTACACGCAGGCTGTCGGTATGCAGTTCGGGTTGGACAAATGCGCACTGATCCATCTCAAGAGAGGACGATGCGGTGACTACGGAGAGGACGCGCAGCTCGTGGACGGAAGCATCTTACACCATCTAGATGCCGGAGAGTCGTACACTTACTTGGGTGTCGAGCAACGCTCCACCCAAGAAGTGAGTGTAGTGAAAAACGCTCTCCGCGGCAAGTATCAGCACCTACTCCGACAGATCTGGTCTTCAGAACTGTCGGGGAAGAACAAGATGTCTGCTACAAATATGCTTGCCGGTCCGATCCTTCTCTACTCTTTCGGAGTAGTGAAGTGGACCAGAGAAGAGCTGCGTCAACTTGATGTAGTAACCCGCAAGAAGATGCATCTCAATAGGAGCTTGCATCCTAAATCGTCCGTTCCACGGTTATATCTCCCACGACATCGGGGAGGCCGTGGACTCTTGAGCTTGGAGAAAAAAAAATAATAATAATAGAAATGCACCCAGAATATGCCCATCTCAGCGAACAAAGGCTGATTGAACAGAAACGGGTTATAATTAATAACAAACGACTGTCGAGAGAACTACTCGAGGTGTTGAAGAGAGAATCTGTTCGTGCCCTCCGACCAACTGAGGAGCCCCAAGCCAACGTATAAGAACCACCCCAACAAACAGCAATCCTAGATGATACAGATGCATCTGCTGTATTTGATGTAGATCCACAACAAATAGTTACTCAGCAAGATAGGTTAGTGGAAGAAATCAGGGCTGTATTTATTGGAGCTTTAACTGAGTTCACTGGAACGGACCCGACGAAACGACCAGCTATTCCCAAGCAGAATAGCACCAAGAGACTAGCTGTAGTAGCCGACCTACTCGACACTAAAATCCTCCCACAGCATCTGGAAGTACACACATCATTTGATGATTTGCATACTGCTGTATATGTAGCGGCTGTTACTGCCACCAGAATGAACGGTCGTGATATTCAGCGAAACGCCAGGGTGCAGAGAACGAAGGAGGATACCCGGCCCTGGGAAAGACGATTGAACATCAAGATCGCTAAACTGAGGAAGGATATCGGCCAGCTGAATGCGTACCAGCAAGGGCAAAGAAGTAAAAAGCTACAGAAACAAGTTGAGGCCATTAGATAAAATACTAAAATACATGCCACTTATAATCGTGCCAACGAGAACCTTGTTGAAATAGCTGATACTCTAAAACAGAAGTTAAGTACACTTGCAAAACGTCTCAGGAGATATAAGGACTCCAACCTCAGGAAGACTTCTAACAAACTCTTCCAGAATAACGAGAAACAGTTTTATCGGAAACTTCAAAAAGATATGGCAAACACTAACAACAAGCCTCCGACGCAACGCCAAATCAGGGAGTTCTGGGAATCTATATGGTCCGTTCCCACAATTCATAACGATGAAGCCCCATGGATACATGGTGAAGAAAGAAGGATGGACCGGTTGCAATATATGGAAGACACTATCATAGCCGTTGAGCAAGTTAAGCAGGCGGTCGGCGACTCTTTTAATTGGAAAGCAAGTGGAATTGACAGCATACACAACTTCTAGTACAAAAGATTTAAGTGTACCCACGGTCACATTGCTCGTCATTTCAGTAAATTTCTAGAAGACCCAACCAGTGTACCGGAATACCTCACGCAAGGAAGAACGTACTTACTCCCTAAGGATAACAACACGGAGAACCCCGCGAAGTATCGACCCATCACTTGCCTACCGACAATCTACAAGCTGTTGACATCTTGCATCGCTAAGAAAATCTACCAACACTGTGAAGAGAATGCTGTAATTGCTCCTGAGCAAAAAGGTTGCATAAGAAAATCTCAAGGATGTAAGGAGCAGCTCCTTATCGACTCAGTCATCCTTGAACAGGCAATGCGCAAGCAGAGGAACTTGTATACGGCTTATATAGACTATCGGAAGGCTTTTGACTCTGTGCCGCATTCTTGGCTGGTAAAAGTTCTCCAGATGTATAAAGTGGCTCCATCGCTTGTTAACTTGCTCCAACATCTAATGACTCAATGGTCGACTCAATTAAACCTTAGCCATAAGGATGGTATTATCATGACGGATTTTATTAAAATACAAAAAGGGATTTTCCAGGGAGACTCATTAAGCCCCCTGTGGTTTTGCTTGACTCTGAACCCTCTTTCCCATATGCTCAATGCTAGTCAACACGGATTTGCCCTCAAGAACGGCAGAGACGCTCAGCACAAAGTAACACACTTGATGTATATGGACGACATCAAAGTGTACGCCAGTACAGCAGTGCATGTTAATTCCTTGTTAAGAACTGTGGAGATCTTCTCTCGAGATATATACATGGAATTTGGGTTTGACAAATGTAAAACCCAGACAGTATTAAAGGGCAAGCACAGCGCCAACGCATTCGAGCTGCAAGACGGTGATATCATTGAGCCTATGGAGGAGGGAGAAACCTACAAGTATTTGGGCGTGCACCAATCAGTCCGTACAGAGCATAAGGTCATGAAACTAAAGATCCAAAAAACGTACATGCGCCGCTTGAATGCCATCCTTAGAACTAAGTTGAATGCTAAGAACACCGTGAACGCTATTAACGCCTATGTAATCCCGGTCTTATCGTATACATTTGGCATTATCAGATGGACAAGGACTGATATAGAGGACATCGAGAGGAAGACAAGAACTACTTTGACAAAGTTTCGAGCTCATCACCCCAAATCAGCCACCGAAAGACTTACCATCCCAAGAGCTCAGGGCGGAAGAGGTCTGATTGACCTTTCATTTCTACTACACAAACAAATTGTAAGTCTTGAAAAATACTTTCTCCGAAAACAAGAGACATCTTCTCTCCATAGAGCTGTCATTTTGGCTGACGACGGTTACACACCCTTAAATCTCCGTACAGAGGCTCCACAGGACAACATTACGAGCGCAGACCGAGCCATGACACAAATCACTACATGGAAGCAGAAGCCTTTGCATGGAAGACATCCCCATGAACTTAGCGCCGAAAATGTCGATCAAAAAGCGTCAAACTATTGGCTTACTCGTGGAGACTTATTTCCGGAGACTGAGGGCTTCATGATGGCCATACAAGATCAGGTAATATCCACGAGGAACTACCTTAAGTACATTGTCAAGGATGTGAGTGTAACTGATGACAGATGTAGGAAATGTCTCCGTGTCCCCGAAACAATCCAGCATGTTACCGCGGGGTGTACATGTCTCGCGCACACTGAATACCTTCACCGTCACAACTGTGTTGCCAAAATTGTACATTTAAAACTTGCATGTCTCCACCATCTCACTGAGAGCACCAGCCCATATTACCAATACAATCCTGAGAGTGTGTTAGAAAATGATAATTTCCGGCTCTATTGGGATAGGACAGTACTTACTGACAGAACTATATCATCAAACGGGCCAGATATATTCTTAGTCAATAAGTCAGAAAAGAAGACCTTCCTAATAGACATCGCCGTTCCTAATTCCAACAACATCCAGGAAACTATTCAGAACAAGCTAGCGAAGTACTCCGACTTAGCCTATGAGATCAAACAACAGTGGAAGCAAGAAAACGTTATCATCTTGCCAATAGTAATATCCACCACCGGTATTGTACCTCGTTGCCTTTCCACTAAACTAACGAAACTGGATCTCTCCCCTTTAGTAATCAATGATATGCAGAAATCGATTATTCTCAATATTTGTCACATAGTTCGCAAGTTCTTAAATCTGCAATAGTTTGTTTTCATCTTGCATAGGCCGATGATTATAATAATACCGCATTAAGCGAGAAACTACAAAAAATAATAATAATAATAATAATAAGGGGGCGAAAACGGATCGGCAACCTCCTCGTGGTGCACCCCGGGCAACAGGCAGAGGAAACTCTGCCTGGTTGATGTCGGACGTGGATCCCAGGGCTAACCACCCTGTGATTCACGAATCTGGTTTCAACGGGCAGAGAAAGGGCCCTTCACAATCGACCCCATTCGGATGGGGGTCGGAGACAAGTTGGAGGGGCCGAACAGGACCGCCTCAATGGCAACGACCCTGGCAATGGACATGGACGCTTTAAGTGGACGAGGGAATACCGGGATGATTTGCTGACCTGCTACGAGAGCAGTGAGCCTGTGCGCAGGGGGTACATGGTGCGATTGCGCCATATCTGGTGCGACATGCACCCAGAACTTGCCACCTTCTCTGAGCAACAGCCCAGAGATCAAGTATCTTTCCTGCGCAGGTCAGGCTATGTAAGGGCACCCCGTCAGCAGGAAGTAGTGCCAGCCGCACTTCCACCGCGGCAAATACCAGCTGACGATGAACATCCCAGAGAGTACACCGATGTTGACTTAAGGACGAGGGTTAGCCTTAACACCGGGGCTACCCTAAATCCACAAGACCTGGCACGAATGGAGGCGGTCATCGAAGAGGAACTTCTGGAAGATGCCGACATCTGGAAGATCAACACTGCCGTGTACAACGCCGCCAGCCAACTCGTTCCCCGCACGAGGGAGTCTACTGCCTCGAGCGGAATCGAGAAAGCTAAGCGACGTGTACAAAAAATCGAAGGCAAAATACAGTCGGCCAGACAGCACGCCTCTCGAATCTAGAGTGTAGTGGAATATATAACAACTAATAAGGCATTTACGCCGAAAGTCCGGCGCATAGCAGCCGGAGTACAATCAAGCACCGCTGTTCAGATCGGATTCGAGCACTTATGGCAATTAAGAAGACTCTAAGAAAGCGGTTGAGGAGTATCGAGCAAAATACACTGTTCCGTACGAGTCCCTCCCGCCTATTTCAAGAGCCACCGCGTGTTGTCAACAATCCGCCGACTGTAGCAGATGTTGAAGTTTTCTGGAAGGGAATTTACGAAATGACGCGTCCGTTCAATAGCAACACTCCAGCAATCGCACACTTTCGGGCTCTGTGCCACAGAACTTTAGGAGAGCCAGAGGAAGTGTGTCCGGCAATCAGTACGGAGGAAGTCCAGCAAGCACTTGTTGGCACCAAGAACTTCGCTGCTCCGGGTTCAGACGGCATAAACAACTGGTGGTGGAAGAAATTTCCTTCCACTCACCGCCATCTGGCCCGAGTTTTCAACTCATGGTTGAACGAGGGGCAGCAAATTCCGGACTGGTTTGTCGAGGGACGTACTGTGCTTATCCCCAAAAAAGGGGATCTGTCCGACCCAAGGAATTATAGACCAATCACCTGTCTGAACTCCTGCTACAAGATATTTACACGTATTTTGTATGCTAGGACACTACGGCAGGTTGATCCGGTCTTCCAGCAGATTTACGAGCAACGTGGTGCCAAGAAGGGCATGGCAGGTTGTAAGGACAGCCTTCTGATAGATCGTTGTGTCACACAGGATTCTGTGCAACGCAAACGAATCTATCGATGGCCTGGATAGACTACCGCAAGGCATTTGACACAACATCTCATGAGCTACTTTTACACTTGCTCCAATGTCTTGCGGTAGCAGCACCACTAGTGAGATGCATAGAACAACTGCTGCCACTCTGGAGAACTCGCTTCACCATAACATCAGGTGCGCAGCGGGTTACGACAGATCTGGTGGCTTTTAGGAGAGGAGTTTTCCAGGGAAATTCTCTGAGCCCTCTCCTCTTCTGCATCTCACTGTTGCCGTTATCTGTTGAGCTCCGCCAAACTTCCGGATACCATTGTGGGCCACCCAGCAACCGGAGGCATAAGGTCACCCATCTGTTCTATATGGATGACCTCAAACTGTATGCCTCCGGAGAGCGCGAACTTCAAAACGCTCTTAGGGTGGTCGAAGAGTACACGGGGGCCATTGGTATGGAGTTTGGGTTGGACAAATGCGCAGTCGTCCACCTCAAGAGGGTGCGGGGAATTCTCTGAAGAGGCGCAGCTAGCAGATGGAAGCATTCTACGACATCTGGATGCCGGAGAGACCTATACATATCTGGGTGTGCAACAGCATCACATCCAAGATGTGAAACAGATAAAGGGGTCTCTCCGCGGCAAGTACAGACACCTACTTCGAAAGATTTGGTCTTCCGAGCTTTCGGGGAAGAACAAGGTGTCTGCTACGAATATGCTTGCCGTTCCTGTTCTTCTCTACTCCTTTGGAGTTGTGAAGTGGACGGTAGATGAGCTGCGCCAGTTAGATAGAGATACCCGCAAGATGATGAATATTCACCGTAGCATTCATCCTAAATCGTCCGTTCCTCGAGTGTACCTTCCACGTCAACGGGGGGGGCAAGGACTCTTGGGCCTGGAGTGTATGCATGGCCGGGTAGTACTGAGTATGGCATGCAATATCCTTAGGAGCTCTGACCCACTCCTGCATCTAGTGAGGGATCACGAAAATGCAGGTGTGGGAGCAGGATTATTCAAGGCAGCAAAAAGAGCCGCAGATGAACTTGGTCTCATATTCGACATCAGGCGAGGAGGCCGGCGAGGTGCCGACCCAGAGTCGGTCACTGAGCTTCCGCCAAATCGTCTGAAAGCCCAGATTAAAGCTGCCGAGCAGGAAAATTTGCTTAGGCAGCATGTCGATAAATCCCTGCACAGTGTATTCTATAAGAACATAGAAACACTGGGTTTATCGACTAGGCTGACATTTGCCTTTTTAAAGTCAGCTGGGCTTAAGTCGGAGACCGAGGGATTCATTGTGGCCTGCCAAGATGGTGTAATTAATACCTTGGTCTACCGAAGCCGTGTGATGGGTGTAGGGGTTCCTGATGTCAGCTGCAGGACCTGCCGTCAGGCGCCGGAATCGCTCATGCATTTATTGTCTGCATGCCCAGTATACGCGATTTCGGCCTACATCCACCGCCATAACGCGGCATTACGAGTGCTCTACTACTATCTACGGCACTCGTACGGGGTAGACCAAACACCAATGCTGCCTTACGTCCCCGGAGATATTGAGTCCGTTGTCGAGAACGAGAGGTGCAGGATATACTGGAACTACTCGTTCCCGACCGTCAGGCTAATTCAAGCCAACAAGCCTGACATAGTGCTCCTCGACCACCAAACCAAGGCGATGTACGTCATCGAGTTTTCGGCACCCGCTGAAACAAACATCGCCTTGAAAGAGGAGGAAAAACGGACTAAATATCGCGATCTCCGGTACGAGCTTCTAGTGCTGTACCCAGGCAGGATGGTCGTCCTCATAATCGGTGTACTCGGAGGTATGAAGCCCACGCTGCTCTCGCAATTGAAGACCATACCGGCCTGTCAGAAATCTGCCGAATGGCTAGTAGGCCAAATGCAGAAAGCAGTTATCCTGGGGTCCCTTCGTCTACTTAGGGCACACGATTCGGGTGTTTACAGTCACTGACCCCACAGGTGTGGGGAGTGGCTGTGATTTTAATCGCCGGCGCGATTTCCGTGTGGTGTCGAAGGCCACGGAAGTCCTGTCCGGTATCGGGAAACTGCAATAGTAATAATAATAATCCCTCTGGATAGAGGGATCTCCAACAGTCCCTTAGGGTGGTACAGGAGTATACGCAGGCTGTCGGTATGCAGTTCGGGTTGGACAAATGCGCACTGATCCATCTCAAGAGAGGGCGATGCGGTGACTATGTAGAGGACGCGCAGCTCGTGGACGGAAGCATCTTACACCATCTAGATGCCGGAGAGTCGTACACTTACTTGGGTGTCGAGCAACGTTCCACTCAAGAAGTGAGTATAGTGAAAAACGCTCTTCGCGGCAAGTATCAGCACCTACTCCGACAGATCTGGTCTTCAGAACTGTCGGGAAGAACAAGGTGTCTGTTACAAATATGCTTGCCGTTCCGATCCTTCTCTACTCTTTCGGAGTAGTGAAGTGGACTAGAGAAGAGCTGCATCAACTCGATGTAGTAACCCGCAAGAAGATGCATCTCAATAGAAGCTTGCATCCTAAATCGTCCGTTCCACGGTTATATCTCCCACGACATCGGGGAGGCCGTGGACTCTTGAGCTTGGAGAGTCTCCATAGCAGGATGGTTCTGGATGGAGCATGTAAGGTCATCAGGAGTTCGGATCCCCTCCTCTGCATGGTCCGAGACCATGAAAATGCAGAGGTAGGAGCTTTTCTCTTTAAGGCAGCACGGAGAGCAGCCGATGAACTTTGTCTCATCTTCGACGTCGAGCTGGTAAATCCCGACTCTATCACCGAGTTGGAACCCGTTCGACTAAAAGCCCACATTAGAGCTGCAGAACATCCTCCTGCAGCTCCATAAGGATAAGCCATTGCACAGGGTCTTCTATAAAAATATAGAAAGCCTCGGCTTATCCGAAAGGCTGACCTTCGCCATCTTAAGGTCAGCTGGGCTTGCCAGGATGGTATATTTAATACCCTCGTCTATCGACGTCGTGCCATGGGTATGGAGATCCCTGATGTCAGCTGCAGGGCCTGCCGCAGGGCGCCGGAGACTGTAATGCACTTACTGTCGGCTTGCCCGACATACGCAGTCTCGGCCTATATTCACAGACACGACGCAGCATTACGAGTGCTTTACTATCATCTAAGGCACTCGTATGGGATAGACGAAACACCAGTGCTGCCTTACGCTCCGGGGGATATTGAGTCCGTTATGGGGAATGAGAAGTGTCTAATTTATTGGAACTACTCGTTTCCCACCGTCAGGCAAATACAAGCCAACAAGCCTGACATAATACTCCTCGACCACCAACTCAAGACAATGTATGTCGTGGAATTCTCAGCTCCCGCTGAGAGCAACATTGTCTTGAAAGAGGAGGAAAAACGGACAAAATATCGAGATTTGCTCTTCGAACTCCGCAGGCTTTATCCAGGCCATTCTGTTAAAATAGTGGTACTGATTATAGGAGCCCTCGGTGGAATGAGACAGACGCTGCTTTCAGAACTAAAGATCATACCGGCATGCCGAGATTCGGCAGAGATCTTAGCCGGCAGAATGCAGAAAGCTGTCATCCTCGGTTCATTGCGTCTACTCAGGGCACACGATTCGCGGACCCGGTAGTCACTCACCCCACGGGCGTGCGGAGTGGCTATTGGTATTACCAGTTCCCCTCTGTGAGGGTCGGAGCCACAGAGTAGGGTGACTGATTTTTTGCAAAAAAAAAAAAAAGAAAATAATAATAATAATAACCCGTGGGAGTTTGCCAGTTCTTCTATCGGGTGCGGCCCTTTGCGAATAAGGGATGCTTGAGGGTCAATGGGTAAGGAGGAAACTCCTCATGGAACAAAAACCGGTACACCCATGAAAATGGAGAGGAAATAGAAGAAATGTCATAGAGCCGCTGCCTGGGGAGCGCCATGGCACGTCTGGAGCTGGCGCTGGACGTGACAGCATGCGGGACGCAGGTGGCAGAGTGCTGAGGAGGCGGGCACCTGTCAATCAACAAGCTACAGCCCATAACAACAACGAACAGAACGAAGATGGAGAATTACCACCACCAGGCATAGTAGAACAGCCAAACCCACCACTTCGACAGCGCCCAGGTCGTAGAACCGAACGGGCTGCTCCCAGGAGGAATGAAATAGCCGGGAGAATAAAATGGAGCAATGAAATGAATAAGGATGTCATACGTACATATTTGCTCGTTAATGAATGCAGAGACGATCCTTTGCCTGGATGGAGACAAAAACTTTTCGCCGAATATTCAAGAACTCACCCTGAAATGAACATCTCCGAACAAAATCTGGCCTATAGAAAGAACATAATTATTAAAAGAAAATACCTAACACAGCTTGAAATTGATGCCTTGCGTAGAGAGGCAGGGGCCCAAATACACAACGAAGAAATACGCCAACAAAATGACATACCACAAAGGAGATCAGTGGATGGCAATGCACCTCATGAGGAAGAAAATAACGAGGAAGAAGCAGGAAGGATACGCCAGAAGCTACTGAGCAATTTACTGCTATTTCGCGACTCGAACCCTCTCATCAGACCAATAATACCGAGGCTAAAAATCAACAAAGATACACAACGATACATAAAACCTGTAGATGCCGAATTGAAGTTGAGGATGGAGGAACAACTGGATCCTGAACTAACTTCTATACATACAGCTTTATATGCAGGAGCTGCTACTGTCATAGAACTGAATGGCCAGAAACTTCAAATTCAGAAACAAAATAGGAATATCCAGAAACAAAGAAAGCCGGCCTGGAAGATGCGACTCGAAACTCAAATAGATCTACTAAGAACTGAAGCGAACATTATCAGAGAGCACTTAGATGGCAATAAGAGCAATAAAGTCAAAAGCAAAATTCGTAAAATATGCCGAAAACGACAAATAGACTTAAACGATCCACAGGTCAACGAAACCCTCACGAACTACTACGACGATGCTAGACAGAAAAGTAAAGTTAACGGAGCGAGACTGCGGCGATACAATGAGGCTACGAAGCGCAAGGAGCAAAATTATTTATTCCAGAAGATCTTCTATCGCAATCTGGAAAGTAACAACCAAGGCAATACAGAACCCGAGAAAATTGATCACAATCGCTTCGGGCAATTCTGGCAGGGGATATGATCAAACCCTGCGAGATTCAACCAAGCAGCTACGTGGCTCCAAACAGCAGAACGCATTGCGAGTAATCTTCCAGATATGACAGATACTAATATTACACCTGCAGATGTCGAAGAGTGCATAAAAAATACTTCAAGCTGGAAAGCGCCTGGACCAGACAACATACAGAACTTTTGGCTGAAGTCATTCCCAGTTTGCTCGGGCATTCAACAAAATCCTTGAAGATCCAACAAGATTTCCTGAATTTTTAGGTCGAGGAGTAACTTACCTTCTTCCAAAAAAAGGAGCTCTGAAAGACCCGAAAAACTACAGGCCTATCACCTGCTTGTCTGCGATCTACAAACTTCTCACGTCATTGATACATAGGCAAATCAATGAACACTGTGAGATAAACAATATAATTGGCCCAGAACAGCGGGGATGTGTAAAGAGATCACTTGGATGCAAAGAGCAGCTAACTATAGATGCGGTAACCATCAAACAAGCTGAAGTAAAACGCCGAAACATCAGTATGGCCTACATAGACTACAAAAAGGCATTCGACTTGGTACCTCACGACTGGCTTATAAAAGTGCTAGAAGTATACAGAGTTAGCCCCACCATCATTCGGCTACTAACATATGCAATGACGACCTGGGAAACCCAGACAAGAATTCGAGGAAGCACTATCTCGAACATCAAGATTAGAAGAGGTATATACCAGGGTGATTCACTGAGTCCACTATGATTTTGCCTCGCTCTTAATCCGCTCTCAGCAATATTGAATGACACCACCTACGGTTTCCGAATAGATCCCAAACAACCAAGCTCGAGGCTCAGCCATTTACTATTTATGGATGACATCAAGCTATATGCTGAGAATCTAGGACAGTTGAAGGCGCTAGTAGTCAATGTCAAAACCTTCAGCGATGATATTAGTATGGAGTTTGGTCTGGAGAAGTGTGCCGAAATACATGTCACAAAGGGAAAATTAACGCAGCAGCCGGAGAATATCCGTGACTTTGAGCAAATGCTGACAGAAGAAACTTACAAGTACCTTGGAATTCTGCGGAATAGAAGGATAGACCACAGCCAGCTAAAGAAGGAGTTCAGGAAAAAATACAAACAACGTTTAAATAAGCTCCTGAATACTAAACTCAACGCTAGAAGCATGATAACAGCGATCATTACATATGCTGTCCCTAGTTTGGCATACTCATTCGGAATACTAAAGTACTCGGATACAGACCTGGAAGACCTAGACAGAATGACGAGAACTACACTTACAAAGTTTCGAATGCATTACCCAAAGAGCGCAGTTGAAAGACTATACATGCCAAGAACACAAGGAGGCAGGAGATTAAGCAGCGTTCAGAAGATGTGCCGAACGCAAGAGGAGAACATGCGCCTCTATTTCTACAATTCAGACAGGGTCCTCATTCGGAAAATAGTGGAAAGTGATAACAGATATACACCGTTAAGCCTCAAAGATCGACAACACGAGATAATGATCCGAACGAACGAGGATATTCAAACAGCATGGCAGGACAAGGTACTCCACGGAAAGTATCCCAATGCCTTAAACAATCCGGAGATCGACAAGGAGACCTCGCTTCTATTGCTTAAGGAAGGAATGTTACACCCAGAAACTGAGGGATTCATAACAACCATTCAGGATAGCATTATCCGTACTAGATATTATGAGAAGTACTTTCTTAAAGTCCCCGGTGTGAACGATGTATGTAGAAAGTGTAAGGCAGCGGGTGAAACTATCGAACATGTCACTGAAGGCTGTCCTGCTTTGGCTACGGGAATGTATTTGGGAAGGCACAACGAGGTGGCGAAAATCATCCATAGAGAATTGGCACTTAACTTAGGACTCATTACTAATCCACCGCCCTTCTATAAATACACACCTCAAGCTGTTTTAGAAAACAAGGAAACATTGCTGTACTGGGATAGACCAATACAGTCTGATAAAACCTTGATCACAACCGCCCTGACATCCTGGTGATCAAAAAGAAAGACAAGAAGGCCACTATAATTGATATTGGATGTCCCCTAAACAACAGCCTGCAGAAAACGGAGATGGAAAAGAGAAACAAATATCAGAATTTGGCCATAGAACTTAAACACGTGTGGAGATTAGATGAGGTTCGAATTATCCCGGTCATAATTTCGGCTACAGGCGTGGTGACGAAGAAGTTCTTGAGTTAATTGGAGCAACTTAATCTACCTAAAGGCCTCGTGAAGATTATCCAGAGGACGGTGATTCTCCAGACATGCCATATTACCAGAAAGTTTTTGAACGATGAAGGATAGAAAACCGAAATATCCACCGGATTAATGGGACGTGATGAATTTCATCCCCGTTAACCGAGCCGATCCCCAACAGCAATGGGCCCGGGACAGGCCCAGGTCCCCACAGAGCCGAACCCCAACGGCGCGCGCGAGGGGTCGGTGAATTTTTTCCGGCTTCGGCCGAGAAAGTGCACGGCGATAATAATAAACGTTTAAACGCATGTTACAAGGTGTTCACACGCATCTTGTACATGCGGGTACTCCAAGCAGTTAACCCAGTTTACGAACGGATATATGAGCAACGAGGGTCGATGAGAGATGTCGCTGGCTGCAAGGAGAACCTGTTGATTGACAGATGTGTCACGCAGGACTCCGTGCAGTATAAGCGGAATCTCTCCATGGCCTGGATCGATTACCGCAAGGCATTTGACATGACATCTCATGAGCTTATTGTACACTTGCTCCGATGTTTGCGGTCGCCGGTCCCGTAGTGAGATGCATTGAAGATCTGATGCCGCTCTGGAGGACTCGCTTTACCATAACATCTGGTAATGTTAGAGTCTAAACAGAGCCGGTAACGTTCAAAAGGGTAGTATTTCAGGGAGACTCCCTCAGCCCCCTTTTGTTTTGCATCTCGCTACTGCCATTATCCGTCTCGCTCCGGAAAACCCGCGGTTACAACTGTGGTACCCCCGGCGACAGGAGGCATAAGGTCACTCATTTGTTTTATATGGATGACCTTAAACTTTATGCCTCCGGAGAAAGGGATATCCAACAATCCCTTAGGGTGGTACAGGAGTACACGCAGGCTGTCGGTATGCAGTTCGGATTGGACAAATGTGCACTGGTCCATCTCAAGAGAGGACGATGTGGGGACTATGGCGAGGACGCGCAGCTCGTAGACGGAAGCATCCTACACCACCTAGATGCCGGAGAGTCGTACACTTACTTGGGTGTCGAGCAACGCTCCACCCAAGAAGTGGGTGTAGTGAAAAACGCTCTCCGCGGCAAGTATCAGCACCGACTCCGACAGATCTGGTATTCAGAACTGTCGAGGAAGAACAAGGTGTTTGCTACTAATATGCTTGCCGTTGCGATCCTTCTCTGCTCCTTTGGAGTAGTGAAGTGGACTCGAGAGGAGTTGCGTCAACTCGATGTAGGAACCCGGAGAAAGATGCACCTCAATAGGAGCCTGCATCCTAAATCGTCCGTTCCACGGTTATATCTCCCACGACATCGGGGAGGCCGTGGACTCTTGAGCTTGGAGAGTCTACACAGCAGGATGGTGCTGGATGGAGCCTGTAAGGTCGTCAGGAGTTCGGATCCTCTCCTCTGCATGGTCCGAGACCATGTAAATGCAGGGGTAGGAGCTTTTTTGTTTAAGGCAGCACGCAGAGCAGCCGATGAACTCGGTCTCATCTTCGACGTTGAGCATGATAATCCCGACTCTGTCACCGAGTTGGAACCCGCTCGGCGGAAAGCCCAAATATAAGCTGCAGAACAAACCATCTTTCTGCAGCTCCATTCGGATAAGCCACTGCACGGTGTCTTCTATAGAAATATAGAAGAACTTGGCTTATCCGAAAAGCTGACCTTCGCCTTCTTAAGGTCAGCCGGGCTGAAATCTGAGACCGAGGGATTTATATTGGCTTGCCAGGACGGTGTATTCAACACCCTCGTCTATCGAAGTCGTGTCATGGGTATGGAGGTCGCTGACGTCAACTGCAGGGCCTGCCGCAGAGAGCCGGAGACGCTTATGCACTGTCGGCCTGCCCGACATATGCAGTCTCCGCCTATATCCAAAGGCACGACGGAGCACTACGAGTGCTTTACTACCATCTGAGGCACTCGTATGAGATAGACGAGACACCAGTGCTGCCTTATGCTCCAGGGGATATTGAGTCCGTTGTGTGGAATGAGAGGTGTCTAATTTATTGGAACTACTCGTTTCCCACGGTCAGGCAAATACAGGCAAACAAGTCTGACGTAGTCCTCATAGACCACCAACTCAAGACAATGTTCGTCATAGAGTTCTCGGCTCCCGCGGAGAACAACATTGTCTTGAAAGGGGAAGAAAGGCGGACAAAATATCGAGACCTACTCTTCGAACTCCGCAGACTGTATCCAGACCATACTGTCAAGCTGTTGGTACTGATTATAAGAGCTCTCGGTGGAACGAGACACACGCTGCTTTCGGAATTGAACATCATACCGGTATGCCGACAATCGGCAGAAGTCCTGGCCGGGAGAATGCAGTAGGCTGCCATTCTTGGTTCATTGCGTCTGCTCAGGGCACACGAGTCACGGAACCAGTGATCACTGACTCTACGGTGTAGAGAGTGGTTATTGGCGCTCCCAGCGTACCCTCTCTGATGTCGGAGGCAGGGAGAAGGACGACTGGTTTTACTTAAAAAGAAAAAAAAATAATACTTTCATAACAATGCAGAAGCTCATCCCTCAGTTCATCCGTCCACTCAAAGCGTCCTTGAACATTGCGTAAGTCGTCAACGGGCGGTTTATCCGGTTGGGCCCCACCACCTTGCCCTTGACCCCTATCCGAACGGAGTCGATCGTGGGGGCCCTGTCTTCGGCCTGCCGGAATCTAAGGTTAGAGCCTGTGGGTGGTTAGCCCAGCAGGCCCACGACCGACACCAGAGGGGAAGATGCTTGCCCCTCCCGGGTGCACTAGGGCTGCCGGTTCGGTTTTGCACCCCTAGCTGGAGTAAGTGGTGGCGCTACTCACCAAAGGCTTACTAGATGGAAGTTAGCCCCTCTTGCTTATGTACACAGGAGAGGGCGGAGCGTCGCATACAAAAGATGGAAGCCAAGATCCGGTCGGCGAGGCAACACGCATCCCTTATCCAATGTGTGATAGAATATATGGCGGCCAACAGGCCGTTAAGGCTTAAAGTGCGTCGATTAGCCGCCAACTTAAGATGCGCCCATCACACACTCAATGTGGCAGTGCTGCGAACCACCAAATAGCACTGTCTCGACAGGATACGGATGCTAGTGACTTGCAACTAGTGAGGCGGGCGAGAGGGCTTGCGGAAAATAAGCTGTTCCGCCAAAAGCCCTCGCGCTTTTTCCAACCGCCTCCACGTGTTGTAGACAATCCGCCGACTGTAGATCAGGTGGAGAACTTCTGGAAAACGCTGTACGAGGAGAGGCTTCCACTCAACCGAGATTCTCCTGTCCTTGCACACTTTGAAAAAAGGCTTCAGCAACCACAGGAAGTGTGCGAACCAATAACCCCAGAAGAGGTTCGTAGAGCTCTCGAGGGCTCTAAGAACTTTGCTGCTCCAGGTCCCGATGGGATAAATAACTTTTGGTGGAAAAAAGTTATTGAGCACCCACCACCATTTGGCCAGAAGTTTTAATTCCTGGTTGAATGGGGAGCAGCAAATTCCTTCTTGGATTGTTGAGGGGCGGACAGTGCTGATTCCCAAGAACGGAGATTTGTCCAACCCAAAGAACTTCAGACCGATAACCTGTCTGAACGCATGTTACAAGGGGTTTACACGCATTTTGTACATGCGGGTGCTCCACGCAGTTGAACCGGTTTACGAACGGATATGTGAGCAACGAGGGTCGAAGAGAGGTGTCGCTGGCTGCAAGGAGAACCGACAGATGTGTCACGCAGGACTTCATGCAGTATAAGCGGAACCTCTCTATGGTCTGGATCGACTACCGCAAGGCATTTGACATGACATCGCACGAGCTCATTGTTCACTTGCTCCGATGTCTTGTGGTACCCGGTCCCGTAGTGAGATGTATTGAAGAACTGATGCCGCTCTGGAGGACTCGCTTTACCATAACATCGGGTAACGATAGAGTCCAAACAGAGTCGGTAACATTCAGAAGAGGAGTATTTCAGGGAGATTCCCTCAGCCCCCTTCTGTTTTGCATCTCACTACTGCCATTATCCGTCTCGCTCCGGAAAACCCGTGGCTACAACTGCGGTACCCCCGGCGACAGGAGGCATAAGGTCACCCATCTATTTTATATGGATGACCTTAAACTTTATGCCTCTGACAAATGCGCACTGATCCATCTCAAGAGAGGACTACGGAGAGGACGCGCAGCTCGTGGACGGAACATCTTACACCATCTAGATGCCGGAGAGTCGTACACTTACTTGGGTGTCGAGGAACGCTCCACCCAAGAAGTGAGTGTAGTGAAAAACGCTCTCCGCGGCAAGTATCAGCACCTACTCCGACAGATCTGGTCTTCAGAACTGTCGGGGAAGAACAAGGTGTCTGCTACAAATATGCTTGCCGTTCTAATCCTTCTCTACTCTTTCGGAGAGCTGCGTCAACTCGATGTAGTAACCCGCAAGAAGATGCATCTCAATAGGAGCTTGCATCCTAAATCGTCCGTTCCACGGTTATATCTCCCACGACATCGGGGAGGCCGTGGACTCTTGAGCTTGGAGAGTCTCCATAGCAGGATGGTTCTGGATGGAGCATGTAAGGTCATCAGGAGTTCGGATCCCCTCCTTTGCATGGTCCGAGACCATGAAAATGCAGAGGTAGGAGCTTTTCTCTTTAAGGCAGCACGGAGAGCAGCCGATGAACTTGGTCTCATCTTCGACGTCGAGCGGGTAAACCCCGACTCTGTCACCGAGTTGGAACCCGTTCGATTAAAAGCCCACATTAGAGCTGCAGAACACAACATCCTTCTGCAGCTTCATAAGGATAAGCCATTGCACGAGGTCTTCTATAAAAATATAGAAGACCTCGGCTTATCCGAAAGGCTGATCTTCGCCTTCTTAAGGTCAGCGGGGCTGAAGTCTGAGAAAGAGGGATTCATAGTGGCTTGCCAACATGGTGTATTTAACACCCTCGTCTATCGACGTCGTGTAATGGGTATGGAGGTCCCTGATGTCAGCCGCAGGGCCTGCCGCAGGGCACCGGAGACTGTAATGCACTTACTGTCGGCTTGCCCGACATACGCAGTCTCGGCCTATATTCACAGACACGACGCAGCATTACGAGTGCTTCACTATCATCTAAGGCACTCGTATGAGATAGACGAAACACCAGTGCTGCCTTACGCTCCGGGGGATAGTCCGTTGTGGGGAATGAGAAGTGCCTAATTTATTGGAACTACTCGTTTCCCACCGTCAGGCAAATACAAGCCAACAAGCCTGACATAGTACTCCTCGACCACCAACTCAAGACAATGTATGTCGTGGAATTCTCAGCTCCCGCTGACAGCAACATGGTCTTGAAAGAGAAGGAAAAACGGACAAAATATCGAGATTTGCTCTTCGAACTCCGCAGGCTTTATCCAGGCCTATTTTTTAAAATAGTGATACTGATTATAGGAGCCCTCGGTGGAATGAGACAGACGCTGCTTTCAGAACTAAAGATCATACCGGCATGCCGAGATTCGGCAGAGATCTCAGCCGGCAGAATGCAGAAAGCTATCATCCTCGGTTCATTGCGTCTACTCAAGGTACACGATTCGCGAACCCGGTAGTCACTCACCCCACGGGCGTGGGGAGTGGCTATTGGTATTACCAGCTCCCCTCTGTGAGGGTCGGAGCCACAGAGTAGGGTGACTGGTTTTTTGTAGAAAAAAAAATAAAAATAAAATAAAAGTCTTTATTGGGAAAGATGTATATAAAGTATACATACATACATTCGCAAAGGCGAAGTCTAGAAGGCTATTCTACTTAACCTATTTATAATATATACTATTCACAAAAGTATTAAAAATATAGGAAACATAACAAGTGAAAACGGGGGAAAAGAAAGGGTTTATACAAATAATATAATTAGATATAACAAAACTAACAAATATGTAAGAAAATAATTAGTGATAAAATATATCTATAAAATGTATCACGCATCGAGTGACCAGTTGGCAATATTATTCATTTACTGCAGTAAAAGAAAAATTCTTTTTACATTCTTACGAAAGCTGTCTACGGTAAGACCTTTTAGAGTGTTATTTATATTATTATAAATTGTGACAGAATTATAAGAGAAGGATGTGCGAAACAGGGTCAAGCGATAGGATGGTAGTGACAGTTTGTTTGTGTGTCTCAAATTTAAATCGTGAAAGTTGTTCCTAAATAACAATTTCCTACGAAGATATGACGGCGTGGAGGTACATAATATACGGTGAGTAAATACTGACATGTTATATTTGTAGATGTTTTCTACTCTTAACCAACCAAGGTGTTAATTTTTGAAGATGTGCGGTGATATTTCCGAATGCGATAGACAAAACGGCAACAACTGTTCTCTATTTTTTGTAAACGGTTTTGTGTCAGTTTGTCAAGCAACTATAGTATACAACATTGCAATAATGCAATATAGGTAATACGAGTGATTCACACAGCTTTTTCCTCAATTTAAAATTAATAATATTTATATTGGTGTATAATAATTTTAGTGCCATATAAGCTTTTTTTACTATTAAGCTAACATGTTCTTTGAATCTCAAACTTCTCAACTTTCGTCAAATATTACGCCTAAACTCTTCACTTTGTCTACAACCGTTAGGGTTTTATGTGATATTTTTAATTTCATATTATCTTTGACAAAGTTTATGTTTTTTTTTATTACAAAAACATTACTGCTCATTTATCAACATTTAATTTCAAATTATGAGTATTAGAATAAAGTTCAATAGAAGTGAGGTCAAGGTTTATGTTATCACATACATTTTTTATATTATTTGGATCAAAAGAACAAGATAGTTGCGTGTCATCGGCGTAACATTGAATTCTTGTGAGGTCTACAATACTGGAAGATATCAGCTGTATATATTAAGAACAGTATAGGGCCTAGGGCAGAACCCTGGAAAACACCTGATGTGATTTTAATGACAGTAGAGAAGGAGCTATCCAGTTTGACAGTTTGATATCTGTCACATAGGTAAGACCTGAAAAAGTTAACAGTTTTCATCGAATCCCAAGTAGCTAAGCTTAGCACATAATAAACTGTGATCTAGGGTGTCGAATGCCTTTGAAAAATCCAAGAGCACTAACAGTGATGCATAACCTTCATCTAGGGATTTTAAAATGTCATCTGTTATGTCTGCCAGTACGCTTGCAGCGCTATGACCTTTTTGAAAACCGGACTGTAGATGAGAAATTATATTATTACTAATAACGTATTTGTAAATTTGAGGTTGGATAAATTTGTCTAAAATTTTTGAAAGAGTCGTTATGATGCATAAAATCTGAATATACTTTTGGGGTACTAATTTTCGGCAAAGGGGAAATGATAGTTAACTTCCACGAGTTGGGAAAGTATCCACATTCTAAGCAAGAATTAATTATATGGGTGATATGCTTGCATATGACGGGAGAGCAAAGTTGTATGATGTATGCGTTTATGTCGTCACAGCCATATGCATTCGACTTTAGACTGTGAACTATTTCGTTTATTTCATGTATGGTGGCTAGCTGAAAGTTAAAAATATTTCATTATTAAATTTGTTTGTCGAATAGCGATTTACAGTGGCAGGACAATTGTCAGGGGGGCTGTAAACGGAGGTAAAATAAGTGTTGATGTCATTGACATCTTTTAAATTATGTGGAATATCAGTAGCATTGGTTTGTTTTATGTTTAATGTTTTTAAGGCTTTCCATAAATACTTGCTATCAAATCTATTTTGGTGATATGTCAAATATGCACTCTTTTCGCGTCTTATAGATTGTAAAGTAAAATTACGTAATTGTTTGTAGTAATCCCAATTTTGTATCGTTTTCTCTTTTTTATATTGACTTAGTGCTTTATCACGCTCTTTCGTCATCTGTCTGATGGTAGGAGTTAGCCATGGAGAATAGGGTTTGGTAACGCGTTTTGTAGTAATTGGTGCGTGTTGGTTGAATAAGGAACAAATATTTTCAGTTAGAAAGCTGAGTTTAAGATCTATATCATTCATATAAAATATATTGTCCCATTGAATAGTGTTTAAGACGTGTAAAAAATTTATATGGTTCAAGTTTCTAAAATCCCGATATGTTATAGATTTAGGTTTTGGTTTTTGCACTATCAAATTTAATTCACAAAATATCAACCGATGATCGGAGACTAAATCTGCATTAAGTGTACCTGAGGCAGGTAATAAACTGATGTGATTGAAATAAATGACGTCTAATATCTTTCGTGATGTCTGAGTAATACGAATTGGCTCAGTTATAACTTGTATAAAATCGTACGATAGCATGCATTCATTGACGGGATTTTCAAAATTATGATCGATATTTATATCACCCAATAACATTATGTGTTCGTATTGTGGGGCTACATAGGACAAGATATCGTTTAAGAATTCAATGAAAATTTTACAATCATTAGATGAGGCTCTATATACTGTACATAACAGAATATTTGAGCTACCTGTTTTAATCTCAATACGTAAATATTCCATACCGTCTATAACCCTAAAGTCAGTAAAAACACTTTTGTACTTTATCTCACTTTTTATATACACTCCTACTCCACTACCTCTGCCAATTCTATCTTTCCGGATAAAGTTGTACCCGAGAATATTTATAATATGTGTCGAAATGTTATCGTTTAACCATGTTTCGGAGACACACAGAACGTCAAAATCGTTTTCCAAAACTAGATTTGAAAAATGATCGAAACCAGTGGACAACGATCTGGCATTTAAGTGACCGATTTTAAGGTTCTTCTGTTTTCTAGTATTCATAATTAATTCTATTTTTTAACTGCTCTCTTTCGGGTGTAACTTCGAGAATAATATTGTAAACAGACTTATATTTTAATTTAGTTACAAATTTTATATCTTCCGCGTTAGTATCTAAATTATTATCAAAAATGATGTCGTTAATTAAATTATGATTTTCTGAATCTTCCTCATTCACGCTAGACACAGATATCCTAGGGTTGAGTTTTTTTTGGTTCGCTTACATTGTATATAGTTCCTACTTTTTGGCTTAAACTTTCTTTTAACTTGTCAAGAAAATTTTGGTCTTCACATTTAATAAGCATACCATTTTTTATTAATTTCGTGCTATTGATGTTTATATTCATAGAACCAGGGTTGATGGCAGTTTTCACGTCATTTTCAACTTTTGTGTTCAGACTGACGCGTCATTGCATTTAACTATTAGCACAGATGATGCATTTATGGTGTTTTTACGGCTTGGCTGTACGATGCGTTGGGCTTTACGTTAACAGTGGTTGTTTGTTTACTTCCATTGATCTGTATATCGTTTTTTGCAAATTTACAATATATTCCAAATCATTTACACGTTTATTTAAAATGTCTTTTTCGCGAATGAGGCATTCATTTTCTTTTCAATTATTTTGATATCTAAACTAGAATTACAGCACTGACATTTTATAACTTCGCAGCAACTCTTACACTTCCAGGTTTTTTTATCTGTATGAAACACTTTAGTCGCTAAGTCAAAACATTTGCCATGTACGACTACATTGCAGCTGGTAGAATTGCATTTTACAACACTACGATTTTTAACTGTGGTTTCGTTACAAATTTCACACTTTTTGTCAGTCAAATTCTCGTCGTTCGCATCGGCCGGCATCTTAGGTCAGGGTATTTTAAGGAAAGCCGTTGTCCTCTTGGTCACAGAAATTAATTCTTGAACAAAACCTGTTATATTGTTGAATTGTTTATATCATAAAAATCTGGACATTTTATATAGGTATTTCAAAAACCTGGCTCAAGTCTAAAGAAATTCAATTTGTTCAGTTCTTAATAATTTAAATCTTAATATTGTTCTCATCGTTGGCATAACATCAGCTCGTCATGTTTCATTGCGATAGCAATTTGTAACGAGTCGGGTATATCAAATTTATTGTTGAGGTGCATTCTTTAATAACAGAACCTACGAGATTGTCTAACAGAGGTAATGCCACTAGTGCTACTGCTATTGATTATTTAATTACAAACGTTAGAAATAAGTAAAATACAGCATTAAGGAGACTGGTTTATCGGACCATTGTGCCCAAATAATAAATTTTACCGATACAAACGTCAGCACAAACTCAATTTCCGAACAAATTAAAATATTCAGAAGAAAATTCTCAGACGCTAATATAAATGAATTTAGACATTTATTAAAAAAATTTGAATTTCCAAATAATAATATAGTCTAACAATATAAATGATTTCTTTGAAAATTTTTGGGACCATTTTACTTGAGCTTTTGAGGTAGCCTTTCCAAAATCCATGCAAAAAGGTAGAACCCTGCGTAAAAACTGCAATACCCAACAACTAAAAATTGAATCTGAAAATCCCAAAAAAAATTAACCATCTTAGAAAACTAAATCACAATAATAATGAACTACACGACCAATACAAGAGACTAAAAAAACAATATAATGAAAATATAACAAGAGCCAAAAAGAATTATTATAAAAATATTATTAATCGGTCAGATAATAAAACGTGGACTTTATGGAGCATAGTAAATGCAAGATTAAATAGAAACAGGACTCGTCCTGAAGTAAAGCTATGCCATAAAAATTAATCTAATTTCTAATGACATAGAAATAGCAAATATATTTGGGAATTACTTTGTTTCAATTATAGACAACCAAGTAAAAAGTCATTTTGGCAACAATATCTCTAACTCCTCTACAACTTTAATGAAAAATTATAATCCTCGAATCTGTTACGGCAGATGAAGTCAAACACGTTATATTGAATCTAAAAAACAAAAGATCAACGAGATATGACAAGGTGTCAGTCTCCTTACTAAAAGAAATGTCGTTCTGAGTTTTCCGAAATCATTGCAACAATAATAAATAAATCCTTGGTAATGGGTGAATTTCCAAGTCGTTTGAAAATTTCGATTGTTATCCCTATTTTTAAAAGAGATGATCCACTATTAATCCAAAATTGTAGGCCTATCCCTCTTCTAAGCATTATCTCAAAAATTATAGAAAAAGTTATATGTAACAGAATAAATAGATTTCTTGATGAGTACAATATCTTCATAAATAATCAGCATGGGTTCAGGGAGTGGCGCTCCACTGAAACGGCAATGTTAAATTTTATCCAATGTATTAATGATAAAGTGGAAAAAAGGAATACATAGTTGGTTTGTTCTTCGATTTAACGCGAGCCTTTGATAGCTTAAATTTTAATTTCACAATGGAAAAGATATCCAAACTTGGTATACAAGGACAACTACAAAAATGGATACATTCATTTTTAAAAAATCGTAAATTAATAGTGAGAGTAAACCAGAAGACATCCAATGAGTATAATATAATATCAGGCATCCCCCAGGGCAGCGTCTTAGGTCCCCTAGTTTTCCTGATGTTTATAAACGATCTTCTAGAATACATTCTTGATGGGGAAGTGTTTATGTTCGCCGACGACACTACCATCATAATTTAAAGTGATAACTTACAATAATTAAATCGTAATATTAATAATGTTTTCAGCCAATTTGATAGATATTGTCATAAAAATAGGCTCGTCATTAATTATTCAAAGACGTTAGCAATTGAGTTTCATAAGCACTCGAGACCTAAAGTAATTAATTCCAATATCTATATAAATAATAATTTAGTTGCTTTAAAGAGCCACTATAAATTCTTAGGTACGATGGTCGATGAACATCTAAACTGGAACGAATGTATAGATTCAGTTTGGTCGATACTTAATTACTATGCACTCTTGAATTCGAAGACTACTCTAAATGAGGAAGGTCTCTTAACTGCATATTATGCTCTAGTCTACTCCACGATTAGCTACAACATAGTTGTTTATGGCTTAACGGTGGAGAGTGATAGGATATCCTAGCTCAGAAAATAATTATCCGGCTTATATATAATCTGGGATACCAGTCGTGCAGGCAAACATTTAAGGAAAAAAGATCCTGACATTTACAAGCATTTATTTGTTTAAACTGTTAAATTATATCTATTTGAATAAAAACACATTTAAGAAAAATTCAGATGTACACAATTATAATACCAGGAATAATAATGACATTAGATTAGACACATTTACGTATGTAAATAGAAAATCTCCTCAATATGCCGGAAGTTGCTTATTCAACATGTTACCGCCGCATATAAAAAATGCAGCGAACCTGATTAGATTCAAATTATTGTTAAAACAATATCTACGTGAAAATACTTTTTACTCACTGGCGGAATTTACTGACTTTGCACGAAGAGCCTAGTTTTATATCTTTCCCTGTTGTCATTTTGAATACTAGCTGTGTACTATTGTATTCCTAATCGAAATTTTAATATGTAGCAATTAAGTAATTGATTGATTAATTAGTTTATTAATTGATTAGTTTGTAATATGTAATCGTCATGTTTGTGATATGGATTTTAATGTGTTTTACTCATGCATGCTTATAATAATTTACTGTTGACTTATCTATCCAATGTAAATTGGTTAAAGATCAATAAAATCTATCTATTTTTATAAACCCTAGATGCTCTACACAAATTTCTCCCAGTAATTTTCCCCTCAGTTGTCTTGGAACCACTACTCTGTGTCCGCACATTAGAATATCGCAGTCTATATACAACTCTGCATGTCTACGATAGTATGGTAAAAGATTATCATTAATGCCCGTAGGCAGCATCACCACCTATTTCGCAAGATTAGGTTGGTTGGAGGCCTAGGCGAGGGTTTACCTACGGGGAGCCCAATGGGGTTTAAGAGCTGTGGTTCAATAATTTTCATTGACCACCCTCCCAACCAATTTAAAAAAATTCCATTTGTACTTGTGTCGGTGGTGACAAGATAGGCAAGCTGGGTCAAAATGAACCAAACAATTTTCTGACGCTATGATGTTTTTGTTTTTTGTTTAAAGGCTGGCTCGATTTGACCGGACCAAACAAACTCATTGTTTTTTAGAAGGTCATAGATTGGCGTTAGAATTTCTGCTGCATTGGGTATAAACTTGGGTAGTAATTTACCAAAACTGTAAACGCCCTGGCTTCTGACACATTACTTGTCCTCGATGTATGGCTTTAATTCTTGTGTCTGTTTTCCTAAGTCTCTCCTTCGAGATTTTAAATCTAAGGTATTCTACTTCGTTTTGGAAAAAAACTGCATTTTTCTTTTGCCACCGCTAGACAGATTTGCCAAATGTTCCTCATGAATGCTGCCTGAAACTGAGATGTCATCTAAAAAGTTGACAACAAAGTCCATACCTTTAAATAAATTTTCCATTTCTCTTTGAAATATGCTACTTGCCACCGAAATTCCAAAAGGCATTCGATTAAGTTTATATAATCCATGGTGGGTGTTTCACTTGTTTTATCGTCCATTTTAAATTGCATATATGCCAACTGTAAATCTATTTTTGAATATTTCTCACCTTTATTTAGCTTCGTGAAAATCTCCTCTATCCTGGGAAGAGGGTACTTGACTTCCTGAATATACTTGTTCACCATCGTTTTATAATCTGCACAGATTCTTAATTTCCCAGTACACACACCAGGGGTGTTGCCCATTAGCCATTCTCTACCAGTGAGATAGCTCTTTCTCTCGTTCCAGTTTGTCCACTTTTTGTTTACAAGCGAACGGAACATTTTCTCTTAACCCTACAGAAATTTCAACATTATTATATTTAAGCTTATTAGTGAAAATGTTAGGAAATTTACTAATCAACCTCTTCAACTGCAAGGATTGTTAAAGTGTATACGACCAGAATTGAAACCGTATCAAAACTAAAAGTCGGCAAAAACAGCCGGCATCTCTTTATTGTTTTTCTTATGATAAGCATTTCTGTTTACCCCCGCAAGAGATGCCGACTGTTTTTGCCGGATTTTAGTTTTTATACGGTTTCAATTCTGGTCGTATACACTATAACTACAAAGGATAGTTTATCTACACAGATTTATTCCCCCAAGGTCATACGCGATTAGCAAGTTGTGACGTTGACAACAGTCCCGGTCTGCTAGTCCTTTTTAAAATAGATACATTTTGTAGGATGTTGTTTTATTTATTTTTTTAGCTAAATACATCTCGATATTTTATGAATGGTAAATTTAAAATTCCTAGTCTTTTTTCTAACACAGTATAGAAAGTATCGAAAACACAAATATGGCGTGCCTATTATATCGTAGTAATAGAGCCCGTGGCACAATCAACTACAATCGCACCGAGAAATGGACTGCTTAATATGTCACTAACAGTACAAACTGAGTGGGGAGTGGGCAACGTTACTCTTATGGAGATGAGCAATCCTTTATAGTTAATAGTCCTTGCTTCAACTGTTGATCCACTGATAATTGATTTACTACCTGTCTATAACCTACATTAAAAGTAGTGATCCTATCACACTCTAATATATCGGAAGATCCTCCTTCCTCTACGTAGAATTTTACCTGCTTCTCAACACCTTTGGACCTGACATTTGCATCGAAATAACCTTCTGGCCTTAAGGGACTCCCCTCGTAGGTTTTCAATAGTGTTGCATCCCGCTTCAATCTGAATTTTGAGAAATATCGTAAAAATGTGATTTTTCTAAATGCGCTCAAGCCTGCACCGCTATCAATTATCATATCTAAACTAAATCCGTGAATGTTTACTTTAATTTTGAACGGATTTCTCGAGCACCCTTCCATCTAATAAACATTACAATACTACTACAACATTAGAAACATTGTAGACTATAGAGTCTACAATGTTTCTACGATTTTCGTTCTCTTTACAAACATTTTTGCTAGATTTAACTTATTCAAAATAAAACATACATCATCATTTTCCATTTCGTTATTCACAATGTTTATATTTTTGTTTATACTAATGTGACCTACCTACCTCTACCTGATGGAATCTATTGAATTTGAATCAGCATGATGTTTTGCACCAAGGATTGTTAAAAACAGTCCTTGGTTTTAGAAAGCGGCAAATCAAGCATCTCGTGCCGTGATGGCATTCGCCGCGACGCCCATGCGCGATTGACGTATTGATATGCTAAGAAGCATGTAGGTTTGTCATCAGCAGTCCGTGGTGTAGTGGGTAGGATGCCCGATTCTCGATATTACACAAATTGACAAATTAGACAGCATAATGCCCCATTTAGAATTAAACACACTCTACCGTGCCAGGCGCTGCCCATTTTCCGGCAACCATTATAAACCTTCCACCTACCATAATTTTCTTTTGCTTTTTTTTGCTCTAAAAAACCTCACTTTTTTTTCTTTAAACCTTTCTTGTCCCCCCTTCGTTTCTGTTCATTTCTTTTTGTTGTTTTTGTTTATTCTAAATTGTTTTTCCTAACCAATCATCTTCACCAAAATTATAACTTCTTTGGATCTTAACATCAGAAAATCATATGTTCGATGGCTGGGATGCCTCGCTGCGGTAATTGTCTTGAACAGATTTTTTCATTTAGTTTTTTCCCATGTTAGCTAACAAAATTTATTTAAGTGTCCGCTTACTTTTAATAGTTTAAGTTTTAATTGTTTTAAACCCCCTTTGAGTATTTTAAATTAGATTACTGTTTTTAATTTGCCGCTTTGGCAGAAGGAGTTACAATTTTTATTTATACACCTTGTTTACATATGCACTGTGTTTGTGAACGATCCATCTTTACACGTCTGAAGAACTTTTATTATATTTTCCAAAGTGGATATTAAACATTCACAAAGAAGGGTTCAAATCGACTGTTTCAGACTGAGAATAATACAAAATCTATACTTACTGTTCGTTTTTGCTTAACTGCTTCACTTATGGTACCAATTGGACGTCGTAACACTGTAAATCTAACACAGTAAATACTAACACTTTCTTAAATTTAAACCTGAAAAGGAATTTTGAAACACAAGAAAAAGACAATATAAAGTTCAAAAATATATATTAAATCTTTTAAAAAATCATGTTTTTACAAAACGTTCAAGAAAAATGTATTGACAAACTATAGTCTGACCTGATGTACACATAGTGAGGAATGGAACGACTCATAATGTACCAACTACCATCCAATGTTTAGTTTTTAGCTAACGATTACACAAAAAGATTCGATAAAAAGTTCAATGTTTATAATTTTTTGGTGGGCTTTTGCTTGCCTGTCCATTGACGTATTTTCAGTTCAATATCAATTTTGGTCGCTCCTCGGAGCTTAAAAATGCTTGAATCGCAACGACTTTGAATTATATTCTGCAATTATAGATTCATACGTTCAGGCAAGGCACGGTTTGAGTACATGGTAACTATACTTTTTCAACACCGAATCACTGAGGGACCGGTTTAGGGCAAATACTGTTGAAACCCATCATTTTCCCGTCAAAATCGACTGCTAGAAAATGATATGGCACCTTCGCCGCTAAGGGCTATTTTCACTAAAACTCTCGAAATACTTTGACTAGAGACCAGATTACCTTGTCCTCATATTTAACACAACGCATGAGGTGCAGTGCTTAACAACGTGGATTCGTAAAAAGGTTTTTATTTTCAAAATTTCCGAAGTTAAACTCGGTTTTCGTTATACTTTCTAAATTTTGTGGTCAGAGCGACATTACGTCCCCGTGCCGCGACATTTAGTATACTTTCTAAAATTACACTCCTTGATGAGTTTCTGATTTTTGCATAAAAAATGCTCCATAGAGCGAAAATGTTATTGAATGTATAAAAACCTCTTCCAACAACGTGAAGCTTTTCATGCGAAATGTTTCCTCGGATTTTGTTACAGTTTCGAAAAGTTCAAGGGTTTTGGCGTGTTCTTTAACAAAGTCAGTCACACTTTGGCCAACTAGCATAGTTAAGATACGGAGAGCAGTGGGGCGGTAGGTTCAAGAATAGGGCGCCAGACCATAGACAGTCAGAAAAAATTAGAGGTTTAGTATATAGCAATAGGTATATTACAATAGCAAAAGATATATCATACAATAAATAATACACTTTGTCCCAAAATAGGGAAACTATAGTAAAATTGCAACGTCAAGTTTGAACACCATGCATATTGTATATGAAAAAATTAAATCTTGGTCAGAAAAAAATTTTTTGGAATTAAACCAAGATAAAACTGTAAGAGTGATGTTTTCGCATAATTATAACTGTAATAAAAACAATATAATAAATAACACCTATCTTAACTTTAGTCAGTCAGCCAAGATACTAGGTGTTACCTTCGACCACAACCTAAAGTGGGCTAATCATGTAGACCTAATGTGTGAAAAGCTAAGAAAAAATTGCTATGCTCTTCGTTCAATAAAATACCATTGCAGCTTAAATGTTTTGCTTACGTTATATTATGCAAATGTCCATTCAATTATTAGATATGGAATTCTTAACTGGGGCACCTGTAGTCAAGTCCAAAGGGTATTTATTTTACAAAAATATGCAATTAGAATATTAGAAGGGTTGTCTAGAGGAGAATCTTGCAGATATCACTTTAAGAAATTAAGCATCTTGACTGTGTTTAGTGTTTACATTGATGAAATCTGTTGTTTTGTATTTAAACATAAATATCTATTTCAACGCAACCAAATAAATCATGAACATTCTACTAGATTTAGAAATACCCTGATTCCTGATCAACACGTCTCGGCTTTTTATCAGAAAGGGCCTATGTATAATGGCTGCAAATTTTTTAACTTCCTACCTGACACGATAAAACAGTCTAAAAATATTAACAGTTTTAAGAGAAATGTAAGAAAATTTTTAATAGAAAAAAATTGTTATTCCTTGGAGGAATATTTTGTGTAACATTGACTTTTATATACATACATATAATAATATGCTTGTTTGTGTGTTCTATACAATTATTTGTGTTTTTATTTTTTCTTGTCCGTATGTTATACTATTGTATTTATTGACATTTTTTTTTATAATTGATTACTAATTTTTTTAATATGACCCATATGAATGTTTACATTCTAATTTTGTAATTATTACTGTTTTATCGACGCTTTCTTCAGTTACTTGTGTTGTAAAAAATTCTTTTTGTAACATATTGTGATTGAGAAATAAAGATTATTATTATTATTATTATAAGTACTTTCGTAGTTGAATTAACTATACTAAATACAACTCAAGGTGTATCATAGCGACACCTGGCCATTAGCAAAGCAATTATGATCAATCCACCAAGCTAGATAATTCATAATCCCTGACGAATATGTAGAAAATTGAAAATTTAATCTAACGAAGTATTGAACACTGATCAAATTTATGTAAATAAATTTTACTAGTAATTCGATTTAGCAGAAATAATTTTTTATAGTCTTTCAATTTTTTTAACTTGAAAATGGCGTGGCACCTTGCTCCAATAAAATGTTATAAAATACTTATCTTTATGTGTCTTTCACTGATGAAAATGAAAAGTATAATCCAATTCTATAGGAATACCCAGATCTGCACCAATTGATGTTATAGAATTCTGTGGATCACGTTCACGTGGATAGATGATAGTAGATTAAAAATTCCATCACCGGAAATTTCCACTTTGCGTACAATCATATAGTAAAAAAATATTTTCCATATATCAACCAAAATCTTGAACCGCTGTTTCTTTTATTATTACAGTTACTAATTAATTTCCAAATTCCTCATACTTCAGAGGACTTAAAATTCCATTGAATTTCACCAGTTACTTATCACGATTTCTATTAAAATTTCATAAAAAATAAACTGGGACTAAAATAGCAGTACCCAGAACGAAAAATCTGCCTAAAAAAGCCTGAAATATACGTTAGAATTAATCACGGTATTTCGTATTTAATTTATTTCTTACCTTATTCCCATAAAGCTTTTAATTTTAAATCCTCTAAGAGTTTACGAAATTTTTATACGTCTCGCCTCTAGCAATCAGCAGATCTCAACGTAAAATGAAAGTATTTGCTCTACGCGGTGAATTAGGTACCTTTAAAAATCCGACGACAATCGAACAGTTACGAACACTTTATATTTGATAATATAAATTTATACCTACAACATAAGCTAGTGAAATCAATTGGAATCTTAAATTATTTCGCTATCTCTCATTATAGATAGGTTTTTATTTATTTTGGTTAATATATTTTAAATTAATCAATGAACCGTAAAAATTCTTAAACATTCGAGCTACTCTTATAGTAATCAGGAATCCTATTAGGGACTCACATGTTCGTGATTTGCATGCGGCCTGAAAGCTTAGCACGAGAGTATAACTAACACCTTGAAAGACCTATCCTATTAGTACGGGAGCTAATATAAATTTTAATAATATTAATTTAACTTTTCTAATGATTTATTATTATAACCGTGTAACGTAAGGTGTTTTACAACATCGCACGTTACGCTATATAAGTTTTATTTCAAAAATATTGTTTTTCCTGCGAAAATCGCTTCCTAGCCGAAAGGAATGTCTGGGGCGATCGAAACGAAAGCAAAAACCGCTGCCCAAGAAATCACTACTTCCACATCCAGCTTTTATATCCAAGTCTTATACATGCTAAATCCCAATGTAAAATTTTACTCCCATTAAAATCCCAATTTAATTTTTTACTCTCTTTAATAATAGGGTGTGGTGGGGATGGCAATTGATCAACGGAATTAGATCAAAATATAATCTAGTTCAAGATCTCGTTGTAATACACAAGTGTATCAAATTTCAAGTCAATATCATAAACGGTTTCAGAGTAAACGTGCGCTGCTACGTCAAATTTTAAAACTACAATCTGACGTAACTAGTTGGTCGTCGTCTGTTGACTAACGGTATTTGCCGGCCGACTGACAGTGGAGATGGTCAGGGTTCTAAATTACTTTGATGTATCAGGGCGCCAAGTAAATTTTTTTTTTCCACTCCAAATACCAGCTCAAGTACAATGTAACCTTAAATTTACTAAATAAATTACTTAGCGAGACGATAATGAAAAATTCAAATTCAGTTTTATCTTTTAATAACAATAAACGAAGTAACTTTATAACATTCAACAGTACAATAACGTAGAGTATGGTATGACAGACAAATTCAACATTAAAAAAAATATATATTTAACTGGGTATACGCGTCTTACGTAAGTGCTTAACCCCCAACAATTATCATAGATGTTTTAATTAATTGACAGAATATTTTCATAAAATGTTTAGCAAAATTAGCAGTGGTGAAATTTTTTTAAAGCAAAATATACAATATATTTAAAAAAAAATCAATATATATATGGTACAAGAAGGATACAACTTGCAGGCAGCGGGGCTTCAGCTTCGGCTCAAATTTCAGGAATGGGCAACTTCCAGCCTATCAATTAACCCAAAAAATGGATGGCTCCTCCACAAAAAAGAAATTCCAGTCCAGCAAGGAGAAGTAACATAAGTACGTGTAGACCAGTGGAAAAAAAAAGTTGTTTGTTTCAGGGGAGACAAAAAAACGTAGAAAAACTACGAAATCCTAGGCGAAACCGTAGGTGAAAAAAAAGACCCTCGTTTCGGAGGGTTTTCTTAGAAAAATGTTGTTGACCTTGGATGTCCTTGGCCTCGTGTAAATTTGGCAAAAATGGCTTTTACGTATAGATCCTTCCAATGAAGACAATCGATTTCCAATACCATAAAAATATGCACTCGTCCAAACATAAATGGATAACCGAAAAATATAACGTTGCGAATATATCCCAAAATGGTGAAATTACTTGTTTCAAAAATCGCAACGAGCACGTAAAAATACCACTTAATAAATTGCCAAGCGTTCGAGCAAACTACACGTGAAAAGTGACAGACTACCGGAAGACAAAACCTAAGCCAAAAACTATTGTGAAGAAATAAATCTGTGTTACCGATCGTCAATAGGTTATAGGAATCTACCTATAAACTAATTAAAAGTTATTGGTTGCCTAGCTTAAGAATTACAGAAATAGAGAGCCTAAGTATATGCAACACGCTACACAACAAAATGTATAATGCCATGTCTACAAGTGCAACAGATTCCTTACAATTGCGGGTTTATATAGACAACTAAATAATAAATATTACGCGTGACGACGGATAACACGAATTCGTTAGACATTAAATGTAAGAGATAAAGCAATGAATTAGAGATTTTTTAAATAACGTATAAATGTTAAATTGAACTGTAACAGCGCACAAAAAAGTTACAGACAGACCGACAGACAGAATTTTTTTTCGCTCAAATTTAAAATCTCGACGTTTCATGACATTTTAAGCCTATTTCAACAAAAAAATATTACATTTTTTTGCGTTACTATACTTCCACTAGACGTTGAAATAATTATGCCTAGGGAGGCCCTTCTTATATTGACTGGTTATTTTGTTAAAAATAATTCTTTAGTAACATCAAATTTGAGTTGAAAAAAGGCACAAATATACATCATATACAATAATCTCTCTGAAATTTTTCGCAGACCAGATAAAATTAGTCGGCAGTAGTAGGTAGAATAAGACAATTGACCGCCACACACACACCACACAGTATTTCAAACATAGCCAACGAAACGCAAAAATTCCTCGCCAGCACAGATCATATGTAAATGGGAAAGAGAAAGCGTAATTTGAAAAAATATTGAATAACGTGACACATCGAAAATGCAATAGTTAATAGATCCTATCAAATATATCACATCTAATATTTCCTATCAAATATGTCATATCTAATATTTCCTATCAAATATGAAATATTTAATTTCCCCCATCAATTAACGATATTACATCACTCACATTAAAAGTGGGGAGGAAAATCATTACACGAGCCAATTAAAGTTCTTTTTGATGTTTATAATAATAAACATTAACTTATTCATTATCAAATAAAATAAACGTTAGTGAAAAACGAATCGCTTCAAAAGTTTGGGAATCTATCACTTCTCATAAAATGTTAAGATCCCTGTCTAAAATGAGTTTTGAAGATATTAAGTATTTACCGAAAAATTATATAAAAACAATAGGTGTTTTTGATTTAGAAATTAACTGGAATTTATTACCTGAATATATTCGAAACGACCCATTAATGAGAAAGTATAGAGCTTGCAATAAACATTATCTATGCGACACTCATAGTGACTGTATCGCTGATCCACCAGGAAGAATAATTAGCTGTAAATCTTGTAGTGAAGAAGATAAATAAAATTCTTCAGCCAAAAAATGTAGAAGAGGCTTTTGTGGTGACAGATTTCTGCCCCCCACCCCAACTCACAGCCAAATGGCCCCAAAATTGGAGGAAAATGTATCTACAAAACATTAATGATTATAATATTTTCGTAGATGTATCGGACACATAATTAAAAAGTTTTAATAAACCTGTACTTTATTATAAATTACGATTAGTTACTACCAATAGAACTGTATTTGATTTTGATTGGTACCATATGATATGGAATCTAGATACGTATAAAAATAATTATTATTTAAGCTTCTTAGTTATGCTAACAATGTTCTGCATAACATTATTTTTTCTAGTAATTTTATTTTCTTTTAATTTTAAGCATTGTAAATATAATTTAACTAGGAATTAACAAATATATGTAATTACCTATATATTTTGTTAATAGATGTTTAAGAAATATTAAACTATCTTTACAATTAAATATATTCGTTAGCATTTGCATTTAAAAATTTTTCGTATTAACATTTTAGACTAAAAAGAAACAACAGTATATACTTATTATTTATTTATTTATTTAATATATATAAAAATAATAGGCAGATCCCCATCCCTCCATGCTTTTATCCTCCTATTATACCTTATCCCATCCCATATAACGTAGGTGTCTTCAGGGTTCTCATCTGAATACTATGTTGAACATTGACTAAACGAAATGTGTTTATAAGAACCTATACCTTTTGTAGTGTATGCAGATTTTGAATCAATTTAAAAACCATTTTATACTTGTGAACCGAGCGATAAAAACTCGTATACTTTGAAAACCCACAAGCATGAAGCATTCTCTTTCGCTTAGTATATCAAGTGTAATTTTAATGATTCACTCTCTAAATTTGTTACTGTTCGGGGTGAAAACGTATCAAAAATGTTTATTGAAAAATTGGAGGTGGACTGTAAACAAATATATCAAAATTATTTGAAACCTATTTTACCAATGAAGCCTCTAACATCCGAACAAGAACAAAGTTTTAAAAATAGTTGTCATATATGAGAAAAACCTTTTTTAGAAAATGATGAAATTGTTATTGATCACGATCATTTAACAGGTGACTCTATAGAGGAAGAGGAATTTAAATTTTAAAATTCCAAAGTTTATCTTAATATTTACTCACAATTTGTCGGGTTATGATACACATATGTTTTTTTGTGAGTTATCTGATAAAGGGGGTAAGATAGACGTCATTCCACAGAATAAGGAAAGATATATTTCTTTTACAAAACACATCCTAGTCGATAAAATTGAAAAGGAGAATGGCTCAAAACAAAATATATTTTTGAAATTAAGATTTTTAGATTCTTTTGGATTTGGATTTAGGTGGCTTCAAGTTTAGATAGCCTAAGTAAAAATTTAAATTCGAGTCAGTGTAAAGAAGTTAGAAAATATTTCTCTGATGAAAATAAATTCAGTTTAATTCGACAAAAAGGTGTTTTTCCCTATTCATATGTAGATTCATTAGATAAGTTAAACGACGCCGAGTTACCGTCATATAAAGATTTTTATGATAAGTTACATAATAAAGACATTACCGAAAAAGATTATAAACGTGTATTAGAAGTTTGGAATCTGCTTGAATGTAAGAATTTAGGAGAATACTCTGATTTGTATTTAAAATCTGATGTATTAATTTTAGCTGACATTTTTGAAAATTTTCGAAATGTTTGCCTGAACACATATGGTTTAGATCCGGCTCAGTATTTTACAGCCCCGGGTTTAAGTTGGGATACAATGCTCAAAATTACCAATATTGAATTGGAGTTTTTTTTTATACATTTATTTAACGTCGGCCTATTTCCGCTACTGAGGCCTAACACCGACGCCTGTAGACGAGCTACCCCCAACCAGGAATTTTTGCCGAACCTCTTCCCTTAAGAAGAGTAGGGATCTTTTACTTGCCTAATATTTAATAGACAAGGGACCGACGGCTTTACATTCCCTCCGAAGGATGGTATATCTTCTATACAACCCTCGCCTAAGGTTGTATAGCTTCCGCGCATACACTGATATACAAGCCGCTGGAAGATGTGTGAGGCGAGAACGCGGTTTCCGTTGGAATGGTCACCAATCCAAGTACTAACTGCGCCTGTCATTGCTTTACATCGCATACCGAAGTATGTACATAGTAAAGACGCACCTACGCTCGCCCCTGAATTGGAGTTATTAACCGATATTGAAATGCATCATTTTTTTAAGAAAGCAATTAGAGAGGGGGGGGTTAGCCAATGTAGCGTTAGAAGGGCTGTCGCTAACAATAAATTTTTACCAAATTACGATTCTACTAAATCTAGCTTGTTTATCATGTACTTAGATTCGACAAATTTATATGGGGCCGCAATGGCAGAACCCTTAGGCACTGGGGGTTTAAATGGTTGACAAATGACGAAATAGTAAAATTAGATTTAGAAAGTATTTCTGATAATTTTAATAAAGGGTATGTTTTAGAAGTAGATCTCATATATACTGAAATTTTACATGATCTGCATAATGATTTTTCATTTTGTCCCGAATCTATAGTTTCTCCACAAACTATTGTTAAAATTCCAAAATTAATTCCTAATTTAAATAAAAAAGATAAGTATATAATAATAATAATATAATAATAAACGACTTTATTGGTAAAATGTAAATGTACATATGTAAGTACATTACAAGGAATGACTTAAAGGCGAAGTTTAGCCACATGGCTATTCTTACACTTAACCTTTTAAATCATTTAAAATTACATAAATAATAATAATAATAGGAATAACATATGTGACATGCATTATTGTGCTCTAAATTAACAATATGCGAGTAGTATATTATACACAGAAAATTCAAAAAAAAAAAAATTATACATGTAAATGAATATGTGAAGAAAGTAATAAACAAGGATAATAACAATAAAAAATATCAATCATCAATCATTTGCAAGATGCAAATGGTACCCAAAAATGTCTAAATATACTTAGGTATTATTGGCATTCATAAACCAAGCTTTAATTTTATTACGGAATGCATTAACTGTCAACAGATTTTTATATGTTGGATCAATTGAGTTGTATAAGTTCACGGATGTGTAAGAGAAGCTACGCTGGAATAATGCAGTGCAATGTTGCGGCATTGTTAGAGCGTACGGATGTCTAATATTTATATTGTGAACTGCGGATCTGAAAACTAACTTTTCTCTCAAATACCTTGGAATAGAGGATTTTATTAAACAGAACAAGAATATCGCGAAGTGAAATTTAACGAGTTGCTCCATCTTTAACCAACGCAGCTCGATATATTTATTTGAAATATGATCAAACTTCTTCAAGTTGTATATGAAGCGACAACAACAATTTTGCATAACTTGTAGCCGATTTTTGGTCGCTTGGTCCAAGCAGAAGAAATACATAAAGTTGCAATAATTGAATACGGGCATGACTAGAGTTTCACAAAGTTTTTTACGTTGCTTAAAGTTCAGTATGTTCCTGTTTGCATACAGTACTTTTAACCGGCAATAAAATTTTTGTAAAAGCATTTTTATGTGTTGCACGAAGCGTAATTTTTCGTCTATTATTACCCCTAGATTTTTGGCAAAGGTTGAAAACGATAGATTTTCTTGATTAATTTTCAATTGAACAGATGTCTTTAAGTGATGTCGATTATTTTCTGAGCAAAATAGAATAACAACCGATTTGGTTGGATTAATCTTAAGATTATGTTGATATGAATATTGATAGATGTTGTCTAAGTCCTGGTTGATCAAATTATTGGCAATGTCTGCTTTAGATGGGTCAAAACAATGAAGAAGTTGAGTATCATCAGCGTAGGCTTGCAGATGCGAACTGGTTACTACCTTAAATATATCTGACGTGTATATGAGAAACAGAGGAGGACCAAGGATGAACCCTTGGGGGACGCCTGACGTTACTGTTTTAAAATCAGATACTTTTTCCGCAACTGATACACATTGACAACGTTCACTCAAATAAGAATCAAAGAACCTCAGAGATATTAAATCAAAGCCATAGTAATTTAGCTTTGCACATAGAAGCGTATGATCAATTGTGTCAAATGCCTTGGAATAGTCTAGTGAGACGAGAATGGCTGCCAAGCGTTTATCTAGCGCACTGATGATATTGTCACTAAGGTTCAGTAGAGCAGTAGTCGTGCTGTGTGCTTTGCGAAATCCCGATTGATGTAACGGGTATAAAGTTATGTGATGATAAATAGGCAGCTATTTGATCATGAACTATTCTTTCTAGAATTTTCGAAATAACCGACAATAAGCTGATCGGCCGCAAATCCTCGACAGATGCAGGATATGCTATTTTTGGTACCGGGCAGATAACTGCATCTTTCCATTGTTTAGGAAAGTAACCCTGTTCTAGACAGCAGTTTATAATGTGGGTGATATGATTCAAAATTGTTGGCATACACAGTTTTAACATGGTCAGTGTTATTTTGTCTTTTCCAGCAGCATTGGACTTTATACTTCTAATTGCATTATAAACAGTGTCAGCGTCAACAAGAGTAAAAGTGAATGATAAATTGTCGTTAAGTTTTGTGCTGGCATAGAAATCTATAGCCCTATTGCAGTTATCATTCTTGCAAAAGACGCTAAGAAAGAAATCATTAATATCTGCTGCATTTTGTAAACTAGGAGGCACAGTATTATCATGTTTAAATCGTATGTTTAGTTGTTGTAACCGTTTCCAGAATTCGTGATTAGAAGTTTGATTTTGTAAAGAACTTAAGTACGCGGCTTTTTCTCTTCTTACCGATGCTAGGGCGAAATTACGTATATTTTTATAAGCATCCCAGTTTTCCTGTGTTTTATTTTTGTTGTAAGCAGATAGTGCCCTGTTTTTTTCTTTTATAATTAACTTTAATGGATAGGTTAGCCAAGGTGCTGGGGGTTTACTTACCCTCACTGTTTTTATTGGCGCATGTATGTTAAATAGTTCTGTAATGTAATCTGTTAATAATGAAACTTTATCCTCAATATTATTGGTGTAAAATATGTTATCCTAAGGCACAGTGTATAGATCGTGACAAAAACGTTCTTGTTCAAGTTGCTTGAAATTTCTATATGTGATAAATTTCTGGGTATTTTTAAAGTGAGGAATATTTATAACACTGTCGCACAATCTATGATCGCTAAGGAAATCAGTTTTTAAAGTTCCACATTTGTTTACTACATCAGGACAACTTAGAGAAATAGGATCTAATAGGGTGGAGCTATTTTCTGAAATTCTGGTTGGTTCATTTATGATTTGTGTTAAGCATCGAAGAGCTCTGTAATAGGGTTTGCCAAGTTGAATAAGTTAATGTTCACATCGCCCACTACAATCAAATTATCACAAGATGTTAAAAATGTTGGAATAATATTATCGAGAAGCCCTAATGCTTGCCCCACATTTTGTTGCGGAGGTCTATAAAGGACGTCTAATATTATGTTGTACCTACCAAACTGCAATTTCACCCAGAGATTTTCAAGTACTTCTTCTGCTTCTATAAACTCTAATTGTAGTAACTGACAATTTATATTTGATTTGACGTATATACCTACGCCTCCACCTCTGCCTAATCGATCTTTGCGATATAGTCTATATCCAGGTAAGACTATATCCGAGGAAATGGTATTAGAGAGCCAGCTTTCAGATATGGCAGCAATACTAAAGTCATTTTCTACTACTAAATCCACAAAATCAGCAAAACCCGCTAAGAGAGAACGAACATTTATATGTGCTATTTTAATAATGTTATCTTTTGTATTTTACTCATAATTGGTTTTCGTAATTAAGGCTTCTACTTTGATTTTATATATACGACAATTAACGTCTCTTACCGTGTGATTTGTGGGTACATTTGCATCATGCTTACTATTATATTCTACACAATTTATACAACGATTGAGATCAGATTGACAGTCTTTAACTTCATGTTGCTCTGTACATACCGGACACGTTAGGGAGGCGGTACACTCAGACTTCAGATGACCGTACCGAGAACAATTAAAACACTGGCGAATTGCATAATTGTCAGACACGTGACACCTTTGCCAGTCGATGAATACCGAACGGTTTTTCATAATTTTATTTCTGAGGCTGCCCGACACTTCTATGACTATATTTATGGAATTACTCTTTTCAATTTTTTTAATAATTTTTATTTCTTTTTGGGTACACTGCAAATTATTTTGATTTACTAACGCGAGTAGAAGTGCTTTGTCGTTTGCTGCACTAGATTTCTCTATTCCGTAAATAATCAGCCTGGGATTAAATTTTTTGGGCACATCTACTGTAAGTATTTATCACCAACTTTTGTATTTAAATCAGCTTTTAACTTATTTAACGATTCCTGGTTGTTATTAGCAAGCCGTTTCTTACAGATTTAGTGTTTTTTATGGAAATGTTAAGGTTAGAGGGTTTAATATTGCTTTTTATGTATTTTTCTGTCTGCGTACTATTTGTTTATCTTTTGATTTGATAATTAGTACTGCGGGCTCCTGTTTTGGTTTCTTTGTGGCGGGATTTTTTAGTACAGAACTGTAAGAAGTATCTGTTGATGAACACGGTTTATCTGATGAAACATTTTCATTACTTATGGCGGCTCTTGTAGACTGTTCTTCCAGTAACTTTTTCTGCAATTGAATTATATAGTCTTGCTCACTGTTTAACTTTTTTAGCAGTTCAATTTCACGCTTCAATCCTTCACAACATTCCTGGGGTTTGGTGTCAGTTCACTGCCTGCTACGTAACAATGCTTACAGCACCAACCATTCCTATGAACTGCATATTATACACTATTATACACTATTATTATACACTATTATACACTACCGCAATTTAAAGCAAGCTCTAGCTAATGGCTTAGAAATAACTAAAATACATCGAGTGTTAGAGTTCAATCAATCCTGTTGGTTAAAAAAATATATAGATTTAAATACGGAATTGAGAAATAAGGCTAAAAATAAATTTGAAAAGGATTTTTTTAAACTTATGAATAATAGCGTTTTTGGGAAAACTATGGAGAATGTAGATAAAAGACTAGATGTTAAAATAGTAACTCATTGGAAAAATATTGGAAAGAAATTAGGAGCTGAAACTTTGATAGCCAGACCAAATTTTAAAAACTGTTAAATTTTCTTTGAAAACTTAGTTGCTATTCAAATGGAAAAGCTAAAAGTTACTTACAATAAGCCCATATATGTGGGATTCTGTGTTTTAGATTTATCAAAAACTAATATATATGATTTTTATTATTTCATCAAACCGAAATATAATACTAATGTATCCCTACTGTATACAGACACTGCCAGTTTAATTATGGAAATTAAAACGGAAAAATTTTATGATGATATGAAGAAAAAATTTGGATTACTTTGATACCTCTAATTATAAACCGAATAACCGCCATGATATGCCAATAAATACATCTATTTTAGGTAGAATGAAAGATGAGTATTCAGGACATATAATTTGGGAGTTTATCGGTACTGGTGCTAAAAGCTGTCGTGTTAAAACAGGAGACAGATATGATTTTTACTCTAATTATCTAAAACCGCATTTTCAACATGACGTTGCACTCATACAAGAAAATGAAGAGTTCTTAATTGTAAAATAAAAAAAGATATTTTTGAAAGTGATAATTTTCGGGAATTTTTAAATAACTATCTCGGAGAAATAAATTTAGAATTGTGTGAACAACAAGAGGAAAATGGTTTCTCTTGGATAAAAGTAGAGGATAAATTAACGAGGAAAGCAAAAGGCGTGCCAAATTATGCATCACAAAAACTCGCTTTAAATGATTACAAAACCACTACTGAAAATGAAGATCATTACATCTATAGAAAAATGAAGACTTTTAGATCTAAGTTACATAACATGTATACAGAGTTGAAAAATAAGGTTGCTTTATCGTATGCAGATGATAAACGATTTATAATAGCAGGTAATCCTCAAACTTTGGCTTGGGGTCATAAAAGAATTCTTGAGAAAAATAATTATGAAGCCCCATTACTACTTTCACTGATTGAATATTATTATTTAAACAATAACCTTAACTACTGTTTTTACTGTAAAAATCTAATAGAAACAGTGGACAATGTAAAGGATTTTAGATCTTTTTTAAGGTATCGCTCAATATCTAACAACCATAATAACAATAAATTGGAAGTTATGGTGTAGTAATTGTGTGGTTAGTTAGACCATTATTTTCATTTACCAAGATTGTTTAGATATCAGTATTTGAATTTTGTAATAAAAAAATATTTTTTCTGTACGTAGTTACACCCATGTAAAATAAACTGATTGACTGATTTGTCAAAATGTCAATTGTGAACTAAAATAAGGATACAAAACATAATTATATAAAAAAATGTAAAGTTTTTGTAAAATCTGTACATACAGATATGCCTTTAATGTTGACATTATACCTACATCTCGCACTGAATCAACCGTGATTCCATTCAACAGATATCGAATTTCCTTAAAAAGTAAGGATATTCCATTGTTTATGAATTTCAGTTTATCACTTGTAGTACCATCACTTTTTGTTAATTTTCCTTCAATATATAGAAAACTTTCGCAGGGTAAATTTATCAACTTTTTGTATAGGTATTACTATTTCATCATTATAACTTAATTTTGTTGGTAAATAAGGTTCATATGTGTGTATTTCAGAACTTACTATTGTATTATCTACATAAAGTTGTTCTGTTACATTTAATATATCCATTTTGTTATAAATTCAGCTCATATCCAAGAGATTGTAGAAAAAGACGATTTTCAGGTGTTAACTGCTTGGCTATAATTTCACTACTAACGCTTACTTTTTCGTTCTTCTTATTATAACACTTTTTCCTTAGCGGTTTTTTAGAAACAACATTAATTATCTTATTGTATCTTATAATCATGATTAAGTATTATTCTTTTTTTATATGTAATCTTACTGTAATGGTTTCACCTCTGAAATTGACGATATCTCCTTGATCTAATATTTTAATAGTTATATTTGTGATAGTTCGAACACAGACTGGGAAATATATAATTTTTTGTGGAGATTCCACTATCTTATAGCCAGGTGCTACTGTAGGAAAAAACTCATGAATTATATATACAGGCTTTCCATTGAAATAAGATCCAGATGCAATATTACAATCTATACACAGCGCGTTTACTTTGATGATTTCCACAGGAGAGTCTGAAGATACTGACGTATTTGCTGGTATTTCTTGATTTTTAAATCCTAGTAATTTACCTATCGAATTTTCACTAAAAATTATTTTTTCTGAACACTTAACTACCGACCTTAAAGTATTATTATTGGCTTTAATACTAACAGACACACCTTGTGTACGAAGATGAGAATTTAAATAATCAGCTATATCATTAATTTCATAGGAGCCCGTAGGAATTTCCACATATCGATTATTACTGCCATAATAAAATTTATTATTTTTTTCGTCTATATTAGGAATTACGTTAAATGTTTCAAAATTTGTGAGAGCAATACCGTACTGTACGTCATCTTCTAAATAAATAGACGGGTTGAAATTTGCACTTAAAATTGATTGATTCCCTGATAGAGCTAGAGTAAAGGACATGTCTTCTTCTTTAAACAAACACATTTAAAATAAGAAAAAATGTTTTATTTACAATTATTATATAGAAATTTTAAACAGAGATGACCACAGTTTGTGGAATTAAATGATTGCAAATGTTCATAATTATATCTAACATTATTGCTACCATCACTGAAAAAGTATGAAATTAATTCTAGAGGTGGTCTTAGATTTCCATAACTATCAGAATACATTATATCGTTTATAGATTTACTGTATGCAGTCCAATTAGATCCATCATAATTCTCATCATCAATATTCACAATACCGCATTCATGTTTATTAATCTTTTTTGGTAATTTGTTTCGCATAAAAACACCTCTGAAATATTTTAATTTCAAACTTTTGCATATTTTATTAAATCGATATTTGATAATGCTCGGTGAGGTAGCTTTATTGGAAGTTTTTTTTATAAGATGCGAGATATAGGCCATAACCTCGTTTATATGGTTTTAAGTATAACCCATTTCCTATCGCTTTTCCCTTCATAGCTAGATTATGTCTCTTTTGTTCTTCCAATTGTTGTTTCGCCGCTTTGGCATCATTTACAGTTTTTGCTATTCCAGCAGCCCCTCCTCTTATGCTCCCTAATACTGCGAAAAGGGGGATTAATGGTAAAAACCCACCACTTTTTGGAATTGGTAATATTCTCTTCTTTGATTCAATCACCTTCTTCCCAGCTTTTCTTATTGAAGAAAGAGCAATTATAGATATATTATGTAAATTTGAAGAATTCGTTCCTATGATGCCTTTATGAGCTCTTCTTAAAGCTTCATTAAAATTCATTCCTTTACCTTTTCGATTGCGACGTTGTCGTTGTTGACGACTCAAACCCATACCTAATTTGCTTTTTATACTCATAACTCCGCTAACACCTAATGCTGCTAATTTTTCTCCAATACCCGCATCGGAAGATTTTAATCTGTCTAAAAGATTCTCCCTGAGACCACTAAATTTGGAGATAATCAGAACCACATGTAAGCACCCGGAACAGACGCTCCTAGAGAATCTACAAGAACTAGCCAACAATGACATATATATATAGGTCATGGAACAGACAAATGACAGTGGCCAACCTGTTAGTTTTATACAAACTTAAGTAAATGGTGTACCGGTGAGAGGTAAGTGAATCCTCTCCTGTGGTCAACCACAGGAGGTTTGACCACAGGAGACAAATGACATTGGCTGCCAATCTCTCATGATTTGTAAGGTATAATTCAATGATTTGCAGGAAACAACTACTCAGCGGGCAAATACCCCGACCTGCATTGAATTATACCTTACAAATCATGAGAGATTGGTAGCCAATGTCATTTGTCTCCTGTGGTCAAACCTCCTGTGGTTGACCACAGGAGAGAATTCACTTACCTCTCACCGGTACACCATTTACTTAAGTTTGTATAAAACTAACAGGTTGGCCACTGTCATTTGTCTGTTCCATGACCTATGTCATACTGATGAGAACTAATAAGTCTATGTCTGGTCGGGGAATTGAATTATATTGTTATGGTTCTCGTGCATAAAATTGTAATAAAGAAAAATAAACAAAATTTTGAATAATTATAGAAAAGTTAGGGTTAAAGTTGGGCGCCAAGACACAATGTCTAATGGTATGATTTCCTAGCTACTTGTTTAAAATGCTATAACACTACAGCATTGTTTGTTTCGAAACTATTAGTTAACTTTGCAAAGTTACCTTGTCCCCAAACCGTAACTCGAAAACACTAGATATCGAACTTCGCCCTCTTCTGTCGTTGAAATCCCAGCTAATGGTGTTGTGTGAAAATGCCTTCCAGTCCTGGATGTAGAATTATAATATATTTTTAACAAATCAACAAATATTATAATTTTTCAACAAATAAATGTCAAATTTATCCTTCTTTGTCAATACCAAATTTATATTTTTTTTTTCTTCCGTACCTCCTTAACTTGAGATATGTGTTCTTTTTGTTTATATTTTAAAAGGTTTCTTTATCCAATGAAAACGATTTGCTTTGTCGCACTATAATCATTACTAATTATAGCAAAATCTTCTGTATTTTTCTATTTTCTCGATCTATCAAAAACTGACTTTTCTCAGATACCAGATAATGACTAGATTTTTTTTAAATTCTAAATTGATTCATAAATTTGATGACATTAATTCTTAACCTTTCTGATATTTTAAAATCCTACAGCGGTGTTTTATGATTAAAATAAGCCTTTCACCATTAACGGATCATTTCTTACCAAATATACTTAAAATCACTGAGTTTGAATACCACTTCATTTCTTACTAACATAACACACCTATATTTACCGCTAACTATCTAAACAAATTTAATACTAACAAATTGAAGTAAATACTGTAAATAAACTTCAGTATGATTTGTTTACTCAGGGAAAGTTCTTACTAAAGTTACCGCAGTAGCATTGTCCATATCTCATAATTCTGTTAATAAATAAACTATGAGACAAAACGAAAGTTAAATTTAAAGGTCACCAAAGTACTCGTACCCTAAGTGTTTATCTTTTCCTATATAAATCGTCACTTCTCTTATATTTCAAAGGTTATGGTCACGATTAATGTAAAGCTCTTTAAATAGGTTGCTCATGTGCCTTGAGCAAAAGTTAAATATACCTTATTAGTTAAAATTTCACAATAAATTTAATTAAAGCTAACTTAATATATAAAATTTTATTAATTCTATCATTCCGAAAGTGAATTCATTCAGTGAGACCAATAAAATGATCTGTGCACCTTTCAGCTCACATGCTGAAAATATGCCATGGTCCGAGTATACAAAAGAAAAAGTTTTACCTAGGTTTTTGGTAACATGTACCGATTCATAGACTTATGTAGTGTACTGCTGTGATTAATACTTAATTACTACACACATGTATATGGCATGTAGCATTCCCCCCCCCACTATTAAAATTTTGAAACCCTTGAAAACTTGTTAGTTGCCATTATCTACATGACATCTATGTTTTATTTTCAATTTTAATGCCACCAGGATCGTAAGGATAAATCATTTGCACATGGAATTTACCCCTGATCATGTCGTTCTCAATATTTTTCAGCTCATACGTATTTTCATTTAAGATTTTGTTAACATAATATGGTCCATCATATGGAAATAATAGTTTTCCACAAACGTGTCTTTTAAAGTCTGATACTCGCATACGTTTAATTACTACTAAGTCTCCTTCTTTAAAATTTTTCGCTTTTTGATCTTTTTTGTTTCCCTAATTATATATTTTTGCGCGTTCCATCTAAGTCTGTTGCGTACCTGTTCATGTAATGTCTGTAAGTCCTGTACTTGTTCAACTGTCCACGGTCTTTTTGGAGGTTGGCCTAACATTGTGGCCACGGGTGACACTTGTGTAATAGTACTAGGCACATTGTTGATGTAATTTTCCACAGCTTCAGTAGCTGATGGCCATTCAGTATGATTTTCCTGCACAATTATTCTTAAAAATCTCAATACTTCTTGGATATATCTTTCCGCGGGATTTTCTTGTGGCTGTCTAATTGTTGTGAATACGACTTGCACATTTCTTCTCTGCCAGAAAGTTAAAAACCGTCATTATTAAAATAAGTAGCGTTGTCGGTTAATATTTTCTGTGGAGTCCCAATTGTTTTACAATAAGCATCTAGCATGTTCATAGCCGTGCTTGCATTACACCTTTTTGTTGGAAATACCTTAATAAATTTTGAAAAATAGTCTATTACTACAAAAATATGTTTATATCCTTGTGCTGGAATTAAATAACTTATGAAATCTAGCCACAAGTTGTAGAGGCTTCGTTGTTACGATACTATTAACTGTATTTCTATTGACGTGGTTTTTCGTTTTTCCCAAACAGCACGTATGACATTTAGATAGAAGTTCCTTTGTTAATTGGAGATCTTTTTCTGAATAAAATGTTTCCCTGAAAATCAGCCATGTTTTTCGAATGCCTATGTGACCATACCTAAAGTGCAAGTCTTCTATTATTCTCGATGCCAACTCGCTATGTAAAACATATTTCTGCTCATTCAAGATATTTTTGAAAATAAAGTTGTGCAATGTGAAACCTTTGCGTGGATTTTCGTGTAGTGATTGTGTTAATATGTGTAGATGTTGTTGGCTGTTCGAAATTTGTGCAGGTGAGTAAATATCGTCCTTGTGTGTTAGAATGTTCTGTGCCACGATGTATGTGTCTGGTTTGTTTGTATCTAACTGACAATTCCGTGTAAGTGCGTCAGCAGTGATTAGTTCTTTTCCCGGGCGGTGTTTTATAGTAAAAGAATATTCTTGAATGAGCAAAGACCAGCGATAGATCCTATTATTCGCAAAACGATTTTTTATCAAGAAACATAGCGCTTGATGGTCGGTTTCAAGCGTGAAATGCGCAGTTGTTAAATAAAAGGATAATTTCGATATAGCGTATATTACACTGAGCATCTCACGTTCACTTACCGAGTACCGTCACTCATAGGGCTATAATATTCTAGAGATAAAACAAATTGGCGTTTCTAATCCCCCTTGCCATTGAATAAGTTCTGCCCCCACAATGTGGTCCGAAGCATCAGTCCTAAGTATAAAAGGTAAGTCGAAGTCTGAACTACTAAGCAAAAGATTATTTTGGAAATTTTCTTTCAATTTCGTAAACGCGTTTTCCCTTCTGTCGTCCCACTTCCACTTAACATTTTTTCTAAGTAACTCTACTAGAGGTACTTCTAATTCTGATAGACGTAGTACGAATTTTTTGTAATAATTTAGGATTCCCAAAAATCCCCTTAACGTTTTTAAATTGATAGGACGTGGATAATCTTTTATTTCGCGTATTCTTTCTGTCCCAATACTAATCCCATCTTGACCTACAGTATACCCCAAATATTTAACCGCAGTCTTATAAAATTCACATTTATCAAGGTTTAATTTTAATCCAGCTTTATCCAAAGCGTTTAATACAATTCTTAAATGTTTATAATGTTCTTCTTGTGTTTCGGAAAAAATTAATATATCGTCGATGTAATGCAAACAGAAACTCTCGTATTTATCAAGAATAGCCTGCATTGCTCTAACGAGTGCTGATGATGCCGATTGCAATCCAAAAGGAACTACTTTGAATTGGTATATGTGGCCATCAACACTGAATCCTGTGAATTTTCGAGAGTCTGGATGAAGTGGAATCAACCAAAATGAATTTTTAAGATCAAGCTTTGAGAAAATAGTATTTTTCCCCACTCTGGAGAGCAATGAATTAACCGTTTGTGGTGCATCGAATTGTGATGTTGTTATTTCATTTAAGATGCGGGCATCAAGACATAGCCTAATATTGTTATCCTTTTTCTTTATGATTACCAAAGGATTTATATAATTGGTTTTTGCATATTCTATAATATTTGATTGTATCATATTTTGAATTTCTTGTTGTACTAACTCTCTATATTTATAAGGTACCGGATAAGTTTTACTCTTAAAATGTTTACTTTAATCTACTTTTAAATTGTGCATGTAACCTCCAGCAACTCTTGGTTTAAAATTTATGAGCGATTTAAAATCCTGTAGCAAATTATTCATTAAGGTGCTATTTTCAGGTGGACAGTTTATCACATAAATTTTAAGCATTTTATTATAATTATTGATTACATACGTGGTCGTTTCCACCATATGTGATTCGGCTCGTTTGCCTACAACATTATTATCATTTATATTACATAATTTAAAAATAGGTATCACTATACCTTCTACTTCTAGGGACCGTTTCCCCATATCAATCTTTGACCTTATTTGTGATAAAATGTCTTCCCCCAAAATAACATCGAAATTCAAATTTGGAATAATGACCAGTTCTGCCACAAGTGTTTGATTTTCAGTAATAAATCTAGTACTTAAAACCTTATTGCATTCTGCAAAAATTTTTCCATTGGCATTAATGGGTCTAATTTTTGAAACCTTCATACATTTTTGTTCATTATTATGTTTATGTTCTTCATACACATTTTCATTTAATAAACTAATCTCCGACCCTGTGTCAAGTAAAGCTGCAAGTTTTAAGTTGAGATTTTGTAATTTAATATTTATAATAGGTAAATGATTTATCCTTTCATGGTTTGCATGTTCGTTTTCCGATTCGATATTAATAAACTCTCGCATATGAACGTAATTAGAAGCTAAAATGTTTTTATTTAAAAATCCTGATTTGGGTGAGAATTTATCTGTGCAGTTGTCTGAATTTTATGCATGTCTTTCTTCTAGTGATTTACAAGTGTCGATGTTGCGATTTATATTTGTGTTTGCTACCTGAGCATACGTTCTCGTTTCCCCTTTTTCTTGATTGTTTTTCCGGTTCCTATTTTGATTTTCATATTGATTCCTGTTGTCATTATACATATTTTGTTTCCGATTCTGAAATTCTTGACTATAACCATTTTTTCTTTGTTGTATGTTGTGTTGTCTATCTTGATAATCGTTAGTTTTGTTGTGCTTATACCCGTTTTCGTTCATATTCTGGTAGTTACTATTTTGGTTGTACCCTCGCTAGCGATTGTCGAAATTCTCTTGATTTCTCTCCTCTTGTCGAAACATTGGTTTCCTCCATCCAATACGATATTCATCTATCCCACGTAAATAATCTATGAATCCATCCAGTGTAACTATTCGTTGTGTTATAATCACACTGTGTATATCGTCCGTAAAGTGCCTCGCTAGATATCGGACCATTTCTGCCTCCGTAAACTTCGGTTCGAGATGTTTAATATTATATATCTTTCTTAATACATAATTTTCTCGTGAAATTCCGTTGTTTTCATAGTATTTTCCATTAAATAGGTTCTGCCTGACTTTTTGTTGGCTATATTCGCCCCAATATTGTTTCAGTAATAAAACCTCAAATTCTTCTATGGTTTCGAATCTGTCTTCTATCATTTGGTACCACATCTCAGCTTCTGCTCTTAGCATGTCCTGTACGGTTTGCTTTATGTTTGTGTCGGGATGTAAAGTAGATGCATGTTGTTTTAAGCGTGCGATAAAAATTTTAGGGTGTGTACGAAAATCTCCATAGAAATATACTTGTGACTTATTGCATGTATGTGTATGTGATTATGTGCATGTGGTTGTTTGTTTTGGTGCATCCTTTAACATCTGAGTGTTATGTTGAATCCTTTTTTCCTGTTCTTTTAATGTATTTTGTACCAGCGCAGCTTGTTCATTGATCTTCTCATGCAATCCCGCTAAACCATTTTTAACCAAACCTTCCACCTCGTTTCTCACCTCAGTTCTAATTTCTTCCGCTACTGTTCTGATTTTGTTTATAATTTGTTCGTTTATTTCTTGCTCTATTCTGTCTAATTTGTCTTCGAACCTTTCTATCTTCCTATATAGTTCTGATGATTCTGATTCTCTTCCATCTTTTTCGCCAATTGCTTGGCGGTCTGTTCAAATTTTTCATCAATCTTCTTGGTGCTTTCATCCATTTTATTGTTTAGGCCTGACATCATGTTCATGATTTGAGTTAATATGTTTGTGTCAGTGTATGTAATGGATGTCGCGGAGTCACCGGCTTGTTGTGTGTATGTTTGTGAGGCATCTGGTGTAGTGGATGTTTCTGCAGTGTTTCGCGCGTTGGAAGTTTCTGTTGTTTCGTCCATTTTTAGCTTCTTACCTGATCGTAAATTCATAAAATGTACGCAAATATCAAAATATGCAGAAGAAAAAATATATATTACTTGCAAAATGGCAAGTAACTTACCTTCAAGACCAATATATTAAATGCAACAAATCAAATTTTAGTTACTATAAAGTACCAGCAGTAATCACATCAAAATACCAAAATAAATTAATTTCTATAGAGGTGAATTTTCTTAATAGAGTAAATTTATTAAAGTTCTAGTGAGCTAGACTCGCCCCACGCATTTGGAAGCCATTATTGTTATGGTTCGCATGCATAAAATTGTAATTTAGAAAAATAAACAAAATTTTGAATAATTATAGAAAAGTTAGGGTTAAAGTTGGGCGCCAAGACACATGGTATGATTTCCTAGCTACTTGTTTAAAATGCCATAACACTACAGCATGATGCTATGCACCAGATACACAGCTTACTCTGTCTCAGTCTGAGTTCTTAGCTCACCAGAAATAAAATTCACCTTTCGAAATAAAAGGATTTAATATGTGGTATTCAATAAAACAATACTTAAATACGATATAAATTGAATTGGTAACAACCTTCATTATTCTTGATGTTGACTAGTAAACAAACTTAAACCTACTTATAAACTATGTAAAAGAAATTTTGAAAAATTTGTTTGTTTCGAAACTATTAGTTAACTTTGCAAAGTTACCTTGTCCCCAAACCGTAACTCGAAAACACTAGATATCGAACTTCGTCCTCTTCTGTCGTTGAAATCCCAGCTAATGGTGTTGTGTGAAAATGCCTTCCAGCCCTCGATGTAGGATTATAATATATATTTAAAATTTTGAACAAATAAACGTCAAATTTATACTTCTTTGTCAATACCAAATTTATATATTTTTTTTCTTCCGTACCTCCTTAACTTGAGATATGTGTTCTTTTTGTTTATATTTTAAAAGGTTTCTTTATCCAAATAAAACGATTTGCTTTGTCGCACTATAATCATTACTAATTATAGCAAAATCTCCTGTATTTTTTTCATTTTTCTTGATCTCTCAAAACTGACTTTTCTCAGATACCCGCTCTCACTAGATTTTTTTTTTATTCTAAATTGATTCATAAATTTGATGACATTAATCCTTCACCTTTCTGATATTTAAAAATCCCACAGCGGTGTTTTATGATTATAATAAGCCTTTCACCATTAACGAATCATTTCTTACCAAATATACTTAAAATCACTGAGTATGAATACCACTTCATTTCTTACTAACATAACACACCTATATTTACTACTAACTATCTAAACAAATTTAATACTAACAAAATGAAGTAAATACTGTGCATAAACTTTCGTATGGTTTGTTTACTCAGGAAAAGTTCTTATTAAAGTTATCTCAGTGGCATTGTCCATATCTCATCATCCTGTTAATAAATAAACTATGAGACAAAACGAAAGTTAAATTTAAAGGTCACCAAAGTACTCGTACCCTAAGTGTTCATCTTGTCCTATATAAATCGTAATTTTTCTTATATTTCAAAGTTTATGGTCACGATTAATGTAAAGCTCACATATAAAATTTCACAATAAATTTTGTTAAAGCTAACTTAATATATAAAATTTTATTAATTCTATCATTCCGAAAGTGAATTCATTCAGTGAGACCGATAAAATCAACTGTGCACCTTTCAGCTCACATGCTGAAAATATGCCATGGTCCGAGTATACAAAAGAAATAGGTTTACCTAAATTTTTGGTAACGTGTACCGATTCATAGACTTATGTAGTGTACTGCTGTGATTAATACTTAATTACTACACACATGTATATGGCATGTAGCATTATATATATATATATATATATATATATATATATATATATATATATTGTTATTATAAATGATTTGCAGGAAACAACTACTCAGCGGGCAAATACCCCGACCTGCATTGAATTATACCTTACAAATCATTTGGTAGCCAATGTCATTTGTCAATTCCCCGACCAGACATAGACCGGTTTCGAACTTATTAGTTCTCATCAGTATGCCATAGGTCGTGGAATAGACAAATGACAGTGGCCAACCTGCTAGTCTTATACAGACTAATGTAAATGGTGTAGTGGTGAGAGGTAAGTGAATCCTCTCATATATATATATATATATATATATATATATATACAGGGTGTTGCATCATGAGAGGGACATAGCTAATAGGAGGTAGAGAACATCAGTGGTAACCGGAACCTCCCATAGAAATGTCTCATTGGGCCTTCATTACGAAGTTACAGGGTGTTAAATAATTTTTGGCCAAACCTGTTTTTTGTCATAACTTTGACAGGGAATGAAATAACGGATTCATATTTGGTACGGCTAATGTACTAACGAGCCCCAAGAGGTACATGTATAAAAAAATATATCCAGGTCCGGACTCACTATAATTTATGTTTCTTCTTTGCATCAATAAAACATCACCCTGTATATATTTTTTTGAAATTTCGATACGATATTCGAAAAGAGCAAGAAAAAACAAACAAAATGGCCTATTTCATTTTTTTGTTACACCTTCGTGGTTATTTAAATACGTTGTTAAATGTGCAAGAAAATGGATTACAGAACCCTATTAAATGAGAGGCATGTGAAATAAATAGTTTTATAACTAAAATTTGCAAAACTTCTATTGAGCCTAGGTGGTCTGGGTGAATCCTAATTCTGGCACGTTTTAAAGGTCCATTTTGGTAAAAAACTGTGGTCCTAATAAATAATCGGATATGAAATAACAAAATTTTTAATCAATCACAGTAGGCTTGTTCAAAGTGACAGATAATAAAAAGAAATCTCCTGAACAGTTGAATAATTGTTTGTTAGTAATTTAATGTGTCAATAATCCGCATTTAGTTAGTGAAAACTTGTGAAAATATTTTAACTATGACAGTAAAATTTACAAACGTGGAATATGCTGACATAATATTCATCTATGGTTTCTGTAATGGAAATGGTAGGTCGGCGGAAAGAGAATATCGGCTGCGTTTTCCTGGTCGTCGATGCCCTAATCATAAAACCTTTAGTACGGTGTTCCAGTATGCAAGACAACACGGAAAGTTTCCTACTTCTGCAGTTGTGGAGCGTGTTTTACAACAAGGTGTGCAGGAACAAAACAATATTATAAACGTAGTTCAAGAAAACCCAAATATGAGCACTAGACGAATCAGTTTGGCAACTGGTATTCCTCATTGGCGAGTATGGAGAACCCTAAAAAGAGAACGTCCATATCATATCCAGCAGGTACAGCGTCTTCAACAAGGCGACGATATCCCCCGCCTGGCATTTTGTCATTGGTTGTCTAACCATCGCCCAGTCATTTACAGAACCTTATTTACGGATGAGGCACAATTTACAAGGGATGGAGTAAACAATTCACGAAATAATCATAAATGGGCACAGGAAAACCCACATGCGGTACGCCAACGCCGTTCGCAACACAGGTTTTCTGTAAATGTTTGGGTCGGACTTGTGAATAGACATTTGATAGGGCCACATTTTTTTGAAGAAAGATTGAATAGTGAAATTTACTTTGATTTTCTTCAAAACATTTTACCGAATATGTTAGAAAATATCGGTATAAGAGGCATGTTGTTTCAGCATGATGGGGCCCCACCACATTTTAACCTTCAAGTAGGAGAATACTTAAACAGTGTGTATCCTAATAGATGGATTGGACGCGGGGGTCCACATGAATGGCCACCAAGATCTCCTGATTGTAACCCTTGTGATTACTTTTTATGGGGCCACTTAAAAAACGAGGTTTATAGCATTGAAATTGAAAGTAGACAACATTTAATCCAGCGCATCGTTACAACCTGTGACGAAATACGGAATAATCCAGAAATGATACGTCGAGCAATTGGTGATCTTTCTAAACGCGCAAGAAAATGCACAGAATGTGGGGGAGGACATTTTGAAAATTTACTTTAGTGTCAATTACGTTTTATTTTTAAACACATTTAGTTATTGTTTTGTTATTTATTGTTAATTGAAAGGAAAATATTTTATTTATTTAGATTTTAGTTTGTTCTCTTTTCCAATTTTTATTAAGTATAAAATGTTGATGATTTTCTTGATCAACGTAACTGGTTGCTTAGGCCTAAATGGTTTAAATTATCTGTCACTTTTATTCTTTGAACAAGCCTACTGTGATTGATTAAAAATTTTGTTATTTCATACCCGATTACTTATTAGGACCACAGTTTTTTTACCAAAATGGACCTTTAAAACGTGCCGGAATTAGGATTCACCCAGACCACCTAGGCTCAATAGAATTTTTGCAAATTTTAGTTATAAAACTATTTATTTCACGTGCCTCTCATTTAATAGGGTTCTGTAATCCATTTTCTTGCACATTTAACAACGTATTTAAATAACCACGAAGGTGTAACAAAAAAATGAAATAGGCCATTTTGTTTGTTTTTTCTTGCTCTTTTCGAATATCGTATCGAAATTTCAAAAAAATATATACAGGGTGATGTTTTATTGATGCAAAGAAGAAACATAAATTATAGTAAGTCCGGACCTGGATATATTTTTTTTATACATGTACCTCTTGGGGATCGTTAGTACATTAGCCGTACCAAATATGAATCCATTATTTCATTCCCTGTCAAAGTTATGACAAAAAACAGGTTTGACCAAAAATTATTTAACACCCTGAAACTTCGTAATGAAGGCCCAATGAGACATTTCTATGGGAGGTTCCGGTTACCACTGATGTTCTCTACCTCCTATTAATATGTCCCTCTCATGATGCAACACCCTGTATATATATATATATATATATATATATATATATATATATATATACAGGGTGTCCCACGACCAACTGCGGCGATCGATATCTCGAAAAGTAGACATAGGAAAATTTTGAAAATTTGGTAGTAAACTAATGTCGATGGGGGCAACTCGGCTAAAATATTTTCAAGTTGGTGGCACTTCCGGTTATACCGGAAATCGATACCAACTTGCTTATTTTAAACGGGCCACCCTATATATTATTACATTTTTGGATTGTACTCAAAATTCTAGGCCGATTTTGTGTCCTAGGTCTCTCCGTTTTTGAGATTTCAATTTTTATGTAATAAATGACGTTTGCGGGCCCTAAAAGAATTATCATTTTTTCCTATAAGGAAGCCTTTATTATCTAATTTGGGTTCGATTCTTTGTTGAAAAAGACCTACTTTAATAGAGTTTTTATATTATTTTGATAAGTATTAATACAGAGTGTTCAAAAAATAAGAATAAAGATGAAATCGAGAAAACTGTCAAAAATCAATTTTTTCAAATGGAAATCCCCAATTTTTATAATCTTATCTTATTCGCCATTAAAAATAAGGGTAAGTTTGTATGTGGTTATCTATTTCGAAAATTTTTAGTTTTCGAGATATTCCCAATTCAATATTTCTATATGGGTATTTTGTTATGGATATTAAGTTAAATTACTCTTAGTTGGCTATGACGGCGTTGAGTGCTAAACAAATGTATGTAGCTGTCACTTACCATTTGACAAGTATCAATTATCATGCCGGGGCGCTTAAATTATACGCACGAGGATTACTTAAATTTGTTTATAATCTATGGAGAATGTAACAAAATTTTGTCAAGAACGTGTGAAATATTTGCTAATAGATATCCAGAGAAACAAAAACTGTTTCCGAACAGTATTAAACGAATAATGGAGAATTTCAAAAATTTTGGCACCGTTAAGGCAACAGTTCATAAAATAAAACCAATTATCGATGATGAAAATATCGAAATTGCTATTTCTATGGTTCAGCACCTAAAGGACACCGATTTGACCAGAAGAGTTCACTTTTGCGAATTCATTTTAACAATGTTACAAGGCGACTTTCGATTTTTGGACAACATAATTTGGACTGACGAGGCAAAATTTAAGAAAAATGGACTTTTCAACAGACATAATTCCCACTTTTGGTGTGATTCAAATCCCCATGCCGTGAGATTGTGAAATTATCAAGAAACCTGGCAATTTAATGTGTACTGTGGTGTGAGAAATGATGGAGTCGTAAAACTTAATTTTTATGAAGAAAACTTAAATGGTAATGAATTAAATAGTTTCTGTTTTTCAAATTACGTATCAACTTTTTTTTAGGTGAAAGATATTTGAATATATTACAAGATTTAGATAATGAATATTTGAACAATTTGCCGCTAGCTGAACATAGGCAAATATTTTACCAACACGATGGCGCGCCACCACACAGCAGCTTCATAGTTAACTTCTTGGAAGAAACTTTTTACGATAAGTGGATTGCTAACAATGGACCTTTTCTGTGGCCTCCCCGTTCTCCTGGTATGTCTGTCTTAGACTGTTTTATATGGGGAACAATAAAAGATATGGTTTATTTTAATCCAGTCACAACAATGGAATATTGTCAGGCAAGAGTAAGGAATGCTTTTGAAAGATTATCTCCAGGTTCTATTAGAGCGGCCATCCATGACGAACTAATCAAGAGGTGTGAAAAATGTTTGGAAGTTCAGGGTGGACACTTTGAACACTTATTAAAATAAAATATTTTCCTGAGTATAAGTAGTTATACGGTTAGTATTTTATGTAAGAACCTTTTGTATCTAAGTTACATTTGTTTAATCAATTTATGAACTGTTGCAGTGCCAAATTTTTTGAAGTTCTCCATTATTCATTAAATACTGTTCGGAGACGGTTTTTGTTTCTCTGGATATCTATTAGCAAATATTTCACATGTTTTTGATAAAACTTTGTAACATTCTCCATAGATTATAAACAAATTTAAGTAATCCTCGTGTGCATAATTTAAGCGCCCCAGCATGATAATTAATACTTGTCAATTGGTAAGCGACAGCTACATACATTTGTTTAGCACTCAACGCCGTCATAGCCAACTAACAGTAATTGAATTTAAAATCCATAGCAAAATCCCCATATAGAAATATTGAATTGGGAATATCTCGAAAACTAAAAATTTTCGGAATAGACATCCATATACAAACTTGCCCTTATTTTTAATGGCGAATAGGATAAGATTATAAAAATTGGGAGTTTCTATTTGATAAAATTGATTTTTGACAGTTTTCTCAATTTCTTCTTTATTCTTATTTTTTCAACACTCTGTATTAATACTTATCAAAATATTATAAAAACTCTATTAAAGTAGGTCTTTTTCAACAAAGAATCGAACCCAAATTAGATAATAAAGGCTTCCTTATAGGAAAAATTGATAATTCTTTTAGGGCCCGCAAACGTCATTTTTGACATGAAAATTGAAATATCTCAAAAACGGAGAGACCTAGGTATAGGACATGATACACAAAATCGGCCTAGAATTTTGCGTACAATCCAAGAATGTAATAATATATAGGATGTCCCATTTAAAATAAGCAAGTTGGTATCGACTTCCGGTATAACCGGAAGTGCCATTATCTTGAAAATACTTTAGCCGAGTTGCCCCCATCGACATTAGTTTACTACCAAATTTTCAAAATTTTCCTGTCTACTTTTCGAGATATCGATCGCCGCAGTTCGTCGTGAGACACCCTGTATGTATATGTATGTATGTATCATCTTTTGTCATTCTTGCGATCAAACCACGAGGTACAATTGCATGGTAAAAAATATTAAAATATAACAGTAATACTTATATAATGAATAGAAGAAGGAAGAAAAAGAAAAGAAAATAATAAATAACACTATAAACAAGTACAACTTGGCAATGACACGATTTGGATTACATGACTATGCGAAATTGTATACGAATATTACGAGTATGGATACTTATTAAAAACAAATTTTTCTGATGAAGGTTAGGGGCCCCCAGCCGAAACGTTAAAAAAATAAGTTTGGTGTTTCATTGATGAACCTAATTCCCAAGAACAATCCCCTATCGAGTCTACTACATAAATTCAAAGGTTCAAGAAAAGATTCCACGAAGGGGGTGTTTCTTAACTTTTAACAGAATTTTCGCGTTCGTAATATCAATTGCCTTTTTACTCTTAACCGGTTCAGCCCATACAAATTTTGAAAAAGCATTTATAACCACCAAAATATATTTATAACCTCTATTTAATTTAGCGTAAGGAATCATTTCCACTAAATCAGCTTGCCACAAGTCATTAAAACCCTTTATTATGACGTGCCTTCTTCTAAAATTTCGCTTAGCAGGTTTATGCAGCTCACCCACAATTTCTTCTTTAATACTACTCACTTTACTCATTATGAACTGGACACTAAAATCACCTCCATAAACATCTTTACAATTTTTGATGTCTTCAATCTTACAAACACGAGAATCATTTTGTTTTAATTCTCGACCCACCAAATTTATGGGGTTTACGGCTTCGTCATTTACACGAACTATTACATCATAAGGATAAAATTGAGACACAAAATTGCTGTTTTTAATGGAAACGTATATGTTATTACCCCATGATCTAAATTAAAGGCATACCCAACAGCTGATGGATCTGTGGAAAAAGAACCGGTAGCGCCATATCCTCTGAATGTTAAAATAGTTTCATACGATAAATCTAGTGTTTCTTGAACGCGATCAAAATAATATTTACTAATGTGTCTGCCGAATTTATCTACGGGCATGTTTGAAGTGTTACTAAAGTATTTTTTTTAGCAACATGTACTTATTTAATTATTTTAGCCTCCCTCAATTCCTCCTCGATTAATAAGATTTCATTATTATGTCCAGTATGGCCCACTAGTCGAGATGCTACCAAAAGCTTAAGTCTCTCAACTAGCTCATTGGGGTCGTCATAGTATACATAATCCACAGGGTTATTTGATAAATTTAGCATCCCTCCTTTAGTTAGCTGTTTAAATGATTGCGTTCTATATCTTGTATTCGGAGGAGGTGGGGGCTTATTAAATGATGAAGGAATATTCTTATTAGTGGTTTTTATTATCCCTTTTTCTTGCAAATATGGTTTGATTATCGTTAAATACTTTACAGAAGTGGTTCCTTGAATTTGTCCATCTGACTTATGATTTTTCCGGTAGGCGTTTGTTCGTTTTAACATATCCATATAATGATCTAAGTCTGTTCTATTGTTATTTTTAAGATTCTTCTTGAAAAGTAATTCGTAAAGTCCAGCGGTTCCTGGGTAAATTAAATTCTGAACTCGCACATCCTTACCAATAATTTCTACTTCAGAATCACCTATTGCAAACCTTTAGGTTGAAAGTTCGTGTATTAACCCATGTTTATGATCAAATTCATTTTCTGTGTCTTTAATAAATTCATCTATATAGTATCTTGGAAGCGGATCAAAATCTTCTAAATATTCAGAATAACCTGGTAATTTTGACTCGTTTAGTAAGATTTGACGGCTATTTGCAACAGCTTCATTTATCAAATCACTGCTATTTTCGTATTCGACGTTATCGTTGTCCTCGTCATCGTCATTCAAAAAGTTATCTTCTAAAAGCGTAACACCTTGAGTCGGCGGCGGCGGCAGGTATTATTGAAAAGGATTCACTGTTGTCATTTTAGGAGTAGAGGAAGCACTTTTAAAAGTTTATTTGGTGATTTTATGTATGATACAGGCTCATCCCTTTTTGTTGATGGTACTTCACTTTTAAAATTTTCCAGAAATTTTTGTAAAGGTTCCGTTATCGGTTTATATCCCTTCTCTAACTGCAACTGAGATTGAGCTAATTCAGTTTTTAATGCTCGATACTTTTTTCGTACAGCCTGCCTAGTTTTTACTAACTCTTTAACTAATTTTTTATCCATGTTTTTGCTGTAAATTCATACAAGAAACTAGTTCACTTTCATGGTGTATTTACTGATATACTGGATTTTAGTTAAGAATTATAAAACTATCAAATCCTTTTCTATACCTTCCAGATTTTATATCACAATCTTTATCTACAACTAAAAATCCGTATTTATCGTTCCAACAAAGGGCACACATTTCTTGAAATTCTTGAAAAGTCATATCGGTATTAACATGACCATGATATATATGTCGAATATTTGTATTGTCCTGTTTAAATATAATTAATAGATTCGTGTTATCGCGAATTAATTGTTTGGACACTGCCGAATACGTTTGAGAAAGATAAAAGCAATCTGTATTTTTATGTCGTCCAAAACAGAAATAATCTCTCATAATATTCTGATTACAGCATACGATATCATCGAAGACAACAACTGAATTCGGCTTTATTTTTTGAGGGCAAATTATTTCACCCCTACCCTCATACTCGTAATATCCAATTTCTTTTAACGGTTTAAACAAATAATAATAATAATAATAAATGAAATTTATTGAATCAACAATTGATTCAATAGGCTACTGACCAAGGTCCTTCGGCCTATTGTTACAATTATATATATATATATATATATATATATATATATATATATATATATATATATTAAAAAGAAATTGGATATTACGAGTATGAGGGTGGGGGTGAAATAATTTGCCCTCAAAAAATAAAGCCGAATTCAGTTGTTGTCTTCGATGATATCGTATGCTGTAATCAGAATATTATGAGAGATTATTTCTGTTTTGGACGACATAAAAATACAGATTGCTTTTATCTTTCTCAAACGTATTCGGCAGTGTCCAAACAATTAATTCGCGATAACACGAATCTATTAATTATATTTAAACAGGACAATACAAATCTTCGAAATATATATCATGGTCATGTTAATACCGATATGACTTTTCAAGAATTTCAAGAAATGTGTGCCCTTTGTTGAAACGATAAATACGGATTTTTAGTTGTAGATAAAGATTGTGATATAAAATCTGGAAGGTATAGAAAAGGATTTGATAGTTTTATAATTCTTAACTAAAATCCAGTATATCAGTAAATACACCATGAAAGTGAACTAGTTTCTTGTATGAATTTACAGCAAAAACATGGATAAAAAATTAGCTAAAGAGTTAGTAAAAACTAGGCAGGCTGTACGAAAAAGTATCGAGCATTAAAAACTGAATTAGCTCAATCTCAGTTGCAGTTAGAGAAGGGATATAAACCGATAACGGAACCTTTACAAAAATTTCTGGAAAATTTTAAAAGTGAAGTACCATTAACAAAAAGGGATGAGCCTGTATCATACATAAAATCACCAAATAAATCTTTTAAAAGTGCTTCCTCTACTCCTAAAATGACAACAGTGAATCCTTTTCAACAATACCTGCCGCCGACTCAAGGTCTACGTTTTTAGAAGATAACTTTTTGAATGACGATGACGAGGACAACGATAACGTCGAATACGAAAATAGCAGTGATTTGATAAATGAAGCTGTTGAAAATAGCCGTCAAATCTTACTAAACGAGTCAAAATTACCAGGTTATTCTGAATATTTAGAAGAGTTTGATCCGCTTCCAAGATACTATATAGATGAATTTATTAAAGACACAGAAGATGAATTTGATCATTATTATTAGCCGTTACTCGAGTTCGAGTATAAAAATGTTACAGTCGATAAATTGTGTACAATAAAAACAAGTAAAAGGTGTAGTCTATTGTAATTCCCATTCATCTACGGTGCACACGACTATGGCTATAGAGGCCAATTCGGGAGAGCACATGTCGACCGCAGTCAGGACAAACATAGACCTGGTTAGGTCTTGGATTCGGCCTTCTTGCAGCAACATTTCCTTGATAGCTGGCCACAACCCCTCGCCATTCGGTTCTGTCCGCTGCAAGTTGTTCCCATTGCTCGTCTGCAATACCGCAGGATTTTAGATTTTCATGGAGACCGTCTTTGAACCTCTTTCGTTGACCGCCACGCCTTCTTCTACCGCTTAGCAATTCACCATAAAGTGTGCATTTAGGAAGGCGGTTATCATGCATACGATGAACGTGACCTGCCCATCTTAGGCGTGCTCTTGAAATAAGCACCTCAATTGGAAGGCTGCCCGCTCTCCTGAGCACTTCCACGTTTGATATGTGATGGAACCAACGGATTTTCATCATACTTCTGAGGTGTCTTTGCTGAAAACGTTCTAATTCTTTCACATGACGACGGTAAGTGACCCAGCTTTCACATCCATATAGCAGTGTTGGAATGACAACTGCTCTGTAGACAGCCATTTTCGTTGACAAAGCAAGGTCGTGGTTGTCAAATACTCTCTCTCTAAGTCCCCAGAGTGCTCTAGATGCAGCGTTAATTCTATTGCGAATCTCGCTGTCCATGTTTGCTTTGTCATTTACAACGTTGCCTAAGTAATTGAACTGATCCACCACTTCAAGAGAATTTCCGTTAAGTGTAATGTCTATTTGGTTCACTTGATGAGGAGTTGACATAATCTTAGTCTTTCCAATGTTGATTTTAAGTCCCAAGGAATTATAGCTCTGGGCATACACATCTAAAAGTTCTTGAAGCTCTTCCGGCGTAGAGGCTAAAAGTGCACAGTCATCCGCATACTGGAGATCACAAATGAATCGTGTGCGTGTCTTCGTGAAAGCTCTAAAGCGCCCTATGTTAAAGAGGCCGCCATCAAAACGGTATCTGAGACCTATTCCTCTGACTGTCAGTTTGTTGTCAACAATAATTGTTAGAGCAGTGGTAAACAAATTAAAGAGTAGGGGTGCCAGGACACATCCCTGCCTAACTCCAGTGAGGGTTTGGAAAGGTTCGGTTGCCTCATTATTATACATAACCTGGGCGTTGTTGTTTGTATGTAGACTGCGGCATACTTCCACAAATTTTCTAGGGATACCTAAGCGGAACATAATTTTCCAGAGCACTTCCCTGTCCACCGAGTCAAACGCCTTGGTTAAATCAATGAAGGCCATATGAATTTCTCCTTGATGTTCGAGTGCTTTTTCTTGAAGCTGTTTAAGTGTGAAGATTAAATCCGATGTGCCTCGGTTTGGTCTAAAGCCACTCTGTGTTTCAGGAAGTAACTTTTCCATAACAGGCGTTAGCCTATTTGCCATCGCTTTAGTCAGTATCTTCCCTCCAACAGCCAGGAGAGCTATACCCCTGTAATTTCCACAGTCCGCAGCGCTCCCTTTGTTTTTGAAGAGGTTGATTAAAAGTGTATCACGAAACTCCTGCGGAGCTTGACCACTTTCCCACACGACATCAAACAGTTTTTTGAGGTAGGGTATGAGCTCTGACGACACAGCTTTAAAGATCTCAGCTGGGAGTGAGTCGGCGCTGGGAGATTTGTTATTTTTTAGCTGCCCAATGGCGGTTAAGATCTCTTCCGTTGTTAGTGGTTTATCTAAGTCTTCGAAGGTGTCATATTGAGGGATAAGATTTATAATATCGTGATCGGCTTGACTTTGCAGAGAGATTTCCATTTAAATCTTTAATAGGGCACATATTTTTCCGACTGGGGCCGTACACTGCTTTTACTCCTTGAAAGAAATTCCTGTAGTCGTGTGAATCGGCGTACCTTTGAATTTCTATGGCCTTGCTTGCCCACCACTCGTTCTTTATTCTTCTGATTTCGCGTTGCGTTTCATACTTAGATTGGGTAAAAGCTTCTGCTTTTGATGGGTCATTGGGGTGGTTGATAGCGTTTTGGAAGGCAGTATGTTTGCGGTCAAGAAGTTCTTGTATAAGAGCTTCATTATCATTGAACCAGTCCTCCTGTTTTTTACTTGCTGCAGTGCCAAGAATTTCCTCACTCGCACTTTTTAAACTGTCTTTAATTTGTGTCCAGGTAGCAGCGACATCTACAGAATTGGTTTCTTCTAGTGCACTCAAGTTCTCTTGAACTTGACCAGCTCGGTTGCGGAAGGCGAGTGGTGTGGTCCCATGGCACAGAAGGAGACTGCGACGATGGGGTAACCAAACGATTCCAAAAGCAACCTTTGTGCGCGGTGGGTTATTTTTACCGCACTCTTCGTGAGAAGGTGGATGTGCTCACGGCAAAAGGTAAGGGTTATTCCGCCCTTACTAATTTGATCATAAACATGGGTTAATACACGAAACCTTCAACCGAAAGGTTTGCAATAGGTGCTTCTGAAGTAGAAATTATTGGTAAGGATGTGCGAGTTCAGAATTTAATTTACCCAGGAACCGTTGGACTTTACGAATTACTTTTCAAGAAGAATCCTAAAAATAACAATAGAACAGACTTAGATCATTATATGGATATGTTAAAACGAACAAACGCCTACCGGAAAAATCATAAGTCAGATGGACAAATTCAAGGAACCACTTCTGTAAAGTACTTAACGATAATCAAACCATATTTGCAAGAAAAAGGGATAATAAAAACCACTAATAAGAATATTCCTTCATCATTTAATAAGCCCCCACCTCCTCCGAATACAAGATATAGAACGCAATCATTTAAACAGCTAACTAAAGGAGGGATGCTAAATTTATCAAATAACCCTGTGGATTATGTATACTATGACGACCCCAATGAGCTAGTTGAGAGACTTAAGCTTTTGGTAGCATCTCGACTAGCGGGCCATACTGGACATAATAATGAAATCTTATTTATCGAGGAGGAATTGAGGGAGGCTAAAATAATTAAATAAGTACATGTTGCTAAAAAAAATACTTTAGTAACACTTCAAACATGCCCGTAGATAAATTCGACAGACACATTAGTAAATATTATTTTGATCGCCTTCAAGAAACACTAGATTTATCGTATGAAACTATTTTAACATTCAGAGGATATGGCACTACCGGTTCTTTTTCCACAGATCCATCAGCTGTTGGGTATGCCTTTAATTTAGATCATGGGGCAACAACATACGTTTCCATTAAAAACAGCAATTTTGTGTCTCAATTTTATCTTTATGATGTAATAGTTCGTGTAAATGATGAAGCCGTAAACCCCATAAATTTGGAGGGTCGAGAATTAAAACAAAATGATTCTCTAGTGTTTGTAAGATTGAAGACATCAAAAATTGATTGGAGGTGATTTTAAAGTGTCTAGTTCATAATGAGTAAAGTGAGTAGTATTAAAGAAGAAATTGTGGGTGAATTGCATAAACCTGTTAAGCGAAATTTTAGAAGAAGGCACGTCATAATAAAGGGTTTTAATGACTTGTGGCAAGCTGATTTAGTGGAAATGATTCCTTACGTTAAATTAAATAGAGGTTATAAATATATTTTGGTGGTTATAAATGCTTTTTCAAAATTTGTATGGGCTGAACCGGTTAAGAGTAAAAAGGCAATTGATATTACGAACGCGAAAATTCTGTTAAAAGTTAAGAAACCCCCAAAAAATCTTCAAACAGATATGGGAAAGGAATTTTATAACAAGAAATTTCATAAACTAACATCCCAATTCAATATTAACCATTACAGCTCGTATTCTAGTTTAAAGGCTAGCATAGTGGAAAGGGTGAATAGAACTTTAAAGGGTATTATGTGGAAAAAATTGTAATGAAGTATACAATACTACAGGAATAATAAATGTCTTATTTTGGATCTGGATTTTAATTAATATTAACATTGAACTCTGAAATAATCTCCAAACCAGCTACCCGAGCAAAACAAGCATCACAAAATTTAGCCTACAAGGTAATTATAAATGGTTAACTCTACTACCCATCATTGTCTCGAAATATAACGAAAGAAAGCATCGCACAACTGGATTTAAACCTAAAGATGTGACGGAAAAACAAGAGAAACATATACTTGCTACAGCGTATAGTCATCTAAAAATAGTCGACCCGATTCAGAAGTTTAAACTTAACGATTTGGTTAGGGTAAGCAAACATCGTTCGGTATTACAAAGGGGTACACACCTAACTGGTCCAATGAAATTTTTAAAATTAAGAAAATTAAATTAAGCAATCCGACTACATATATTATACAGGATCAAAATAATGAAGAAATTAGTGGTGGCTTCTACGAAAATGAGTTATTGAAAGTTAAGTAAGTAAGCAAGTTAACTGGATTTATTTAATCGAGAAAGTGATAAGAAGCAAAGGGGCCAAAGTATTGGTTAAATGGCTTGACTTAGATAAATCGCATAATTCATGGATCGATAAGAAAGAAATAGTATAATAACGTGTGTATTAATAAATTAATTTGGAAATAATACATCAGTATTTATCTGAGTAGCTGCGAAGTCAGTCATAATGTCGGACTCTGGTATTGAAAATGATTTATTTTCCTCGACATCATCATGCTCATCACCTTATTATTGGAAATATGTAGATGGTATTCTTTTAAAGTATACAGAACAAATTAAACAGGAGAAACAGTTGATTAACGAAGTGAAATATCCATTATCAAATTCTACATCACAAGTCTCGACAGGAATAAGTGCTGCTAGAGGATTTGAACCGTCAGTAAGATTTATCAGCTCAATTGATGTAATTTCGCTTATGGACTTAGATTGTTATGATTTTATTACAAATATTGATATCATGCCGGATAATGACAAAGAAAAGAAGTTTATCGAAACTGCGTTGGAGTTTGAAAATTTCACAATGTCTAGTCAACTATTTATGGATAAACACCTTTTAATATTGAAAAGTGGTGATAGTGTTATTTATCTTGATGTTGAATGTATCAAAGAACTTATTGATATTATACATTTAATTAATTATAGATTAGAATTTTTAAGGCATATAGATTTTAAGAACTTTTATAATAATACTATACTTTATATGAGCAACTTTGATAATTGTGACAAGGAAACGTATATAGATAAATTAAAAAACTTATGTAATTTAAATAAATGTGAACAAAGGTATTGTCTATTAGAATATTTAGAGTTTAATAAAAATACAATCCTTATTGATATTGATAAATTACAGATGCATAATGTCAATTAAAATAAACTTTATATAATCACACACTGAGTGTTTTCTTTTCCTAATTGATATAACATATATATTCAATATATGAATTTATTTATTTCAAATGATATTTGATAGGAAATATTAGATATGACATATTTAATATTTCATATTAACTATTGCATTTTCGACGTGTCACATGTTATTCAATTTTTTTCAAATTACGCTTTCTCTTTCCCATTTACATATGATCTATGCTGGCGAGGAATTTTTGCGCTTCGTTGGCTATGTTTGAAATGCTGTGTGGTGTGTGTGTGGGGCGGTGAATTGTCTTATTCTACCTACTGGCAGTTCAGATCCAGTTTGCAGGCGATAGATTGTCGATTGCTGGATAACAAAAAATGATCTTGAGAGATCTATTCCTAAAGTCGAAAGTTCAGTTGAATTCGGATGAAAACTTTTTTAAAAATATTATTTATATATTATAATTGAAATTAAATATAAAAATGTTAACGGTAATTTTCTGTTTTCTGACATTGAAAAAATTTAATGCTGAATTTTTGTTTACCACTACCGTTAAGTGATAAAATAGGATTTATCACTCAACGCAACCACTCATTAATTTTATAATTTATTATTAAATCATCTTTAGTTTTAATATATTTTCATTATTATTTTTATTATTGTTTCAGCTACTAAATTTATCCCTACCATAAAGAATAATTATAATTGCAAGTTTTCTAAAACTGATTTTTGTAATCAACGATGGTTGTTGCGAGATTGGACTATTGATTCAACTTCTATCAGAACTCATGATTTTATTGGTGACAGGCGATGGGAAGGTACATTTTAATCTTTGTTTAGTTAGAGTATTATTTGATACCAATTTTGTGTTTTTGGATTTGTAATATTAAATCCTGTAGTCATTGTGAGTAGTTGAAATTTTGTCAATATAAAATAAGTTCACTTTCGGTACATCTGAAGGGTGTAATTTAATTGTGAAGCGTTGGAAAGTAAAAACCCGATTTTTTGTACTAATAATAAAATAAATATACATAAAGTTGGGTATCTGAAAATATTCTGATAAAATGTTTTATTGACTTACCTAATATGTAACATTTTTTTATGATCCGTGATTGAGTAGATAAGTCAAATTGGTGTACCTAAATAGTAAAAAAGGACTTTTATTATTGTCAAATATCATGTATAACAAAACATTTAATATTCAAATGACAGAGTTACACTAATTACACTATTTTCTAAGTCTTCTAAAACTTTAGTCTCAATTTCTTTTTAATAACTTATCTACTTAATTATGTAACGTTTTAAATATATTTTTGCTATATTTTATGAATTGACTTTTACTTGTTACATAATCCAAAAATTATATTATGAACTTTTTAATCATTAAATTATGTAATATCGATTTTATGTGGCATCAAAACGAGTAGAAGTTGCAATTGGATATGGCCAACTGTGATTACCTATCTATTTACTATTTGATTACATACTGTACAATTCTCTTTTATACTTTTAATACATTTTAAAGTGACTTTAATATTCACCTAATCTAGGTAAAGTTCGTCCATATGCTAGAGACGTACTGTATCTTGTACAATCGTATTTTTGTGTGCTTCATCAACAACATTAGTAATATTCTGCTCGTAATTTATACTAAAAAAATGTAGTTTATATAAAACATTACAATTTACACGACGATTACCCCGTGTAACGGATATGGCCTAATTTTGGTAGGAGGTATTCTACCATGCTGTGCACTAAATCTAAATCTATCATGCATGTGTACTAAATTTCTAATCTAACAGAAATTACTGTATTTACAAAAACACAATACATACATCACCTATAGATACTGATTTACTAAATTTTGTACTTATTTGACAATATTAAACAGATATAGTAATAACTGTTTTACTGGACAGTACGACATTTTGTCTTCTCCATATCACACTCAACACTTTTATACAGGGCGAGTAAGGCTTTTTAGTAAAACATAATATTTTTAGTCGCAAACTCCTCTATAAAATCCTTATTTTACTATAAGGAACGTAACCAGACTGCAACCTGTAATTTATACGTTTTAAACTTCATATAAATTTAGGTTAATGGGAAGACTCAATGAAACACGTACCGCGTCCTCGCCTCACACATCTTCCAGCGGTTTGTATATCAGTGTATGTGCGGAAGCTATACAACCTTAGGCGAGGGTTGTATAGGAGATATACCATCCTTCGGAGGGGATGTAAAGCCGTCGGTCCCTTGTCTATTAAATGTTAGGCAAGTAAAAGATCCCTACTCTTCTTAAGGGAAGAGGTTCGGCAAAATTCCTGGTTGGGGGTTGCTCGTCTACAGGCGTCGGTGTTAGGCCTCAGTAGCGGAAATAGGCCGACGTTAAATAAATGTATAAAAAAAAAATGAAACACGTCTTATCTTGGAGACGGCTCGTGGTAGAAGAACATCTCCTTTTTTCTAGAACATTATAAAATTTATTACAAAATTATAAATTCACATATTACATCATGACAAACAGGAATAAACACAAGTAATCACAATGTTAGACTTAACTTAAAAAACTATTTACATTAACTTAAAAACTAGATTAGTGCAGCTACAGATTTAATTTTAATGGTGGTTTACAAATTCTGCCAAAACGTGTCCTAATAGGGGCCCTAATATTATCCTCATTATCACTTTCATTTTGGGAATACGTACTTTCATCATCTACATTATTTTCATTTCCTTCCATAGGTAATACATTTTCGTTATTGACATTTTCGTTTCCTAATACATTATTTTCTACTGGTTCATTTACAGGAACGTTAACATAATAATCATCATACTTATAGTTACTATCATATTTATTTTCAACTTTATGTATATACTTCCTATTTCTCCTGACTATTACATTGCTTCCATTTAATTTAATATTATATGATTTGGGTACATCTTTATTTATTACTATTCCATCTAGCCACCGTTTGCCTTTAAATTTTTTTATTTTTACAATATCTCCCTCTTAATTCTTTTAATTGCCTAGTTCCCCTGTCATATATGGTTTTTTGTTTATTTTGCCTATTACTCATTTCTCTCGTTATTTTATTTTATTCAAAACTGTGGGAAAAATAATCTTTCACTTATAGGTAAAATTGGTCGCAATCGTCTGCTATTTAATAATACTGCAGGTGACGGTAAATTTTCTGAAATCCGAGTATTTCTAAATTCTAATATACTCAAGTACGGATTAGTATTTGAAGCTTTAGCTTTCATTAAAATATTTTTTACAGTTTGAATCGTGCGTTCTACTAAACCATTTGATTGGGGATAGTGTGGACATGAAGTTATGTGGCTAAGTAACCAATTTTTGCTAAAATATTTAAATTCTACTGATGAAAAACAAGGTCCATTATCAGAATAAACTATTGCAGGTATTCCCTGTCCAGAAAATATTGACTTTAATTGTAAAATTACGGAAGCTGAATTTTCATTACTTAATAAAGCCAATTCAACAAATTTCGAAAAATAATCAACAAACAATAATCAACAAATAACTTTTCTTATCAAAATGGAAAATATCTGTACCTACTTTTTCCCAAGGTTTTGTTACAATTTTATGAGGTATTAACGGTTCTTTTACATTATCTCGTTTATAAGAATCACAAATATCACAATTATTTATTAAATTTTCTATATCATTATTGATATTTGGCCAGAATAGTACTTCCTTTGCCATTAATTTAGTTTTATCTTTGCCTAGATGTGAAATATGTAATCTCTGAAGCATTTCATTGCTTAAACTTTTTGGAACAAGCAGTCTATTATTATTATATATTAAACCTTGACTTGTGGTTAAACTATCTTTAAAAGGAAAGTATACTTTTATATCGTTTTCCAATTTGTGTTTATCTGGAAATCCAGTTTTAATTACGTTAATTAAATTTGATAGTGTTTTGTTGGAAGCTGTTTCTTTTTGAAAAATTCTTAATTTGACATCAGTCACTGGCAAATTTTTAGATATCATATTTAATTGATTTTCAATTTCTTGGCATTCACTTTCAAAGTGTTCGTCTATATGTTTAATATTTGCCCGCGAGAGTGTATCTGCGATATACAGTTCTGACCCTTTTTTATAGACTAAATCAAATGTATATGGTTGCAACATTAATAGAATTCTCTGTAATCTACCTGGAGCTAACATTAAGGGTTTATCATAAATTGGAATGACAGGTTTGTGGTCAGTTTCTATTGTTATAACCATTCTACCGTAGATAAATTGATGAAATTTAAAGCACGCATAGACGATCGCAAGCATTTCTTTTTCTATTTGTGCATAGGATTGTTCAGTCTGTGTTAAAGCTTTTGACGCATATGCAACTGGCAAATTATTTTGCATTAATACGGCTCCACAGCCTGTCACGGAAGAATCGCAGGAAATAACAATAGGATCTTTGCTGGAATAGTATTGTAATATTGGTTCTGTACTTAATTTATTTTTAATTAAATTAAAAGATTTTTCTTGAGCATTTCCCCAATACCAATGAAATTTTTTTAAAATTAAATCTCTGAGAGGTTTTGTGATATCCGAAAAATTACCAATAAATCTACTTAAATATGTTGCCATGCCTAAAAATCGTGCACATCTTTAGGTGTTTTTGGTTTAGCAATATGAGTGATTGCTTTAATTTTGTTATTATCGAGAGACAAACCTTTATTGGTTATATTGTGCCCCATATAATTAACCTGTGTCAAACAAAATTTACATTTATCTAAATTAAATTTTGTATTATTTTTCTCTGCTATTTTAAGAACAGTGCTTAATATATCATTGTGCTCCTCAAGGTCTTTTCCCCAAATTAGTATATCATCGATATAAATATCTACGCCCTCAACTTTATCATACGATTGCTTAATGTATTTTTGAAAGACCTCTGGGGCTGAAGAAATACCATATGGCATTCTTAAGAATCTGTAACGCCCGAAAGGTGTATTAAAACAAAATAGTTTACTAGTATCATAGTCTAAAGGGGCTTGCCAAAAACCATTTAACAGTCTACTACACTAAAATACTTAGCATCTTTTAATTTACATAAAATATCGAGTGACGGTATATAAAAATATTCACGCTTAATTACTTTATTTAAATCTCTCGGATCAATGCAGATTCTTAAGTCCGTATTCGTTTTTGCAACTACAACCATTGAATTAACCCATTCGGTTGGTTCAGAAACTGCCGCTATGATATTCTCAGCCTCCATCTTCTCTAATTTTTCTTTAATTTTTTGATGTAGTGAAAACGGGATCTTCCTTGGGGGGTGGACCTTGGGAACAGCATGCTCATCAATCGTAATATGGTATTTATTTTTGAAACAGCCCAGACCTTGAAACACATTTTTAAAATTTATTAAAAGTCATTACATTTCCCTTTATTAATACTTAAAGCATTAATTTGTAAAGCAAGATAGGTAGCATGATAACTTGAACGGAATGGAGGGGTTACGATGAAGGCGGCCATCTTGCGCGTCATCGTGCCTGCTGCAACTTAATTGTACGTATGCATTTTTTGAGACGTTGCGCTTATTTGTTGAGTTATTTCGAAATATTTGTTGTTTTTGTGTTTATAATCGCGCAGTCAATAGTTATTTAGTATATAATCTAATTGACAATTACTGTTAAAGAGAAAAGACTCATAATATATAGAAGTTTGTAACATGTGTATTTACAGAAATACAGGTTTTTATTATTTTCCGTTCATAATAATAACAAATAACAATGTTACATACAATTATTAGATGGCTGGAGGAAAGGTTTGTAGTGTAGCTGTTTGCAAAAACAACTCAATAAAGGCAAAAGAGAGTGGTGAGATGTTGCTGTTTTTTGTTGATGAGTGATTTTTTCTTATTAATTGCTGTGTCTAATATGACATGATAAAATTTAATGGCCCTCTTGTTAAATTTTATTAATAAATTATTGTATGCACATCTAATTCTAATAACAAATTTGCATTAAAATTTTTTAATACTACATAATTGTAAAGGTTGGCCTGGGGAAAAATTTCTACTCAGTACGTCATAAAATAAGAAACTTTTCTAAGTAACTCTTTTTGTTAGGGCGAAAATTAGTATCATGTATGTTTCTTCATCTATCTTATAACTTATTAAATTCGCTAAGAATTATATAAAGCAATGAAATCAAGACTGAAGTCTCGGGCAAGAAATTGCACAAAAGATTAAAATAACCTACTTCAGTCCCTTGATATAAAATGTACTTCTTTAACTGCATACATTAATTAGTTATAAATTTGATATATAGTAATGTCAATTTTAAATTCCAAGGAAAACGTTATCGATGTTAATAATCATTAATCAAAAAAGTCAATTTATTAATTTGTGCTTGTACATTAAAAAATACAAAATACGGAATTCAAATTCATAACTAATTATACTTCTATACTAATGGTTTGAATGCCAGAAAGTTACCATGCTACCTATCTTACTTTACAAACCTTGATCCTAAATTATGAATTTCTTGGCCACCATCATACCCAGTCAATTCGTCTCCATTGATCAGTTCTATCACATCAATATTTAATTTATTTAACAAACATAAAAGCAACGTGTTTACATCTGCCCCTGTATCATGGCAAAATGTAATTTTAATATTGTTTATCAAAAAGTCTTCTTCTCATCTTTTATTTTTACTATATTTGCCATTTATTTTACCAATAAAAAATTCAGAATATTCATCTGTTATATTACCTTTACTTGAAGTTTGCAACAAGTCAACTGGATTATGTATATTTGAACTACCATTTATGCAATTACTTGAACTACTGGCAGATTTATCTCTATTATTTACAAAATTTACTCTATACATACGCTAGCGAAATGATTAAGCTTTTTACATTTACTACAAAATTTTCCAAATGCTGGACATTTATTTAATTCATGATTATAACTACATTTAGAACAGTTACTTATCTTTTTTCTGATCGATTTCCCTGATGTGCATGGTTTTCCCTTAGTCATCCTGCCTCTAACTGGTTCTCGGTTGATTTTATTCAGTTCAGGAGATGTGTCTGGCTCATCTAGGATCAGTTTTAGCTGTTTCTGTGTGGTATCGGCTGTCGTGCATGTGTCTACTGCTTTTGTAAGGTTACATCATTTTCTCGTTACAACTGATTTTTTAATGAAACTTCGGTTGTGCCTAGAATCAATCGGTCTCTGATAAGGGAATCCATAAGAGTGCCAAATTCGCAGAAGCTTGCTAACCTCTTCAAATCTGTGACATACTCGTCCACTTTTTCATCTGGTTGCTTATTTCTTATAAAGAATATATACCGTTCGTAGGTTATATTTTTCGTCGGAATGAAATAGTCTTGAAATTTCTCGATCACTGCACTGTATGATTGTTTCTGCGTCTGGTTCTCAAATTTGAATGTGTTATAAATTTTTAAGGCTCTACCTCCTATCCTATTAAGTAATACATATCCTTTGTGAGTATCCGATTCAGCATCCATTTTCATAGCCTTCAGGTATATTTCGAATTTTTGTTTGAAAAATGACCAGTTATCTGCCTGCCATGTCTCCGTCGAAGGATAATTCGCATGGAGCTATCATGTGGTGATCCACATCCATCTCGGCAATCAAATTTCCAATTGATCAAAATCTTCACAAATTATTTTCTGCCAACTCTCTTACCTCGGTTTTAATTAATATTTTCGGTTTTCCGACTGCGCCATGTAATTTATATGTTTTAAACTTCATATAAATTTAGGTTAATGGGAAGACTCAATGAAACACGTGTTATCTTGGAGACGGCTCGTGGTAGAAGGACGAGCATATCGTTTTATTAGTGCCAACTAATTAGGACGCAAGCGCCTTACAGTTACAAACAGCTACTCTTGTAATAAGTGTGAACCATCCTTAATATGATTGTATACAATAGCTCCCTCTGTTACAGACATATAGGAGTAGTGAGCCTCAACCGGTAGACGGCAGATAGAGTTAGAGTTTAATGATGTACGCCTACTGGCAATGCTCGTAATGTGTAGTGTAGAAAGTTTAAGTAATAAACAGTTAATCATTAAGTGCATTGTGTTTTATTTAGAAGTTAATAAGCCTAGCTTATTACATGGTGTCAGAAGTAACAACATGGCAACAAATGAACGTGCAGTACCGGAGTTGGATTGTTCTAACCTAGCAAACGAGTGGCTGAATTGGAAACGAAATTTCATGGTGTATATGATCGCCAATGGTAAATCGGGCGAACCAGAACAAACGAAAATTGCAAATTTTATCTGGTTGGTTGGCACAAATGGTGCAAATATCTACAATGCATTGTTTCCAAATGACGGGACACAAAACTCGTTGCTCGGTACCATTAGAACCGGTGATGCAGTCATTCAACGTACATTGGACAAAGTACTGGAAAAACTGTGTACACTGTGTGCCGCAATGGAATATTCCAATGGAATCATACAAGTTCAACACAATTTTCGAAAAGGAACATCAATCATTCAGAGAATTCGAAACGGAATTACGTTCACAGGTACGTCTCTGTGATTTCAAGTGCAAATGTGGTGAATCATTCGAGGATCGAATGTTGCGTGGCGGAATCATAGTTGGTGTTCACGATAAAAAATTGCAATTAAAATTATTGGATGGCCATAATGAACAACTGCCACGTGTTATCGATACATGCAAAACATTTGAAGCGGCCAATGCAAACAAAACATTTTGGATACAAAACAATCATCGGTGAGCACAGTTAAGGCAAGTAACAACTCCGAATCGGCATCAGTTTGTGCAATTAATCGTTTTTGTTTCAACTGTGGCGGACAATGGAAATTTGGCCACATGGACGAATGCAAGGCAGGGGGTGTCATCTGCCGTTCGTGTTCAAAGAAGGGTCACTTTCAGAGAATGTGCCGCAAGGCCAAGAAGCAAACTACCGGAAAAGATAGCGTCAACAACCCCATTATTGCCAACAAGCAAAATATCGCCGGACTTAACTGGAGTGATGTGCAAGGTAACATTTGTGGCAAAGTTAATTTAAGTAGCTTACTTAGTTCTAAAAATATTCTTAGGGTAAATTCAATCGAATCGAAACATAAGCGTTGGACCAAAGATTATTTGATAGGTAATGAGATCGTAACATTCAAACTGGATACCGGGGCTGACGTCAATTGTGTTCCATTAAGCTTGATTAAAAAGTTAAAAGTTAAATTGCACAATCAGCATAATGACTACAACGTTTTCGATTATAGCGATAATAAAATTAAAGTTTTCGGTACCCTAAACTTAAATACTTGGATTTGAATTTAAAATCGGAACAATCAACAGAATTTATCGTTGTCAGTGACATCTGTGAACCGGTATTGGGTCTAGAGTCTTGTAACAGTTTTGGGTTAGTTAACCGTGTGGATGTGAGTAGTATTGTATGCACGGAATCAAAGGAATCGTTCATGGATAATTATAAGGATGTTTTTCAGGGACTTGGTAAATTCCCCGGAATGTTTTCAATAAAATTAAAAAAAAACTCGAAGCCAGTGCTTCACTATAAGAAACGGATACCAAACTCATTATTGGATAAATTAAAATCGGAACTTGACAAAATGGTGCGGGATGGAATCATTTCACCTGTTGATTACCCAACTGATTGGGTCAATAATTTGCAGATAATTGAAAAACTTAATGGTCAACTTCGGATTTGTTTGGACCCAAAGCCACTCAACGAATGTATTCAACGGGAGTATTTTTTAATTCCAACAATCGACGACTTGACGTCAAGGTTGACAAGTAAACGAATATTTTCGGTTCTCGATTTAAAAAGTGGGTTTTGGCACATGGAACTTGATAGAGTAAGTTCAGATTTAACGTCATTTATGACTCCTTTCGGTAGATTTAGATTCAATTGCGTGCCTTAATTGCGCGCCGGAGATGTTTCAACGGGAAATTATAAGAATTTTTGGAGACATAAATGGAGTTACTTATTGTTTACTTTGATGATATGGTTATTTGCGCCGAAAACGAAGATGAACATGATCGGATCATGAATTTAGTAATGGACAGAGCTCGGATTAATAACATTAAATTTAACCCAGATAAGATACAATATCGTCAACGCGAAGTAATATTTATGGGAAATATTTTATTGAATGGAAAAATTAAGGCGGACTTGAAATATCGGGATGCAATTTTAAAAACAAAAAAAACGGAAAATAAATCGGATGTTCTAAGATTCTTGGGTCTCCTCAAGTTCTTGGCAAGATTTATTCCAAATCTATCAAAACAATCAGCGGAATTGCGAAATTTAACACGGAATGATGTAGAATTCGAATGGGCAGAAAAGCATGAAACGGAATTCAAAAATTTGCTTAACGTCGTAACATCTGAACCGGTGTTGGCTATCTATGATCCAAATTTGCCTGTAATCATTCAAACCGATGCATCCAAGGATGGGTTAGGTTGTGTAATCATTCAAAATGGACATCCTGTGGCGTTTGCTTCACGAACCCTCAGCAAAAGTGAACAAAAATGGGCACAGATCAAAAAGGAACTCTTAAATATCGTTTTCGCGTGTCATCGGTTTCATTTCTTTTTATACGGACGAGAGTTCACTGTCGAAAGTGATCACAAACCCTTGGAAACATTGGTCAAGCGTGATATTGATGCCGTAACGATGCGCCTCCAACGTATGTTCATGTTTCTTTTGAAATACCCACATATGACTGTTATTTACAAACCTGGTAAGGAAATGCTGGTGGCTGATGGCTTGTCCACAGCGCAATTATCAGAAATTTCAGAAATCGAAGGACTCTCAGGAGTCATTCATTCGGTAACAAAATCGGTTTGCGTCTCAGAAGAGAATCACAATTTTTATCGGAGATTACTAGATAATGATACGTGTTTGCAATTACGTCGAAAATGGTTGGCCAGGATTCCATCAACTTGATGACCTGAGTCAACATTTTTATAAATTAAAATCGGAATTGCATGTTGAGAACGGATTGCTATTTTTGAATCATAGATTGGTCATTCCATCAGAAATGCAACGTAAAATATCAATTTGGTTACATTTATCCCATCTCGGAATCGAAAAAACACTTGCACGTGCAAGAATGTTGTATTATTGGCCCGGAATGAATACGCAAATTAGGGAATTGGTTACTTCGTGCAAAATTTGTGAAAAATTCAAGCGAAACAATCAAAAAGAACCATTGACACAAATTCCGAAATATCCGTTTCATATAGTGGCAATGGACCTCTTCGAATACGCGGGTCGTGATTATATTGCCCTTATTGACGCATACTCAAATTACCTTATGGCCGTCAATGTTCAAAACAAAACATCAAAACACATTATCGGTGTAATTTGTCGATTATTTGATAAACTGGGATATCCAATAATCATTAAATGTGACAATAGTCCGTTTGCATCGGCTGAATTCCAACGTTTTTCAGCTGAATTTAACATTCAATTCAAATTTTCTAATCCAAGATATCCACAAAGTAATGGTCTAGCTGAAAAAGGCGTAGCCATTGCAAAAAACATTCTTAAACGATGCTTCGAAGCTAATGATGTCGATCAATTTCAGTGTCGCTTATTGGAATATAACACAGTACCATTACTCCATCAGAATTATTCTTTGGAAGACTTGAAAAACCAAGTTACCAGTATCGGATTCGCTTTTGATCAGAAACAACTTAAATGAATCCGACATTCAAAACAAATTAAAACAAAAAAAGGAAAAGCAAAAATATTACTATGATCGGAACGCTAAGTCATTACCGGTATTGAATGTGGGTGAATTAGTTATTTTTAAGAAAAACGGGAAGGAATGGCATTACGGCACTATAGTTGCAGTTTTTAACGATCGGTCATACATAATCAAGGATAGTTTTAACAATCATTTCTGACGCAATAGAAGTTTTATTGCCAAGACTCGAAATGTAGATTTTAATGCTAGTGAATTGTTGTTTGAAGAAAACATTAAAAGCCATCTAAACAATTCCCCGGGTAGTTTAAGAGAAATTAAAATTGTGGTCTCTCCGCAGATTAATCAAGATGAAAATATTGTTAACGCAGATGACTCATTAATGGTGGAAACATTACCCAATAGTAACGCGGATTATTGTAATGTGGATGAACCAGTGTCATCGGTGGAAATTGAAAATCCTGTAGCTATAACCACCAGTCAAATTATTCCCGACACATCTGGTTCGGAAACAACGGATTTGCAAATATCAAATGTAACACCCACAGAACCATTAAGAACTAGGAGTGGTCGTGCCATTAGGGCTCCACAGCGTTTTGGTAAAGTTTATGGAGTTGAAACATGGCCGAATTAAAGTAATCGATTTTTTATCTAGTATGTTTTTTCAAAAAATTCTGTTGTAAATAGGGCTCCTTACGTCAATTAAATTATTTTGACAACCAGTCATCTAATAATTGTATGTAACATTGTTATTTGTTATTATTATGAACGGAAAATAATAAAAACTGTTTACCTTAAAATTATTTCTGTAAATACACAGGTTACACTTCTATATACTATGAGTCTTTTCTCTTTAACAGCAATTGTCAATTAGATTATACACTAAATAACTATAACCGCACGATTATAAACACAAAAACAACAAATATTTCGAAATAACTCAACAAATAAGCGCAACGTCTCAAAAAATGCATACGTACAATTAAGTTTCAGCAGGCATGATGACGCGCAAGATGGCCGCCTTCATCGTAACCCCTCCATTCCGTTCAAATTACCATGCTACCTATCTTACTTTACAAATCTTGGCAAACTTCTCTATAAAATCCTTATTTTACTATAAGGAACGTAACCAGACACTGGACCGCTGGATGGCGCCTGCTGACTATTTTACATGTCGCTTCCCAAAGATACTGAAATGTACTAAATAGTCAAGTGATCCTTGTGTCGGTCGTGACATCCCTACCTTGCACTGACGAGAGCCAACAGCTCGAAACTGCAGTCTGCAAGTGGTGTGTGACGACTGGCACGAGAGCTCCTTTAAGTAGGATCAGTCTTTCGGCTGGTGTTTGTTGCAATCGAAGCATTAGTGTTTTGATGGTAATATGCAATTATTACACTTAAGGCGCCAGGCTTGTAACTTGTAATTCAGCGCTCGACGGGGCACATAGTCCGGAGAGTAACTGTTAGGTGCGTTCCTTATAGTAAAATAAGGATTTTATAGAGGAGTTTGCGACTAAAAATATTATGTTTTAATATTCCGCCCTCTAAAAGCACATCTGACAAGGCTTTTTAGTGCTTTGGATGAAAAATCGTATTGCTGATAAAAGTGACTGAATCTGAAACTGAATTTTATTTCTGAAAAACTAGCTGGATTTCCTGGTAATTGGGAAGAAGCTGCCGTGTCGTTGACAAGGAATCTCTTGATGAAATGAAGGATGATATAAAAAACAATAATAAAAATTTGGTAGCTCTTTCCACCAAATATCCTATTAGTGGGACCCTTCTAAAAGAGCATCCTGGATAAATTTAAAACTGATATGCTTAACAATATTAACGAAGTAACTGAAACTAAAATTGAAACTAAGATAAAATCTTTGCCAATCTGCAAACCACAAGTACTTCTTATGCGAATATATTAAAAATGAACAAAACTAATCTTATAATGGCCAAACCTCTACATTCCAACCAAAGCAATTTTGTGACAAGTTGATTTATTTGAAAAAGGTAACCCAGTAATATTTCTATGGCCAAAGTAAAAAATGTCAGTTAAAGTGGAATTGTGATTGATTAGAAACCTAACTTAACCTGGAATGAGTAAAGATACAAACGCAAATGTGTTGTTTTTGCAAAAGACCTTCAGTGTGCAAAACAGTTAAATGTACAAATTGTAATTCTACCTTTCATATTGCAAACAAAAAAATGTTGCGGAAAGCAAAATTATCAGATATATGATATTCAAGCATATTTGAAAACCTAAACAGGCAATAGCACAGAAGAATTTATAGTTAGAACTGATCAACCAATATCAAGTGAATTTAAATGTTTTGTGGTAGTTGCTGACCTTAAATTCAATATTTTTACAATCCATGTTTCTGACCCAAAGGAGTTTGCTACCGTTGATTTGACTTTAAACTATACTATGGAAAATTTCAAATAAGATACGTTATCAATAATGAAAATACCAATTCCCATGAAAGAAGCACTTCTAGAAACACAGCAGAAGCTCAAGCTGCATCTCTAAGTGGAAATAACATGCTATCCTTGTACTTGTACAACTCTAGTTCAAATGTGCTTTTAGAGGGCGGAATATTAAACATAATATTTTTAGTCGCAAACTCCTCTATAAATCCTTATTTTACTATAAGGAAAGTAACCTGACTGCAACCAAAGTTACAAATCTGGCGCGTTAAGTGTAATAATTGCATATTAGGTATGCGACGACCGACATGAGAATCCTTTGACTATAGTACATCCCGGTATTTTCACAATAGCGACATGTAAAACAGCCAGCAGGCGCCATCTAGCGGTCCAGTGTCCAAGGGAGCTCCTTTAAGTAGGATCAGTCTTTCGGCTGGTGTTTGTTGCAATCGAAGCATTAGCGTTTTGATGGTAATATGCAATTATTATACTTAACGCGCCAGATTTGTAACTTTGGTTGCAGTCTGGTTACTTTCCTTATAGTAAAATAAGGATTTATAGAGGAGTTTGCGACTAAAAATATTATGTTTAATATTCCGCCCTCTAAAAGCACATTTGAACTATGCTAAGCCAAGTCAGGCTATTTATTTTTCGATTGCAACAGACACTGGACCGCTAGATGGCGCCTGCTGGTTGTTTTACATATCGCTATTGTGAAAATACCGGGATGTACTATAGTCAAAGGATTCTCATGTCGGTCGTCGTATACCTACCTTGCACTGACGAGAGCCAACAGCTCGAAACTGCAGTCTGCAAGTGGTGTGTGACGACTGGCAAGGGAGCTCCTTTAAGTAGGATCAGTTTTTCGGCTGGTGTTCGTTGCAATCGAAGCATTAGCGTTTTGATGGTAACATGCAATTATTACACTTAACGCGCCAGATTTGTAACTTTGGTTGCAGTCTGGTTACTTTCCTTATAGTAAAATAAGGATTTATAGAGGAGTTTGCGACTAAAAATATTGTACAACTCTAATCAAATTCACAAATTAAATAATTATTCATGTAATATCTTTCATGTCTATGTAACAAGCTAAATGAACTGGTCATTCACACTTTTCAGTATAAAGCTGATATTATATGTTTTTGTAAACATTGGTATCTAAACCAAAACCTTGAATGTATCTTCTTGGGTGATTATCAACTCATTACCCATAACCCAGCAATACAAAATTTATCGATTGAATGTCATATTGAAATGTGTGGGGTAAGTTATATTACAATTGGTACTAGTTTGGCTGTGGTTTGGCTATAGGCCAGGCAGTGGTGATATTAAAGTATTTATCAATAGCATAACAGCAGCAGAGCTCTTAATCATATTTTGAATAAATTCACCAATGTTGTTTTAACAGGTGGCTTTAACATTCACTTCAACAATCATAGAGACTTAAAATCTCAACTGCTTAAGAATATTTTACACTCGTTTCAACTTCATGTGACTGCTAATAAAAATCAACCGACGAAGCGTATATTTACAAATGTAAATTCTTTAACCACGATCAGTACAGTCACACATCTCATCACCAATATTCCCCCGGAAAACTGCATCTCTAAAGTTATGAATCCTAACTTAAGTGATCACTTTTGCTCACATTTTCTGTATCTTTAACTAATTGCCAAAGAAAAGTTTCTGACACCGACTCAAATTACAACGCGCGTGATATAAGACAATCAAACCTACAATAACTAAGCTATTATTTGAGCAAAATCGATCGGGGTGATTTTTTATTCAAAATATATTCAATATAACTTGGTGTATAGACAGTAGTTGTCCCTTTATTAATAGAATTATCAAAAAACAAAAAAGGAAAATTGGTATTCAAATAAGTTCAAAGGATATGAATAAAGATTTAAACAAACTTCACTTTTATTTGTCAATTTCAAGTTACAATGAAATAAAATAGTTATATATTAGTCACAAAGTAGAGTATGAAAAACAAATTAAGCTAGCTAAGCAAGCAATTTATAAGAATAGAATATTAAATCAGCCAAAAATAAAATAAAAGGGCCCTGGAAAATTATTACTGAAAAACTGCCACTGGAAGCCTTTTCTCGGTGATTAGTTACTGTTGTTGTCCGTTCGTGAGACTTCTAGAGGTTCTTGCGTGTAATTCAGTTATTGAATGTTGTACTCTGTAGTATATACGCGCGGCATAACGGGTTCACCGCTGCACATTACGTGAAGATTTTCCATTATTCCACACAGGCAGAGCACAAAAAATGGTTTTGCATAGTATCAACAGCTACTTACCAATCCTCCCTCCTGGTTTCCTTTTGGTTCGTTTTGATATTTGTTACTTCACTCTTGTATTAATGCTAACTGTTGAATCGAAGTCCCACATTCAGGGAGACATGTTACCGGGATTCCCATTTAGACTACGATTTTTTAGCCTCTGTGGTGAATTTTGGTTTGTGAACGTGTGGCGTGGTAAGAAGGTAGGAAGTTACGTGGTAGGCTCATTGGAGAGGTGCACTGACTTAATTGGGTTCCATGATAGCAAGAGGGCTGCGGACTAACTGATTATAGCTGAGCTTCTTGAGAAAAGCATTTGGGGTACTAATACTCTTTTACTTGGGTTGGGAATCTTACTTTTAGAAATAAAAGAAAATATTTGGATAAAATATGTGACGAAAACAACTCTATCGAGTATAAAGTGAAAAATGGTTGAAGGCTTGAAGATACGTTAGCTTAGGCAACGCTTTAGCACTACTGTTTAATTTTATAACACAGCGATATCTACTTGCCCCTTTAGGCACCTTACTTCCTATCAGGTGAGAGAGGGAGACTGGTTACTTAAAAGGGGTAGCGTGTTTGCTGCCATTAGGTCAGGATATTATCCTTCCGCCTGACTACGGAAGTAGGGAAAAATGTTGGATTAGGCAGTGAATTGGACCACGGCTTATATGCGTGGTCTTTTTGGTAGGTTTAGTTGGGTAGAGCCATTAATTAAGGATCAGTTAAGGAATAATATATATATATATATATATATATATATATATATATATATATATATATATTGCGATGTATTTGCATATTGGACAATTACGAAGATTGCACAATATATATATATATATATATATATATATATATATATATATATATTGTGGTGTTCTACTTTTATTGAACTTAATAATTTGCAGTACTAATCAAACTTTAACTTGTTTATTTCCAATAGATAAAAAAAAACTTTAAAACCAAAAGATCAAATTAAAATCTCTTACCTTTTGATCCGAAAGTATGTCAAAATATTTAATGGGCCGGCTAGCTTATCTTTCCCTTCAGGAGCAGGTTCAAATTCAGTTCCTATTTAAAATGAAATTTTTATTAAAGTAAAATTTTTAATCTGATATAAATAATTTATTTTCTTTGATATTTAGATAATTTAGCTTTATAACAGGTTCGAAAGTCTAATACACTATTTAAATTTTAATATACAACCTTGTTCAAAAATTAAATACACAAAAACCTTCCTTCTTCGTAGCTACACTCTTCTCTTTCCAAATCCAACAATTCTCCTTTCTTAATTCTTCCTCTTATCTCGTCCTTATCTCCCCTGCAACTTCTATTCACAATAACACCTCTTCCTTCTTATTTACAGTATCTTTTTACTCTTCTTCGCTGATCTCCACAATTTCTGACTTTCAATTCAATTTCAAAATTATTAATCTTTGTTTATTATTTTTCTTCTTCACTCCCTAATTTTCACTTGTTCTTTTTTTTTCTTAAATTTGTTTTTCCAATTTTACAATCTCTCTTTTATCTGTTGTTTGTTGTTCTATACAACTAAATATCAAAGTAGGTATCCAAAATAAACAAAACAAAACACCATATGAATTTTGATTAAATTTCATTCCAAACATAACCTAACTTAAACCTCCTTATCTTTCTCCAGGAAAACATTTACTAACTATAAAATAAAATTTCCTACTTAAAAGAAAAGTCATAATGACTTAAATGTCAGAAATTATTTCAACAATAACTTAACTACTAACATAGATCTCAGTATCAAACTTACTGTTGACATCAAATAAAAACTTTAAAACTATTAAAACAATTCTAAACGAATATTAACATTCTAAAACACATACCTTTCGGATCTTTAGCTAATTTAAATAAATTTTGAAAACCATCTAAAGGAAATAAACAAATTCAAACCCTGATTCAGCAAATAACACAAACATGCAATCTTCGTAATCGTCCAATATGCAAATACATAGCATTTTCCCTCCCCAAATTATAAGCTTTTACTTATGTAAAACTGTTTAATTTTATTCAATTATGCCGTATTTGCAAAATACTGTATTTATCATCAGTTTTGTTGTGTTTTCTTTGTGTGTTTTAATTTGTCAATGTGTATGGATAAATCATTTCTATGTGAAATTTACCTCTTTTTTTATTAGCCGTTACTCGAGTCCGAGTATAAAAATGTTACAGTCGATAAATTGTGTACAATAAAAAACAAGTAAAAGGTGTAGTCTATTGTAATTCTCATTCATCTACGGTGCACACGACTATGGCTATAGAGGCCAATTCGGGAGAGCACATGCCGACCGCAGTCAGGACAAACATAGACCTGGTTAGGTCTTGGATTCGGCCTTCTTGCAGCAACATTTCCTTGATAGCTGGCCACAACCCCTCGCCATTCGGTTCTGTCCGCTGCAAGTTGTTCCCATTGCTCGTCTGCAATACCGCAGGATTTTAGATTTTCATGGAGAGCGTCTTTGAACCTCTTTCGTTGACCGCCACGCCTTCTTCTACCGCTTAGCAATTCACCATAAAGTGTACATTTAGGAAGGCGGTTATCATGCATACGATGAATGTGACCTGCCCATCTTAGGCATGCTCTTGAAATAAGCACCTCAATTGGAAGGCTGTTTGCTCTCCTGAGCACTTCCACGTTTGATATGTGATGGAACCAACGGATTTTCATCATACTTCTGAGGTGTCTTTGCTGAAAACGTTCTAATTCTTTCACATGGCGACGGTAAGTGACCCAGCTTTCACATCCATATAGCAGTGTTGGAATGACAACTGCTCTGTAGACAGCCATTTTCGTTGACAAAGCAAGGTCGTGGTTGTCAAATACTCTCTCTCTAAGTCCCCAGAGTGCTCTAGATGCAGCGTTAATTCTATTGCGAATCTCGCTGTCCATGTTTGCTTTGTCATTAACAACGTTGCCTAAGTAATTGAACTGATCCACCACTTCAAGAGAATTTCCGTTAAGTGTAATGTCTATTTGGTTCACTTGATGAGGAGTTGACATAATCTTAGTCTTTCCAATGTTGATTTTAAGTCCTAAGGAATCATAGCTCTGGGCATACACATCTAAAAGTTCTTGAAGCTCTTCCGGCGTAGAGGCTAAAAGTGCACAGTCATCCGCATACTGGAGATCACAAATGAATTGTGTGCGTGTCTTCGTGAAAGCTCTAAAGCGCCCTATGTTAAAGAGACCGCCATCAAAACGGTATCTGAGACCTATTCCTCTGACTGTCAGTTTGTTGTCAACAATAATTGTTAGAGCAGTGGTAAACAAATTAAAGAGTAGGGGTGCCAGGACACATCCCTGCCTAACTCCAGTGAGGGTTTGGAAAGGTTCGGTTGCCTCATTATTATACATAACCTGGGCGTTGTTGTTTGTATGTAGACTGCGACATACTTCCTCAAATTTTCTAGGGACACCTAAGCGGAACATAATTTTCCAGAGCACTTCCCTGTCCACCGAGTCAAACACCTTGGTTAAATCAATGAAGGCCATGTGAATTTCTCCTTGATGTTCGAGTGCTTTTTCTTGAAGCTGTTTAAGTGTGAAGATTAAATCCGATGTGGCTCGGTTTGGTCTAAAGCCACTCTGTGTTTCAGGAAGTAACTTTTCCATAACAGGTATTAGCCTATTTGCCATCGCTTTAGTGAGTATCTTCCCTCCAACAGCCAGGAGAGCTATACCCCTGTAATTTCCACAGTCCGCAGCGCTCCCTTTGTTTTTGAAGAGGTTGATTAAAAGTGTATCACGAAACTCCTGCGGAGCTTGACCACTTTCCCACACGACATCAAACAGTTTTTTGAGGTAGGGTATGAGCTCTGACGACACAGCTTTAAAGATCTCAGCTGGGAGTGAGTCGGCGCCGGGAGATTTGTTATTTTTTAGCTGCCCAATGGCGGTTAAGATCTCTTCCGTTGTTAGTGGTTTATCTAAGTCTTCGAAGGTATCATATTGAGGGATAAGATTTATAATATCGTGATCGGCTTGACTTTGCTGGTTAAGAATGTTAGAGTAGTGTTCTTTCCATCGGGCTCTTATTTCCTGGTCTTCTTTGAGGAGATTTCCATTTAAATCTTTAATAGGGCACATATTTTTCCGACTGGGGCCGTACACTGCTTTTACTCCTTGAAAGAAATTCCTGTAGTCATGTGAATCGGCGTACCTTTGAATTTCTCTGGCCTTGCTTGCCCACCACTCGTTCTTTATTCTTCTGATTTCGCGTTGCGTTTCATACTTAGATTGGGTAAAAGCTTCTGCTTTTGATAAGTCGTTGGGGTGGTTGATAGCGTTTTGGAAGGCAATATGTTTGCGGTCAAGAAGTTCTTGTATAAAAGCTTCATTATCATTGAACCAGTCCTCCTGTTTTTTACTTGCTGCAGTGCCAAGAATTTCCTCACTCGCACTTTTTAAACTGTCTTTAATTTGCGTCCAGGTAGCAGCGACAGAATTGGTTTCTTCTAGTGCACTCAAATTCTCTTGAACTTTTTGCTTTAGCTGTTCGACGGTTTGTTGGTCACGCAATTTACTAATACAGAGACGGAGTCTACGTTTTACTTGAGTTCTTCGGTGTTTGGGTCTCATAACAATTTTCATTTTAGAGACGACAGGACGATGATCGGTCCAACATTCGCTATCAATGCGCGCCTTTGTAATTTGGACGTCCTTGAGATGCTTCCTACGTACGATAACATAGTCCAGTAGATGCCAGTGACCAGATCTATGGTGACGCCAGGTGCCGTTAAATTTATCCTTTTGTCGGAAAATGGTGTTTGTTATAACTAGATCATGTTCGGCGCATTTAGTTAGGAGTAGTTGACCGTTAGCGTTCATGTTGCCCAAACCGTTCTTGCTTATGATGCCTGGCCAGGTGTCTGCATCTCTCCCTACTCTAGCGTTAAAACCGCCAAGAATAACGAGTCGTTCCGTTTTAGGTATTCTACAGAGGGTTTCTTCCAGCTGTTGATAGAAGCTTTCCTTGGTTTCGTGATTTGCATCCAGAGTGGGAGCGTAGGCGCTTATTAGATTTACCGCGTTGCCATCTGATAGCTCATAGCGTAGCAGCATTAGACGCTCGGATAGGCCTTGTGGTACTTGTGTTAAGTTGGATACAAGTTGATTCCGAACGGCAAATCCTACTCCATGTTGTCTTCTTGAATTGGTGGGAAGACCTTTCCAATAGAAGGTGTAGTACTTTTCTGTGAGAGAGCCTTCCTCCAAAAATCGAGTTTCGCTGAGAGCTGCAACGTCAACATTGAGTAGGTGAAGTTCTCTATCTATTAGAGCAGTTCTTCTTTCAGGCCGATCGGTTACCTCTTATGTTTTCATTATTCATGTATTTTAGTTCATACGTATTTTCATTTAAAACCCTGTTTATCATATATGGTCCTTCATATGGATATTGAAATTTAGCATATATATTCCTGTCAATTTTTGATACCTTCAGACTTTTAATTATTACTACATCACCTTGTTTATAAACTATCTGTCTTTTAATTCTCTTATTTTCTCTATCTTGATACTTCTTTGCATTTCTTTCTAATCTGGCCTTTACTTGATTTCTAACTTGTTCTAAATTTATTCTTGTCTCAAACTCCCATGGCCTGACAGGTGTAACATCAAACATTACCGTTATTGGTGATACTTGAGTGATCGTACTTGGTACACTATTTACGAAATATTCTACATATGAGAGAAATGATACCCAATCAGTATGATCAAGTTGTACAGTTAATCTTAAAATTTTTATTACTTCTTGAATATAACGTTCTGCAGGGTTTGCTTGTGGATGTCTAATTGTCGTAAAAATTATTTGTATTTGTTTGTCTGTCAAATATTTCTTTAATCTGTCGTTGTCAAAATATGTCGCATTGTCAGCTAAAATTTTTCTAGGAGTGCCTACAGTTTTAAAATATTTAGTGAGTATTCTACAAACCGTATTTGTATTACATCTTTTTGTGGGATATACCTTTGTAAATTTTGAAAAAACATCAACCACAACCAGTATATGTTTATAACCAACTTTATCCTTTATTAGATTGCTTATAAAATCAATAGCTATAATTTCTAGAGGTTGTTTTGTCAAAATACTATTTACTTTATTTCTATTTTTATGGTTTTTAATTTTTCCCAAACAACAATTGTGACATAATGAAATTATTCTTTTCGTTAATGGTAAATCGTTCTTACAAAAAAACGTTTCTCTAAAAATCATCCAAGTTTTTCTTACCCCAATATGCCCAAAATGAATATGCAAATCATTTAAAATATCTAAAGCTAATTTATCATGTATCACGTATTTCTCTTCATCCATAACTGTCTTAATGAGCATATTGTTTTTAATACTATATCCTCTATGCGAACATACACGTACTGTATTTTTAAGTTCATTCAAATATTCTTGACTTTCAATAATTTTCTCATTTGTATATAACGAATTTTCACCCAACAGAACATTTAAACCTACTATAAAATTATTTCCTTTATCAATACCCGGTCTATGTTTAATAGTAAACGAGTATTCTTGAATTAAGAGAGACCATCTATAAATTCGATTGTTTGCAAACCTATTTTTCATGAGCGAACATAAAGCTGAGTGATCTGTTTCAATTGTAAAATGGTTTGATGTTAAAATATAAGATAATTTAGATATAGCGTGTATTACTGACAACATTTCGAGTTCTGATGTGGAATACCTAGTTTCATACGGTTTTAAAATCCTAGATACAAAACATATTGGCGTTTCAATTCCATTTATAATTTGAATAAGTTCTGCCGCGACTATTTGTTCTGAAGCATCTGTACGTAAAATAAAAGGTAAATTAAAATCTGGACTATATAAAAGTAAATTATCATGAAAATTAATTTTTAATTTGTTAAATGCTTTTTCACGTCTTCTATTCCATTCCCATTTTGTGTCTTTCCTAAGTAATTCTATTAGCGGTATTTCTAACTCTGAAAGTCGAGGTACGAACTTCTTATAATAATTTAATATACCTAAAAACCCTCTTAACATCTTTAAATTTTTTGGAGCTGGATATTCTTTGATTTCTCTAATACGTTCTTTACCTATCGATATTCCTTGTTGATTTATAATATACCCTAAATATTTTACCGAGGTATTATAAAATTCACATTTTTCTATGTTTAATTTTAAACCTGCCTCATCTAAAGCATTTAATATTATGTTTAAATGTTCAAAATGTTCTTCCTCTGTATCTGAAAATACAAGAATGTCGTCTATGTAATGAAGACAAAAATTTTCGTATCTATCTAAAATTGATTGCATAGCTCTAACTAAAGCAGATGACGCTGATTGTAAACCAAATGGAACTACCTTAAATTGATAGATATGTCCATCTACACTAAAACCAGTATATTTACGAGAATCTACATGTAAAGGAATAAGCCAAAATGAATTTTTTAAATCTAATTTAGAAAATATGGTATTCTTTCCAATTCTATAAAGCATAGTATCTATGGTTTGAGGTGCATCAAATTGAGACTTAGTAATTTGGTTTAAATTTCTAGCATCGAGACATATTCTTATGGAATCATCCTTTTTACTCACTATTACTAAAGGATTTATAAAGTCTGTCTTTGCTAGTTCTATAATATTAGATTTTATCATATTTCCGATTTCTTCTTGTACTTTATTTCAACGTTTGAAGGGTATAGGATAAGTTTTACATTTAAACGGTTTACTTTCATCTACTATCAACTACTGTACATAACTTTTAGCTATTCTCGGTTTGTAATTTATTAACGATATATAATTTTGTAACAATTTTCTTACTAGATTTTCATATTTAGTAGGACAATTTATCTCCAATCTTTTAGGCATTTTATAATTATTCATTTCACATGTAGGCTTATATTTTTCATCATTTAAATCATTTAAATTATTATTATTACAATTACCTATATAACCCACTATGTTTAACTCATTTTTATTAAATATTTTCACCGCAGCACCTTTTAAAACTAGGAACTTTTCCCCAAAATCTATTTTTGCCTTAAGTCGTGATAAAATATCTTCACCAATTATGACATCAAAACTCAAATTGTCAACAATTACAAACTCGCCTCTAAAACGTATCTCTTTTACTTCAAAATCTAAATTTATAATTTTATTGCATTCTGTGAATTTCTTACCATTTGCATTTAATAATTTAATTTTTGAAATCTTAGTACAATTTTTTTGATATAACTCTTTTTTACTATCTATTATCTTTCCATTTATTAAACTGATTTCTGATCCCCTATCAAGCAACGCCTTTACATTTAATTCATTAACTTTAATGTTGATGATTGGTAAATTACTAATTCTATTATTATCTAAATTTGATTCATTCTCAATACCTATAAATTCTCGTATATGTCCATATGTCGTCATCCCAATTAAAACTTCCCTATCTAAAAATTTTCCCTTGGAAAATGTGAGTTTACCTCTGCTATCGTCTTAATTTTATTCATGTCATTCTGTTGATCAGATCTGACATTTGTATTGTTTACCTGTGCATATCTTACCGAATCACGTTTATTATCATACCTATTCTGTTCTTTATTATAATTATCATTACCGTTGTACCTCCTATTTTCGTCATAATCTTTATCTTTATTTTGATTAAAATTTCTACTGTCATAACTTTTTTGATAATTATTATTATACCCATTTTGTTGTCTATTTGCATAATAATTTTGTCTGTTGAAATTTTGGTCATTACCATCTGTTTGGTTATATGTTTTTCTATTAAATGATTTATAATTTTTATTCCATCCCATATGTAGATCATCGATCACTCTCAAGTACTCATTCAAACCATCTAATGTCGTAATGCATTGTGTAATGATTACTTGGTGGATGTCATCAGAAAAATGTCTTGCTAGATATTTAATCATTTCATTTTCTGTCAAATTTGGCTCTAAGAATTTAATATTATACATTTTACGCATGACATAATTTTCCCTAGACATACCACTATTTTCTGAATATTTTCACGAATTTTTTCCTGACAATGTTCAGACCAATACTTTTTTAATAATAACTTTTCAAATTCTTCTAAAGTTTCAAATTCAGATTCTACAATTTGATACCAAATTTCGGCTTCACCTTTTAATGAATTTTGAATTTCATGTTTTAAGTTAAAATTTAAATTTATAGATTTTAGATATTGCCTTAAACGTTCTAAAAATACTTTTGGGTGGATTCTGGAATCACCATAGAATTGATTTACCAGTGTATGATGTGGTGTACCATATGTGTTAAATATAGGTGTGTATGTGCCCTTCAATATCTTCGTATTTTGTTCGATCTTACCATCCTGTTATTTTAATTGTTTGTTGATTATATCTTCTTGTTTTTTCATGCGTATATCTATTTCATTCATACCATCTACTATAACATGTTCTACTTCCACTCTTACTTCTTTTTTAAATTCACTTATCTCTTCATAAACCTTTTCTACCTTTTCTTCTACTTTCTTAATTTTCTGGTCCACTTTATTGTGTAACTCTACTATACTCGTTTCCAATTTCCTATTGTTCTCATCCATTTTTTTGTTCATATCTTGTTTGCTTTCTTCAAATTTATTGTCCATTTTGTTGTTGATTTCATCAAATTTATTATTCATGTCTTGTTTGTTTTCGTCCATGTTTTTGTTATTTTCATCAAATTTATTATTCAGGTCTTGTTTGCTTTCTTCAAATTTATTATTCATGTCTTGTTTGTTTTCGTCCATTTTTTTGTTATTTTCATCAAATCTGTTCGCTATCATGTTCATTAATTGTATAAATTTATCATCATTTTGTGTTTGTTGGGATGTATCATCTTGTCGAGAAGTTTCTGGTGTTTGATTTTTATTCTCCATTTTTGTTTGTTTTCCTGATCTTAATTTCATACAAATACCGCACAATTAAGTATTAATACTTTATATACCCTTAATAAATGCAATTGTTATTGCATTTTAAAATTATGTACCACAATCAACAGTTCACAAACTTTCACCACGACTGCACACTTTATTAAACAACAATTTTAAATCGCCACGCGTTGGGCGCCAAATGTGGTGTTCTACTTTTATTGAACTTAATAATTTGCAGTACTAATCAAACTTTAACTTGTTTATTTCCAATAGATAAAAAAAAACTTTAAAACCAAAAGATCAAATTAAAATCTCTTACCTTTTGATCCGAAAGTATATCAAAATATTTAATGGGCCGGCTAGCTTATCTTTCCCTTCAGGAGTAGGTTCAAATTCAGTTCCTATTTAAAATGAAATTTTTATTAAAGTAAAATTTTAATCTGATATAAATAATTTATTTTCTTTGATATTTAGATAATTTAGCTTTATAACAGGTTCGAAAGTCTAATACACTATTTAAATTTTAATATACAACCTTGTCCAAAAATTAAATACACAAAAACCTTCCTTCTTCGTAGCTACACTCTTCTCTTTCCAAATCCAACAATTCTCCTTTCTTAATTCTTTACCTTATCTCGTCCTTATCTCCTCTGCAACTTCTATTCACAATAACACCTCTTCCTTCTTATTTACAGTCTCTTTTTACTCTTCTTCGCTGATCTCCACAATTTCTGACTTTCAATTCAATTTCAAAATTATTAATCTTTGTTTATTATTTTTCTTCTTCACTCCCTAATTTTCACTTGTTCTTTGCGACGAGTCTTTTTTGGTTGAGGACCAAAATGAATTAAATGAACCAATAAAAGAGTATTGAAAGCAAAAAAGAAACTGTAACCGAAAGCGTTCAAGTCGCAGAGGCTCGAAACAGATATGCCGAGGGCTAGCTCAGCTCTAGTCGGAGAGAGGGGTAGGTCACAAAAGTATATACTACCAACTATAAATCATATAATCCTTAGTTATTAGATTATATGAATAAAAGGGCGCCACTAGCTTTAAATTAACTGCAACCTAGCTAGAAGGCTCCCAAAATCAACAAGGATACCCAAACGCTTTACGAAAAGGTGTTGAATTTATAAGAAACTAGAATATAGATATGAATTAAAGGTATCAAATTTATTATCAAATGTAAGTATACTAGTTATGCTCACCCAACAGTTTAAAATTTGTAAAACAATAAAAATAATTGAACCGGTCCTCGGTTACACCTACTTACTATCTAATATGATTAGCTGATAATAAGCAGCTATATTCACCGTTCGTGATATCACGTATGGTTCACAGTGTCCACATAAAATAATGAAAATTTGTGTCTACTAACATATCTTATTTTACAAATACCAGGCTGCATACATATACCTTCCTAAATTAATCCAAAATATTAATTAAAAAAAAAAATTACCCAAATATTAATACCTATGTTTACAAAAAAGTTTATCCAAATACTTAAAAAAAAGATTTTAAATAGCCAGACATAAATAAAAGTAGCCATAATAGGCCTCACACTCCCAGAATTCATACGTTATACATAAAAACCTGTATGGTGAACTGCAGAGCTGCCTTCCAAATAAAAGAGAATCCACGAATTCAAGTCCTTATAAATTGCCAAGGGTTGTCATAATTCACATCTAAAGTGCTCCGGACCACGAATCTATGTCCAAGTCGTTGCCTAAGTTGTCGATGTTGTTCCCAAACTCGTATTCCAAACCTCGAATCGTTGTCCAATGTTGTGGCGAAGGGTTGTCAATAAAAAAACTATCCAGAGTCCACAAGTGGAGTACAGGAGCTTCGTCTGTAACCCAGATCACTCCTGCACTGGGAATGGTAGTGCCAGGCTTCAACTTTTATGGGAGAATTCGTACCACCAGGTATACGAAAACAGCAAAAATTTACAAAAATATAATCGTAGAAACAAAACGTGGAGAATACGTGAGAGGTAACAGTAAAACGTAAAAGCCCTAAAAAAAATTACTTACATAAGTATACGAAAATTAGTAGTGACTTTAATCCTTACTCAAAGATGTAGGGCGGCTTAAATCTGCGGTCCAAACCAAGTTGGAAGTCAATCGTTGAGAAATGGCTTTCTACAATTCTAAGAAAAGACAAAAAAAAAATAGGTTAGGGCGACATGTGCTTTAAACATAAAAAAAACAGCGTATTACAATCCGAGTTAAGCGAGTATAGGTGACATCAAAGACGACCAAAATATTCACCACAAACCGTAGAATTTCAGTATCCCATCCTATTTCAAATGGAAAGCCCCAAGTCGGCGATTAAACAGCAAATTTTCTACGACTACAACAAAAATGCACCCAATCCTCCATTCCCGAGTATGAAACTGAAATCGGGAGCGAGATGGAAAATAGAAGTCTACCGAAAACACCAATCACACTTGGCTTAAAAGCTCGGCCACCCACAATACATCGGTAACTAATCTGCCAGTTGACTAGCCAGTTGACGCGGCAACCCACATCATATCTACAGTCACTACTCGTTGTCTATACTGCGACACAAATAATGAATTTAAAATAAATTGACCCGTAACAGATTTCCCATTTCCTCCACAAAAAAAACGAAGTTTTTTTTTCCTTCTTGATATAAGTGACAAAACCCCATAAACAATAAATCTCGCTAAACAAATTTAACCCTCAGATTACAAAATAGGAAAACTACATTACTATATCTATAAATCTTCTGACCCTACTGTTGGTTTCAAATCCTTTACGCTCCAAATGCCTTTCAAATTACCATCCATATCTTTTAATTCGTACATCCATGGTGACAAACGTTTATGGATAATAAAAGGTCCTACAAACTTTGGAGCTAATTTGGCACTGTAATATTTACTTGCATCAGATAAAGCGTAGTTACGTTTATATACCTGTTGACCGACTACATACTGTATATCCCTTCTTCTCAAATTATACCGAGTACAAACTTTTGCTGAAGCCTTAACTAATCGTTTACTGATATCCGCATATAACTGTTGAAAACCCTTTTTGCGTTGTTCTACTACTTTATCTTCCCGTTTAACCTGAATACTTTCATTAACATTATCTTGAAATTTATTGTGATCACCGTCTAATACCATCTCGCGTCCAAAGTTTACAAAATAAGGGGTATTACCTGTGACTTCTTGTTTTGCTGATCTTATTGCGCAACCAACTTTAGGCAGTAGTGTATCCCATACTCGCTGATTGTCTTCAATAAAAGAGGCTAGAACCGTTTTTAAAACTCTATTCATCCGTTCGGTGGGATTCGCCTGCGGGTGGTAATTTGCTGTGTATCGAACCTTTACGTTGTAAGAATTCATTAACTTACGAAATTCACGCGAAGTAAACTGTGCTCCGTTATCTACTATTATAGAGGACGGGACACCGTACATCATGAACACATGATCCTCAATGGCTTTAAGAATAGGTTTTGTAGTTGCTCTTCGAAGTGGAAAGAACAACGGAAATTTGGAAAAATAATCTACTACTACCAGTATATACATAAACCCTTGATTCGATTTAGATAAAGGACCAACTAAGTCAGCGGTAATTAATTCCCATGGTTGATTCACATAAGGTCTGCCCGTCATAAATCCGGCAGGTACCTTTTGTTCCACTTTATTACATGAACAAATTTTACATTTACGAACATAAGTGGCAACGTCGGAATGCATTTTCGGCCAATAATAACGATTAAGCAATTTATTGCAAGTTTTAAAAACTCCTAAATGACCTGAAATTGCTAGATCATGGGCAGAAGAAATTAATTTCTCTCTATCGTGCTTCGGTATCACTTCTTTCCAACAATCAATATCGGGTTCAGACAAATCAGGATATTTACACTTTACATATTTATACAGACGTTTATTTTCGACCCTCCAAGCTGGGTATTTTACCGGGTTATTAACAACTTTAAACATGAGTCTCAAAATCGTATTGCTGTAAAGCAACAGCCCATCTACTAAGACGACCTCGGGGGTCTTTCAAGTTACTCAGCCAAATCAAACTATGGTGATCTGTGACTACAGTAAACCTCACACCTTCGATGTACGGGCGTAGCCGGGTTATCGAGTCCAAAACAGCCAAACATTCCCGCTCGACGGTGCTATAATTCCTTTCATGCTTGTTCAGTGACCTACTCACGTAAGCGATAACTCTCTCGCCATCTGGATGCGGCTGAGAAAGAACAGCGTCAATCCCATATCCCGAACAATCACATTGAATTACAAAGGGTAAGTTATAATCTGGGCAACACAAAATTGGGGCAGAAACAAGAGCTTCCTTCAAAAGACGAAAAGAATTTTCACATTTATCAGACCAATAAAATTTAACACCTTTCTTGACCAAATTTGTAAGCGGAACCGTAAGGGTGGAAAAATCTGGTATAAAACGTCTATACCAACTCATCATGCCTATAATCCGTCTAACTTCTGGAACGGTAGTAGGAGTGGCAATATTCAATATCGCACTAACCTTATCGTTATCAACGTGAAGTCCATTACGGTTTACTACGTAACCTAAATACTTGAGTTCTGGTTTGCAAAAGATACATTTGTCCCTATTAACAGTAAGACCCGCTGATCGAAGACGTGAAAACACCTCATTGAGAATAGATATATGTTGGTCAAAATCCTGAGTTACTATTACAATGTCGTCAAGGTAGACAAATACGAAAGGTTCAAGATACACAATCTATAAATCTCTGCCAAGTTGCAGGGGAGTTAGATAGGCCAAAAGGTAGTCGTTTAAATTGAAATAAACCACGATTAGGAACTGTGAAAGCAGTATACTTTTTAGAATTCTCCTCTAATGGTATCTGATGAAAAGCTGATTTAATATCTAATGTGGATAAATAGCGAGCGTCGCGAAGTTTATCTAAAGTAGAAGTAATTCGTGGTAAAGGATAAGCATCTTTTTCTGTAACTTTATTTAAACGTCGATAATCAACACAAAATCTATATGAATTATCTTTTTTCCGAACTAATATTATGGGTGAAGCCCACGGGCTGTTAGAAGTTTCAACTATCCCGTCTTTTAATAATTTATCTAATTCTTCGTTAATGGATTTTTGAACAACTAGTGATACCGGATAATATCGTTGCTTAATTGGTTCTGATTGAGTTACTATTCGATGCTGCACAAGATGTGTATAACCAATTTCATCCGGAATATTCGGAAAAGTTTTATCAATAAATGACTTCAAAGTATCGCTCTGTTCGTTAGTCAGTTCTGTATGTGGCAATAAAGAGGGTGGCTTAACATCAACAGCATCAACTGAAAATTTCCAAGCGCCTTGCCTTAAATCTGGAACAATTCCCATAATGCGCCAAAAATCTTCACCGAGAATTACCATATGTGGTAACTCCGGTATGACTAACAAATTTACCACCTTAACTTTATCTTTTACTTGTACGGGTACCGTAATATTACCTAATACTTCACAATGTTCTCCATTTGCCACAGTCATACTCTTAATATCGGCATTAGAAAGTGGTAAATTTAAACCTTTTAATTTTTCCCAACCAGCATAACCCAAAATAGTGCATGATGCGCCTGAATCTAATAATCCTAAAAATTCGATTCCTAAAATTTTTATTTCTAAATATGGACGTTGGTCTCCTTTCGCATGTGCCAAAATATAATCTAAGACTGGTTTGGTTTTACTATAACTGACATCTGGATAGGTTCGTACTGTAAAATTAGGTTTATTACATTTAAAACAACGTCGACGTGGTGGTTTGTTACAATTTCTAGACAAGTGATTTGGTTGATTACAGTTATAACAAATAATAGGTTTAGATTGATTAATTTCCTGGACTTGGTATTCATATGGAGAAGCAACGTCTTGAGACGACTCACCGTAAACACAGGCTAGATCACGTTCTAAAGTAGACTTAGACCTCGGAGGTGGTGGTACATAATCATTCACAGACAATCAATTCACTTCCAGTTCGCGACCTAACTCCAGTAACCTATCGATAGTATCAATCTCTTTTATTTTAAGTCCTAAACCGATTTTATAAAATGGTGTCATATTATCGTAATATCTTTAACCTTACCTTTTCAGGTACCTTAACCGTAAGTCTTTCAAAATGATTGTTCATGTAAGCTAAGTAAATTCCCATAGGTTCCTTCGGATGTTGAGTACGTTCTTTAATTTGTTTAAACAATTTATTATAATTACGAGGTTGAAATTCTTCCCGTAACAAAGCTACTAATGTAGACCAATCCCGAGCTATTCTCTTATTTGCTCGAAGCCAGATCAGTGCTACATCACAAAATAAATCGTTAGCTGCATCGAACAAGTCTTGATCCGAAACATGTCTCGAAACTTTTAATTCTTCAACCCGTTCTAGAAATGCGCTAGACATTGACTCAGGCTTGCCGGAAAATTTCAGTCCCCATTGTGAAACAGGTACAGGTTTAAACCGAGTAATTGCTACTCTCGTACTTTCGAAATTTGAAGTCCCATCAGGTTCCCTATCTGAGGATTCACTATCGGATTCATAAGGTTCCATTAACTGTAAATCTAACACTCCCTGAGTTTGATTTGCTACTGTACGCTCATGAACTCTCACCTTTTTATCCAAATCTGACCTTAAGTTCACAATTAATACCAACAACTTAGATTTAGTGGATTTATCCTCTGTCGTAACCGGTAACACGTGATTAATTCTACCTAAAACATAAGCATATTTCGAAAATATTTTTTTATACATGCCTTGATTCGACCCATAAAAATTTTCTATAAGTCCCTGTATTTCCTTAACATTGGTATCTAAGGTCGTGAGGTCTTCTTGTACTGTAAAAGGGTAACTAGGATAATCTACTGAAGCTCCTTCACGTTCTAATTTAAGGATATTACGTAACGTTTTCCTCATAACCTCTACCGTACCTACATTTGTAAGACCCCGTATTGCTAACTCATAACATAATTCGTCAGACCCTAGTCTATTAACTTCATATTGAGGGAGCGACATTTTCACCTATATATTTATAACTCAACCGTAAAATTCAGAAGTAAAAATTAAAAAAAATGTATGAATATTTTCTTTTAAGAAAGAATCAGGTTATACAGCATGTGTCAGGTCAAATCAATAACAGTACGCATTAAATAAAACCAGAATAATAACTACACTTCATAAAAGTTTTTAAGGTTTACAGTAGGTAAATTATTTTTGTTCACCCTGTATAATTCCAATGAAAATAGTTAAATCTTTCAGCAAGACAAAATTTCACAGAATGTTACTAAGTTTTGTACAAATATCTCAATAAACTGTATGTAAACTGATAACAGTTAAAAACTCATACTAAACAAAAACATAAAAACCACAAAGTATTCGAAAAACAAATCCCACAAAAACTAATTTCCAATATAAAAAAGAATTCCCCACTTAGAATTTGGCTATTTAAGTTAATTATAAAATATTATGTCAACCACAAACCGTAGAATTTCAGTATCCCATCCTATTTACAACAAAAATGCACCCAATCCTCCATTCCCGAGTATGAAACTGAAATCGGGAGCGAGATGGAAAATAGAAGCCTACCGAAAACACCAATCACACTTGGCTTAAAAGCTCGGCCACCCACAATACATCGGTAACTAATCTGCCAGTTGACTAGCCAGTTGACGCGGCAACCCACATCACATCTACAGTCACTACTCGTTGTCTATACTGCGACACAAATAATGAATTTAAAATAAATTGACCCGTAACATCTTTTTTTTTCTTAAATTTGTTTTTCCAATTTTACAACCTCCCTTTTATCTGTTGTTTGTTGTTACATACAACTAAATATCAAAGTATCCAAAATAAACAAAACAAAACACCATATGAATTTTGATTAAATTTCATTCCAAGCATAACCTAACTTAAACCTCCTTATCTTTCTCCAGGAAAACATTTACTAACTATAAAATAAAATTTCCTACTTAAAAGAAAAGTCATAATGACTTAAATGTCAGAAATTATTTCAACAATAACTTAACTACTAACATAGATGTCAGTATCAAACTTACTGTTGACATCAAATAAAAACTTTAAAACTATTAAAACAACTCTAAACAAATATTAACATTCTAAAACACATACCTTTCGGATCTTTAGCTAATTTAAATAAATTTTGAAAACCATCTAAAGGAAATAAACAAATTCAAACCCCGATTCAGCAAATAACACAAACATGCAATCTTCGTAATCGTCCAATATGCAAATACATAGCATTTTATATATATATATATATATATATATATGTATACAAATTTTTAATTTCCACCAGGGATACAGGGAATTTAAAAAAGAGTTGTCTTTTTTGAACCCGTGGCTGTATCCCTGGTGGAAATTAAAAATTTTTGTTTTTAACTTGGACAGTCGTTAATATTCGTCTCTGTATATATATATATATATATATATATATATATATATATATGTGTGTGTGTTGAAAGAACCCCAAAAGACCAAATACCTAATGATCCCCACGGTATATACGAAATACCTTGCTCAAGCTGTCCCCAAACCTACATTGGACAAACCAACAGACGGATTAACAATAGAATATATGAACATCGTCTTGCAGTTAGAAAATCCGATCCCACATCATCACTTGCCCAACACCGCCTTCTAACAGGCCATAATATAGACTTCGATAACACCAAAACCATAACACCATCATTTTTCCAGAAACCGAGAATCATCCGCGAAGTAATTGAGATTGAAAAACGTCCCAATTGTCTAAACAAAAGGGATGACGGTCATCGTCTTCCAGTCGCTTTGAAATCATTGATCTCCAGGCTAGCCCCACAATATTCATCCACACTTCATAATCCTGATAGCAGCCGTTCTGCCACAGAGAGCTTTCGTATAAATAACACTTCGTCCGATACTGCCAGCGAGTTCGCTCTAAGGAGTAGGCAGATTGAGACCCCGGAATCGAACCAATTCCACGAACTCCTAGCATTATTTTCTTTGACAATTTTTACTTGACCCACTTTTTCTCTTGAAAATGGCTCCGAAACGTCAAGACATTAACAATCTCAGACGCGGTTCAACCCGAGAACCTAGTATTTTTCATATATATATATATATATATATATATATGTGTGTGTGTGTGTATATATATTGTTATTATAGAAAGAAACTTCGAGTCAGGAAGATTTCAGAAAATTTGCGAAATATTGGGCATTCACAAGACTTGAACAACCGCTCTTCATCCACAGTCAGATGGAATGGAATGGTGGAGCGACGTAACAAAACCATGAAGGAACACCTTTCTTAGGTGGTTCACAAGAAGCAGCGAGATTGGGATCTGCACATTTTTCCTAATAGCGTAAAGGGCTGCCATTCATGAGACTACTAAACAGATACCGGCTAGGCACGAGATCAGACTGCCATGTGACTGGAGAAGCCATTTTCCTTGGATGATTATACAGATGAAGTTTGTCAACGGCTGAGGATTGTCCATGAGTTAGTTCGAAACCAAGTTAGTTGAGCCAGCGACAGAATTAAGGCTCGCTATGACCAGAAGGGGAATTCAGGAGGATTTAAGGAGGAAGATCTGGTTTGGTTATATAACCCACAGCGGAAGAAAGGAAGGTCTCCGAAGCTTCACCCGTCTTGGGAAATAATTCCTTTCCCAAATGACAGAATAATCATTGTGTCATCACTCAAATTATTGACGTTGTTTATCGGATTCAACGTGCCCCTGAACAGACTGGCGGAGTATGTTGGGGTCTCTGAATTGCCTGACAGGGACGTTCAGGCTTGAGGGGGCAGTGAACACCCACGCCCTCTTACAAAGAGAGGTTTAATCCCTAGTAATAGAGTAAAAAGGATTAGCTACAATAGATCAATGGTTCACCAGTCGGCCCAGAGGTGGCGTTTGTTCATAGAGTATACTAGAAGTCATCTGAAACAGCCTGGAGTGAAATTAATGAATCTAGAATAAGCGCCATGAAATATATAAGAAGCGAGATCAGCGCATCGGTCAGTCAGATATATTTTACATGAGCCAAGTGATCAAATAAGATGAAAAATAGTGAACAAACTAATACAGTGACAATAAGTAATGATTTTATAGTAGTTAAAAATTATAGTTAGTGTGTAGTTTAAGGACTAATTATTGTAAGTAATTTAGTAATAAATAAATCAGTGGTTAGTGACAATTCGTGTTGCAATTATTGGACCTACGCTTGGGGGTGTTTACTGGAGAGTGTAAACACGTAATAATAATAAAGAGAAAACAAACAAACGTAATATATCTTGTGTATAAGAAATTAAATGTAAAGATTGTAATGTTGTCTACATTGGTCAGAGTCGTAGAAGTATCGAAAACAAGTTAAAGAACAGAAAACATCAATATTAAATAACAATAAAAGTACAGGAATGGCAGCACATTTCATTGAAAATAACCATTTTATAGATACAGATAATATAAATTTATTCCACAAAGAAAGGAAAGATAAACTTTTAAATCTCCTTGAACAATTAGAAATTTAAAAAATCTATTAAAAACTCTATCACGAATGACCACAAAATTTCTTAATTCCCCTATATTAGACAAAATATTAACTCTGTACTGAGATACATAATCATGTTAGGTATATGATGGAAGAGATTCTAAAAAATCTAATAGATCATCAAACACTTCACTTTTAATTTCACTTTTAACACTCCGGTGCACGACGGTGGTCTATTAGTCCACGACAGCTGCGTAATTGTCTGTTACTTTTTTATTAAATATCATTATAAACTGCGATGCTAAGTACCTTCTAAGCTACAGCAAAGCAACGTTTGGATGTATGCAAATGTAAAAAAAAAAATTCGTCAAGGTGTTACTTGCAAATTTGGTCCTAATAGACCACCGTCGTTGCAATGTGGAATTCATTTGCATGGTAACACTTGAGTGACACGTGACTCATATTAGAACAGAAAGCCACCGACACGACAGAGCAATTGTCGTTCAGTCTGGTCTATAACGTTAGAGCCAAAGTACCGTTGTTGCATTTGAGATTTTCGTTTATTTCTTATTAGTTCCATTCTGCTACATCATCGGCATTACATACATATATCCGCATGGCAATTACTAAATACTCAGAATCAGCTACTACTCAGAATCAACCTGAGCCTCCAACCAATAAAAGAGGTCACTGCAAATACTGCAAAAAACGTAAAACCCGTTATTTTTGTAAATGCTGGCTTTGTATGGAGCATATTTTAGCTTGTTGTGTAGAATGCATTGAGGAGCGTATCCAGCCTATTTAGTCTACATTTGAGAAGATATATTTTCTGCAAATGTAATTATTTAATTTTCTATTTTGTTCCTTTACTATCTTTGTTCTATTTTGGAATAAAAAAAAACAGTTTATTTTCAGAATTTTTAACTTTTCCAATTTTTATAGTACTTAAAAATTAAGTTTATTCAAAAGTACACTTTTACGTTTTATTTCTATTTTTAAAGTAAAATATAAAATTCAAATAAATTTGTACAAAAAAAAGTAAAGAAAACAAACCAAAGAAATAAGAAAAATATAAATTTTTGCCAATTTCAAATCATTTTTACAAAAATGGGTTACTCCAATTTGGTCCTAATAGACCACTGTCGCGCACTCTTGCAATACTGTAGACGTCGTGCACCGGAGTGTTAAATCACTTTTTAATATCTTCAAGCACTTCTTCCTCTTGTTGAATAACCATAAATTAACTATAATATATTTAGTCTTTAACAGTTCCAGATGGTATTTATATGTCGGGCATTCTAAATTGTAGGCTTCATGGTTCACATCATATGTCGTCTTGTATTTTAAATTATCAAATTACAATTATCACATTCTTTGTGTTTCTTGCATACTGCTCTTTCATGTTTTCCACTACAGATTACATACACTACTTTATTACAACATTTTTTATTTGTATGATAATATTCTTGTCATTTATAGCATTGTGGTAGGTACAATAAAGTACTGGGTATCTCTGTCATACTGTATATATTTTTTTGTGATGCTTGTACAGTACAGCTTGTAAAGCTTGAAAAATAAATAATTTATCATTTTACTAATGATCTATCATTTTAATAACGTACAAACCATAAAAACTACTACTATACTACTGGCACAAAAACTCAATATATTAAGCAGTGACAACACAAACATCAACCGTCAGGGGGCATTTCAGCTCTCTACAGTCTACACCAAGCAACATCTCTACAAGCCAACCAGACTTCAGCATGCTACAAGATCAGCACACTACTAAAGAAAGGCTCATCCTGTCCACGCACTGACCTAGCCACAGCGCATCCAGCCCACACAGCCATATAGCTAAGGTGTATCCAGTCCACGCAACGACATTCACAATTTCAGTGTAGTAAAAATACAGTAATAGTTCGGAAGTAGTAGTGCAATACCAATTTTGTGTACACATTATTTTGGAAGAGCATTCAAAGTAATTTGTACGTATATTTTTAATCCATATACATTTTTTTTAAGAATCGTAATTCTTTTGCGATACCTAAGCATTAAGACTCTATAGTTTGTGTTTCAGAGTATATTGTAATTGAAAGGGTATAATGATTGAATGTTAACATTAAGAAAAAAATCAATATTTAGCATAACTTTGCCTGTACTATAGAAATGTTCTGTACAGATTTATTATTGAGAAAGATATTATTTTGTACGTATATAGGTATTTATTTCGTAGACACCGTTTAAAACATTTGCGTCGCCCAAGTGCGATAAGCCTATCTGGTCTAGACTAACGGAAATGTAAAGGTTTTCTTATCGGGTTTGAGAAATATTTCAGCATAAGTTCCCAGATATAGTCGGGGCAAGAATTCAGGCGATGCACGTCACGAGTGACGTAACTGAAAACATTTCAATGCCAACATAATTTTAAAGTTTTAATTACATTAAAAAGAGTAATTCTTGACACCAAATTATTAAGCTTTTTTCAGAAATAAGGACAGTTCAATGTGGCTTCATAATCATTAGCATTATTGTCTTATTTTTTATTTTTAGAAATAGAAGTTAATTAAATCGTATTTCGTCACGAAAGGTTGGTAGTATAAATTTACTAAATTTACAAAAGCACCGATATTTTAAGTCGATTTACTGTCGATTTTATTGGTTCGAATTGTTTTATTGTTGATTTCATTCTCTCGTGCTTTTAATTAATTGTTGTTTCCTTGTTTTATTTACCATCAGTTCTTTTCAGAACTAATATAATTGTATTAGTGTTATTCTAGTAAGTGGAGCAAGATTTATTTGTGTGAAAACAAATTAATGCATTATATTTTTAGGTTACCTGTCAAAATGCCGAAGGCATTTAGTAAAGATATCCAGGAATTAATTTGTTCTTTAATAAATTATTTTGAGAGAGAACGTAATGCCGGTGGACCACTGTTACCATTAACTGCTGTAAGAGAGACAAGTATAATTCCAGAAGTTAAATATATATCATAACATAACCAGTAAATTTCAGAGAGTTGCTAATGGTTTAAACATAAGTTTGAGTACCGTTAGCAACGTTTCCAAAAAAATGCAGACTGGGGAAGCTTTAGGTAGCCCTAAAAGAACTGGACCAACAACAAAGCCTGTATGCGACATTGATAACTTTGACCAAGCAGCAATTCGAAATGTTATTTCTGAAATGTACAGAAACAGTGAGTACTTATTAAAATAACGTATGGAAATATTTATTAAAGTATTTATACTATAAAGGCACGTTTCGTCGTATTCCTCTTGAAACCTAATATTAAGCTTACCGAATTCCTTGCAAATCTGTGTTCTTACTCGATTGTTTTTATGTCCTAGCTTTTCTAGGCTGCGTCTCGAATTAACTAGAAAACTCTGGCTTCGCTCCAATCACTTTTCTGCAAAGAAATTCTAACACTCAATTATAATCTTCCTGACACCAGAAATTTTAAATATCAAGTCACGAATTCAACCAATTCAACATTTCCCCGGGAACTATCTTCCGATTCTCCGGTTCCCTTGTAGCCCTCCTCATTCTTAAATTTACTGCTGATCTTTTCAAACTTATATTTCTTTTCTTTAGTTTAAATTTCCTTTTGGTATTCATCGCCCTCTACACTTTATCCTCAATTTTCCGCTTACAGCTGCCTACAGCCTTCGAGCTACGTAGGTACATTCATACAAACAACCGACGTTATATTATTTATATATTTGGCAGTTCCATTAATCCTCTACGTGGATTATCTTTTAGAAATTTGAAACCTATTTTTTTCAATATTTTTCCCAAGTTACTCAAACTTCTTTTGTAAATGTTCCGTTCAATCAACAGCTCTAAAAGCGGTTGTCTAGTAATATGTTGATCTAAAACAATAATAAATATTTTAATAAATATTTCCATACGTTATTTTAATAAGTACCCACTGTTTCTGTACATTTCATAAATAACATTTCGAATTGTTACTTGGTCAAAGTTATCAATGTCGCATAGAGGCTTTGTTGTTGGTCCAGTTCTTCTAGGGCTCCCTAAAGCTTCCCCAGTCTGCATTTTTTTTGGAAACGTTGCTAACAGCACTCAAACTTATGTTTAAAGCATTAGCAACTCTCTGAAATTTACTGGTTATGTAATGATATATATTTAACTTCTGGAATTATACTTGCCTCTCTTACAACAGTTAATGGTAACAGTGGTCCACCGGCATTACGTTCTCTCTCAAAATAATGTATTGAAGAACAAATTAATTCCTGGATATCTTTACTAAATGCCTTCGGCATTTTGACAGGTAACCTAAAAATATAATGCATTAATTTGTTTTCACACAAATAAATCTTGCTCCACTTACTAGAATAACACTAATACAATTATTATATTAGTTCTGAAAAGAACTGATGGTAAATAAAACAAGGAAACAACAATTAATTAAAAGCACGAGAGAATGAAATCAACAATAAAACAATTCGAATCAATAAAATCGACAGTAAATCGACTTAAAATATCGGTGCTTTTGTAAATTTAGTAAATTTATACTACCAACCTTTCGTGACGAAATACGATTTAATTAACTTCTATTTCTAAAAATAAAAAATAAGACAATAATGCTAATGATTATGAAGCCACATTGAACTGTCCTTATTTCTGAAAAAAGCTTAATAATTTGGTGTCAAGAATTACTCTTTTTAATGTAATTAAAACTTTAAAATTATGTTGGCATTGAAATGTTTTCAGTTACGTCACTCGTGACGTGCATCGCCTGAATTCTTGCCCCGACTATATCTGGGAACTTATGCTGAAATATTTCTCAAACCCGATAAGAAAACCTTTACATTTCCGTTAGTCTAGACCAGATAGACTTATCGCACTTGGGCGACGCAAATGTTTTAAACGGTGTCTACGAAATAAATACCTATATACGTACAAAATAATATCTTTCTCAATAATAAATCTGTACAGAACATTTCTATAGTACAGGCAAAGTTATGCTAAATATTGATTTTTTTCTTAATGTTAACATTCAATCATTATACCCTTTCAATTACAATATACTCTGAAACACAAACTATAGAGTCTTAATGCTTAGGTATCGCAAAAGAATTACGATTCTTAAAAAAAATGTATATGGATTAAAAATATACGTACAAATTACTTTGAATGCTCTTCCAAAATAATGTGTACACAAAATTGGTATTGCACTACTACTTCCGAACTATTACTGTATTTTTACTACACTGAAATTGTGAATGTCGTTGCGTGGACTGGATACACCTTAGCTATATGGCTGTGTGGGCTGGATGCGCTGTGGCTAGGTCAGTGCGTGGACAGGATGAGCCTTTCTTTAGTAGTGTGCTGATCTTGTAGCATGCTGAAGTCTGGTTGGCTTGTAGAGATGTTGCTTGGTGTAGACTGTAGAGAGCTGAAATGCCCCCTGACGGTTGATGTTTGTGTTGTCACTGCTTAATATATTGAGTTTTTGTGCCAGTAGTATAGTAGTAGTTTTTATGGTTTGTACGTTATTAAAATGATAGATCATTAGTAAAATGATAAATTATTTATTTTTCAAGCTTTACAAGCTGTACTGTACAAGCATCACAAAAAAATATATACAGTATGACAGAGATACCCAGTACTTTATTGTACCTACCACAATGCTATAAATGACAAGAATATTATCATACAAATAAAAAATGTTGTAATAAAGTAGTGTATGTAATCTGTAGTGGAAAACATGAAAGAGCAGTATGCAAGAAACACAAAGAATGTGATAATTGTAATTTGATAATTTAAAATACAAGACGACATATGATGTGAACCATGAAGCCTACAATTTAGAATGCCCGACATATAAATACCATCTGGAACTGTTAAAGACTAAATATATTATAGTTAATTTATGGTTATTCAACAAGAGGAAGAAGTGCTTGAAGATATAAAAAAGTGATTTAACACTCCGGTGCACGACGTCTACAGTATTGCAAGAGTGCGCGACAGTGGTCTATTAGGACCAAATTGGAGTAACCCATTTTTGTAAAAATGATTTGAAATTGGCAAAAATTTATATTTTTCTTATTTATTTGGTTTGTTTTCTTTACTTTTTTTTGTACAAATTTATTTGAATTTTATATTTTACCTTAAAAATACAAATAAAACGTAAAAGTGTACTTTTGAATAAACTTAATTTTTAAGTACTATAAAAATTGGAAAAGTTAAAAATTCTGAAAATAAACTGTTTTTTTTTTATTCCAAAATAGAACAAAGATAGTAAAGGAACAAAATAGAAAATTAAATAATTACATTTGCAGAACATATATCTTCTCAAATGTAGACTAAATAGGCTGGATACGCTCCTCAATGCATTCTACACAACAAGCTAAAATATGCTCCATACAAAGCCAGCATTTACAAAAATAACGGGTTTTACGTTTTTTGCAGTATTTGCAGTGACCTCTTTTATTGGTTGGAGGCTCAGGTTGATTCTGAGTAGAAGCTGATTCTGAGTATTTAGTAATTGCCATGCGGATATATGTATGTAATCCCGATGATGTAGCAGAATGGAACTAATAAGAAATAAACGAAAATCTCAAATGCAACAACGGTACTTTGGCTCTAACGTTATAGACCAGACTGAACGACAATTGCTCTGTCGTGTCGGTGGCTTTCTGTTCTAATATGAGTCACGTGTCACTCAAGTGTTACCATGCAAATGAATTCCACATTGCAACGACGGTGGTCTATTAGGACCAAATTTGCAAGTAACACCTTGACGAATTTTTTTTTTTACATTTGCATACATCCAAACGTTACTTTGCTGTAGCTTAGAAGGTACTTAGCATCGCAGTTTATAATGATATTTAATAAAAAAGTAACAGACAATTACGCAGCTGTCGTGGACTAATAGACCACCGTCGTGCACCGGAGTGATAAAAGTGAAATTAAAAGTGAAATTAAAAGTGAAGTGTTTGATGATCTATTAGATTTTTTAGAATCTCTTCCATCATATTCTTGTGATATAATAATTTTAAGTGAGTGCTGGCAAATAGAATCGAGTAATCAATTTAACGTAAAAAAATATACACCCTGCTAGGCAGATATTACCAAAAATGATGGTGTAGGTACTTATATTTAATAAAGTCAGAATTAAATGTCGATATAACTAACTATAAATTATTATTATTTCAAGTAATTTAAATGTTTCCAAATAATTTATTTAGAAATAGGTACTCTATTTACATTTCGGGCTGCAAAGACGAATGCTAAGATGAGAAGTGATTCTTTTAAACTTAACTAACACTAGTCATAAGTCTTGTGACTGACATTCTATTTCCGGGAATTTCTCGGTTATACCTAACATGATTATGTATCTCAGTACAGAGTTAATATTTTGTCTAATATAGGGGAATTAAGAAATTTTGTGGTCATTCGTGATAGAGTTTTTAATAGATTTTTTAAATTTCTAATTGTTCAAGGAGATTTAAAAGTTTATCTTTCCTTTCTTTGTGGAATAAATTTATATTATCTGTATCTATAAAATGGTTATTTTCAATGAAATGTGCTGCCATTCCTGTACTTTTATTGTTATTTAATATTGATGTTTTCTGTTCTTTAACTTGTTTTCGATACTTCTACGACTCTGACCAATGTAGATCGACCCCATGCGGATAGGGGTCAAGGGCAAGGTAGTGGGGCCCAACCGGACAGACCTCCCATTGACAACATTGGCAATGACCAAGGACGCTTTGAGTGGACAGATGAACTGAGGGATGAACTTCTGCAGTGCTATGAAAGCAGTGAGCCCGTACGGAGGGGATACATGTCGCGGATGCATGCTCTGTGGCGTGAGAGGCTATCAGAGCATAGCGTCTGCACGCCACAAAGTCTGCGTGACTATGTATCCCACCTTCGTAATAGGAGCTACGTGAGGGCTGCTCCTGCACCGGTGAATGAGGTCCGAAGGGCCGCCGCATTCACCGGTTAAGGACGTGGTTCTCCTCGTTCCGCTAACACCAGAGGGCCTCAGTACTAGACGGGGGTTACACCACATAAAAACCCCCGGGCCACAAGACCTGGCCAGAGTTAATGAAGATCTTAGTACAGCGCTACCAGAACGGGCTGACCTCTGGCACATAAACTGTGCCGTGATGCCGCTGTTCAACGCTTTTCTCGGGTGGAGAGGCGAAACACTGCCTCCCCACAGGGGAGGGCGGAGCGGCGCATACAAAAGATGGAAGCCAAGATCCGGTCGGCGAGGCAACACGCATCCCGTATCCAATGTGTGATGGACTATATGGCGGCCAACAGGCCGTTCACGCCTAAAGTGCGTCGATTAGCCGTCAAGACGCGTCCATCACACACTCAATGAGGCAGTGCTGCGAACCACCAAACAGCACTGTCTCGACAGGATACGGATGCTAGTGACTTGCAAAAAGTCACTAGTGAGGCGGGCGAGAGGGCTTGAGGAAAATAAACTGTACCGCAAAAAGCCCTCGCGCCTCTTTCAACCACCTCCGCGTGTTGTAGACAATCCGCCGACTGCAGATCAGGTGGAGAACTTCTGTAAAACGCTGTACGAGGAGAGGCTTCCATTCAACCGAGATTCTCCAGCCCTGGCACACTTTGAAGTCTTTTGTCAAAGGTTTCAACAACCGCAGGGAGTGTGCGAACCAATAACCCCAGAAGAGGTTTGTAGGGCTCTTGAGGGCTCCAAGAACTTTGCTGCTCCAGGTCCCGATGGGATAAATAACTTTTGGTGGAAAAAGTTATCGAGCACCCACCACCATTTGGCCAGAATTTTTAATTCCTGGTTGAATGGGGAGCAGCAAATTCCTTCTTGGGTTGTTGAGGGGCGGACAGTGCTGATCGCCAAGAACGGAGATTTGTCCAACCCAAAGAACTACAGACCGATAACCTGTCTAAACGCATGTTACAAGGTGTTTACACGCATTTTGTACATGCGGGTGCTCCACGCAGTTGAACCGGTTTACGAACGGATATATGACCAACAAGGGTCGAAGAGAGGTGTCTCTGACTGAACCTGCTGATCGACAGATGTGTCACACAGGACTCCATGCAGTATAAGCGGAACCTCTCTATGACCTGGATCGACTACCGCAAGGCATTTGACATGACATCGCATGAGCTCATTGTTCACTTGCTACGATGTCTTGTGGTACCCGGTCCCGTAGTGAGATGTATTGAAGAACTGATGCCGCTCTGGAGGACTCGCTTTACCATAATAGCGGGTAACGATATAGTCCAAACAGAGTCGGTAACATTCAGAAGTGGAGTATTTCAGGGAGATTCCCTCAGCCCCCTTCTGTTTTGCATCTCACTACTGCCATTATCCGTCTCGCTCCGGAAAACCCGTGGCTATAACTGCGGTACCACTGGCGACAGGAGGCATAAGGTCACCCATCTATTTTATATGGATGACCTTAAACTTTATGCCTCTGGAGAGAGGGATCTCCAACAGTCTCCAGCAGCAGGCTGTCGGTATGCAGTTCGGGTTGGACAAATGCGCACTGATCCATCTTAAGAGAGGACGATGCGGTGACTACGGAGAGGATGCGCAGCTCGTGGACGGAAGCATCTTACACCATGTAGATGCCGGAGAGTCGTACACTTACTTGGGTGTCGAGCAACGCTCCACCCAAGAAGTAAGTGTAGTGAAAAACGCTCTCCGCGGCAAGTATCAGCACCTACTCCGACAGATCTAGTCTTCAGAACTGTAGGGGAAGAACATAGTGTCTGCTACAAATATGCTTGCCGTTCCGATCCTTCTCTACCCTTTCGGAGTAGTGAAGTGGACTAGAGAAGAGCTGCGTCAACTCGATGTAGTAACCCGCAAGAAGATGCATCTCAGTAGGAGCTTGCATCCTTAATCGTCCGTTCCACGGTTATATCTCTCACGATATTGGGGAGGCCGTGGAGTCTTGAGCTTGGAGAGTCTCCATAGCAGGATGGTTTTGGATGGGGCATGTAAGGTCATCAGGAGTTCGGATCCTCTCCTCTGCATGGTCCGAGACCATGAAAATGCAGAGGTAGGAGCTTTTCTCTTTAAGGCGGCACGGGGAGCAGCCGATGAACTTGGTCTCATCATCGACGTCGAGCGGGTAAACCCCGACTCTGCCACCGAGTTGGAACCCGTTCGACTAAAAGCCCACATTAGAGCTGCAGAACACAACATCCATCTGCAACTCCATAAGGATAAGCCATTGTACGGAGTCTTCTATAAAAATATAGAAGACCTCGGCTTATCCGAAAGGCTGACCTTCGCCTTTTTAAGGTCAGCCGGGCTGAAGTCTGAGACCGAGGGATTCATAATGGCTTACCAAGATGGTGTATTTAACACCCTCGTCTATCGACGTCGTGTCATGGGTATGGAGGTCCCTGATGTCAGCTACAGGGCCTGCCGCAGGGCGCCGGAGACTGTAATGCACTTACTGTCGGCTTACCCGACATACGCAGTCTCGGCCTATATTCACAGACACGACGCAGCATTACGAGTGCTTTACTATCATCTAAGGCACTCGCATGGGATAGACGAAACACCAGTGCTGCCTTAGGCTCCGAGGGATATTGAGTCCGTTGTGGGGAATGAGAAGTGTCTAATTTATTGGAACTACTCGTTTCCCACCGTCAGTCAAATACAAGCCAACAAGCCTGACATAGTACTCCTCGCCCACCAACTCAAGACAATGTATGTCGTGGAATTCTCAGCCCCCGCTGAGAGCAACATTGTCTTGAAAGAGGAGGAAAAACGGACAAAATATCGAGATTTGCTCTTCGAACTCCGCAGGCTTTATCCGGGCCATTCTGTCAAAATAGTGGTACTGATTATAGGAGCCCTCGGTGGAATGAGACGGACGCTGCTTTCAGACCTAAAGATCATACCGGCATGCCGAGATTCGGCAGAGATCTTAGCCGTCAGAATGCAGAAGGCTGTCATCTTCGGTTCATTGCGGCTATTCAGCACACACGATTCACGGACCCGGTAGTCACTCACCCCACGGGGAGTGACCATTACCAGCTCCCCTCTGTGAGGGTCGGAGCCAGAGAGTAGGGCGACTGGCTTTTTGTAAAAAAAAAGAATTTATTTGCAACTTATAACAATATATACATAATATCTAGATAACCAGAAGAAAAAGAGATATAAGTTATAAACTACAAAAGAGGGCTGGCAGACAGTAAAACTGATACAAAGTGCCAGCACTCGAAATAAAAGTACTTACATAGCCTAAGTAATAAAATTTTCAAAGAGAAGAAAAAAACAAAATCTGAGTATTACAAAGTAAATAAATAGGTAGAAATGAGTAACACTACAATAATAAACACGGGACGCAAAATAGAAAACAAAGTAAAGAATTCAAGTAAATCTTTCATACAACAATTTCTTGTCAGATCTTTTAAATTGACATAAAGATAATGATTTTAGATTAGAGGGTATATTATTATAAAGTAAATAAATGGAGTAATAGTATGACCTTTTAAATATAGCAGTTCGATGAGCCGGAGGTGAGATCAATCCACGAAAACGAACATTAACATTATGAATATCGCTTCTATAATAACTTTCTGAAAGCGTTATGGAGGGGTTTTGTACCAGATGATATTATAGTAGAGAGTGGCCGAATGCAATTCCCGTCGAGTTTTCATATCTAGCCAGTTGGCATCTTTAAATTTATGCGAAATTCTATCAAATTTACGAATGCCATATATAAATCTTAAGCACGACTTTTGAATACGTTGAATTCTATTTGTGTCTTCGCAGTCAAGGCACGGACCATAAACAACATCGCGAAAGTTAAAATGACTTAAGGCTAACGTGTCTGATAATAAGATTTTAGAAGCACGTATATGGCGATTCGGGAATAACATTTTCAGATTACTATATGCCCTCTTTAAGCATTTAATAACATAATTTTTAAAGCGGAAATCAGTGTCAAGCTCTAGACCTACATTTCTTGCTATTTAATACAAGGCAACACATTGTCATTAATAGTAATTTTCAACAGATCTTGAATAGAGTGACGAAATTTACCAAAGATTAGTACAGTAGATTTAAGCGGGTTGATTTTAAGTTGATGAGCACTAGATACGGCGACAAGATGCTTGAGTTCCTGATTAATCATGTCATTAGCTAAGAGATAGTCACGATGGTCAAAAGAATATTTAATTTGAGTATCATCGGCATATAAATAAGTCTTGCCATGATTTATACATGATAAAATCACATGTGTATAGAGAGAACAAAATGGGACCTAATATCGAACCCTGAGGGACCCCGCACCTAATTGGTTTTAAGGCAAAAATACCATTCCTAGTGACCACACACTGCTTATGATTAAGAAGATAACTTTCAAAAAGTTTTAAAGAAGATTCAGAGCATCCTATGAAATGTAAGATTGACAGGAATATCTCATGATTAATGGTATCGAAAGCTTTCGAGTAGTCTGGTAATATTAATGCCGCAGTCTTGTTGTTATCAATATCTCTGAATAAATCATCTGTAACCTCTGATAAAATTGTGGTACAGCTATGTCCTGGCCTGAAACCAGATTGCCTTGCCGGAATATGTGAGCAAATTTGAAATTTCACAACTTTCTCTAATACTTTCGACAAAATTGGCAAAATTGAAATGGGGCGGAGTTCGCTTAAGCTAGTTATAGGCAAAGGCAAAATATTAGAAAGTTTCCATGAATCAGGGAAAACACCTTCAATAAGACAAGTATTAATAATATGTGAAATAAAAGATAATATATAAGGACAACAAAGAAGTAACATATGAATATTAATTTTATCTGCTCCGGTAGCAGAGGATTTTATTTCTAACAAATATTTATAAACGACAGTCTCATCAACGGCAGTGAAATAAAAAAGTTAAATTTTTTTTTAAGATTATTGTTATAAAAACTAATTAAATTAGGATCCTGAGCAGTAACATTAGCAGAGGGCAGAAGAAAATGATCATTTATTAAGTCTGAGTTATTGAGATTGTCAGGAATGGCAATAGAGGTTGGTTTACTATAAATGTTAAGTTCATTTAATTTTCTCCAGATAACTTTATCATTACTACCATAATGTTGGAAACAGTACTCTAAATATCCTTTTTTCTCGCTTCTGACTGCATTAGTAGTGAATTTTTGTAGTAATCCCAACCGGTGTGAAATCATCCACAACCACATTCTGATGTAGGACTATAATCGATAAAGTCGTGGCAATGAAATAATACGAACTAATTTACCTGGTTTTAATTTAATTACAAACAGTAATTTCTTGTCTCTTAACTAATGCAAAAAATGTAAAATTTCACGAAATTTGCTTGTTTTAAAAATGAACATTTTTTATAAAGAGGATAAATAAGTCTTACATTAAATGGTTCTAAAATTTAAAAAATTCGTAATTTTCTAAATAATTGCTGATGCGTCAAAATTTTAACGTAGACTTGTTACTAATAGAGCAGTGGATTGTTTCTAGGTATTGAAATCATTTGTCAGGGGCTTTAAGAGGATGAGAAGGGGTAAAAACGGTATATATCAATAAACAATTTAAAAGATTATTAATCTGGTAAAATGTTTATGCAGTGACATTGCAAATAACAGAGCAGCTAACAGAGTCATTCGTCAGGTCGTGTTAAAGGGTGTGAAGGGGTGAAATTTGTTAATAATCGATAAATACTTCAACAGTCTTTTAATTGTAAAATCTTTAATTAACACTTGTCATAAATAATTTTATTAATTGTTTTTAACTGCTAACATCATTCGTCAGCCCGCCTAAGGGGGTAAAACGAGGGGATGAAATATTTAAAAAATTGTAGCTTTTCAAATAATTGTTGATGTGTCAAAATTTTAACGTAGACTTGTTACTAATAGAGCAGTGGATGGTTTCTAGTTGTTGAAATCATTCGTCAGCCCGTCTAAGGGGATGCAAGGGGATGAAATATTTAAAAAATCGTAGGTTTTCAAATAATTGTTGATGCGTCAAAATTTTAACGTAGACTTGTTACTAATAGAGTAGTGGATTGTTTCTAGTTGTTGAAATCATTCGTCAGCCCGTCTAAGGGGGTGAAGCGAGGGATGAAACGTATAATAAATCGTAACTTTCTAAGCGGTTATTGATGCGTCAAAATTTTAACGTAGACTTGTTACTAATAGCGCAGTGGATCGTTTCTACTTGTTGAAATCATTCGTCAGCCCGTCTAAGGGGATGCAAGGGGGTGAAATATTTAAAAAATCGTATCTTTTCAAATAATTGTTGATGCACCAAAATTTTAACGTAGACTTGTTACTAATAGAGCAGTGCATGGTTTCTAGTTTTTGAAATCATTCGTCAGCCCGTCTAAGGGGATGCAAGGGGATGAAATATTTAAAAAATTGTAGCTTTTCAAATAATTGTTGATGCGTCAAAGTTTTAACGTAGACTTGTTACTAATAGTGCAGTGGATGGTTTCTAGTTGTTGAAATCATTCGTCAGCCCGTCTAAGGGGGTGAAGCGAGGGGATGAAACGTATAATAAATCGTAACTTTCTAAGCGGTTGTTGATGCGTCAAAATTTTAACGTGGACCTATTGCCAGTACAGTACTTGACAGTTTCTAGGTATCGAAATCATTTGTCAGGGGGTTTAAGAGGGTGAGAAGCGGTAAAAACGGTATATATCAATAAACAAATTAAAGGATAATTAATCTGTAAAAATATTTATGCAGTGACGTTGCAAATAATAAAATAAGCTATTGCAGCTAACACAGTCATTCGTCAGGTCGTGTTAGAGGGTGTGAAGGGGTGAAATTTGTTAATAATCGATAAATACTTCAACAGTCTTTGAATTGTAAAATCTTTAATTAACACTTGTCATAAATAATTTTACTAATTGTTTTTAACTGCTAAAATCATTCGTCAGCCCGTCTAAGGGGGTAAAACGAGGGGATGAAATATTAAAAAAATTATATCTTTTCAAATAATTGTTGATGCGTCAAAATTTTAACGTAGACTTGTTACTAATAGAGCAGTGGATTGTTTCTAGTTGTTGAAATCATTCGTCAGCCCGTCTAAGGGGATGCAAGGGGGTGAAATATTTAAAAAATCGTATCTTTTCAAATAATTGTTGATGCATCAAAATTTTAAGGTAGACTTGTTACTAATAGAGCAGTGGATTGTTTCTAGTTGTTGAAATCATTCGTCAGCCCGTCTAAGGGGATGCAATGGGATGACATATTTAAAAAATCGTAGGTTTTCAAATAATTGTTGATGCGTCAAAATTTTAACGTAGACTTGTTACTAATAGAGCAGTGGATTGTTTCTAGTTGTTGAAATTATTCGTCAGCCCGTCTAAGGGGGTGAAGCGAGGGATGAAACGTATAATAAATCGTAACTTTCTAAGCGGTTATTGATGCGTCAAAATTTTAACGCAGACTTTTTACTAATGGCGCAGTGGATCGTTTCTACTTGTTGAAATCATTCGTCAGCCCGTCTAAGGGGATGCAAGGGGGTGAAATATTTAAAAAATCGTATCTTTTCAAATAATTGTTGATGCATCCAAATTGGATCTGATCTAACGTGGATCTGTTACCAACACAGTACTAGACAGTTTCTAGGTATCGAAGTCATTTGTCAGTGGGTTTAAGAGAGTGAGAAGGGGTAAAAACCGTATATATCAATAAACAAATTAAAAAATAATTAATCTGTAAAAATGTTTATGCAGTGACGTTGCAAATAATAAAATAAGCTATTGCAGCTAACACCGTTATTCGTCAGGTCGTGTTAGAGGGTGTGAAAGGGTGAAATTTGTTAATAATGGATAAAAATTTTAATAGTCCTTGAATTGTAAAGTCTTTAATTAGCACTTGTTATAAATAATTTTATTAATTGTTTTTAAGTGCTAAAATCATTCGTCAGCCCGTCTAAGGGGGTGAAACGAGGGGATGAAATATTTCAAAAATTGTAGCCTTTCAAGTAACTGTTGATGCGTCAAAATTTTAACGTAGACTTGTTACTAATAGAGCAGTGGATGGTTTCTAGTTGCTGAAATCATTCGTCAGCCCGTCTAAGGGGGTGAAGCTAGGGGATGAAACGTATAATAAATCGTAACTTTCTAAGCGGTTGTTGATGCGTCAAAATTTTAACGTGGACCTATTGCCAGTACAGTACTTGACAGTTTCTAGGTATCGAAATCATTTGTCAGGGGGTTAAAGAGGGTGAGAAGCGGTAAAAGCGGTATATATCAATAAACAAATTAAAGGATAATTAATCTGTAAAAATATTTATGCAGTGACGTTGCAAATAATAAAATAAGCTATTGCAGCTAACACAGTCATTCGTCAGGTCGTGTTAGAGGGTGTGGAGGGGTGAAATTTGTTAATAATCGATAAATACTTCAACAGTCTTTGAATTGTAAAATCTTTAATTAACACTTGTCATAAATAATTTTACTAATTGTTTTTAACTGCTAAAATCATTCGTCAGCCCGTCTAAGGGGGTAAAACGAGGGGATGAAATATTAAAAAAATTATATCTTTTCAAATAATTGTTGATGCGTCAAAATTTTAACGTAGACTTGTTACTAATAGAGCAGTGGATTGTTTCTAGTTGTTGAAATCATTCGTCAGCCCGTCTAAGGGGATGCAAGGGGGTGAAATATTTAAAAAATCGTATCTTTTCAAATAATTGTTGATGCATCAAAATTTTAAGGTAGACTTGTTACTAATAGAGCAGTGGATGGTTTCTAGTTGTTGAAATCATTCGTCAGCCCGTCTAAGGGGATGCAATGGGATGACATATTTAAAAAATCGTAGGTTTTCAAATAATTGTTGATGCGTCAAAATTTTAACGTAGACTTGTTACTAATAGAGCAGTGGATTGTTTCTAGTTGTTGAAATTATTCGTCAGCCCGTCAAAGGGGGTGCAAGGGGGTGAAATATTAAAAAAATCATATCTTTTCAAATAATTGTTGATGCGTCAAAATTTTAACGTAGACTTGTTACTAATAGAGCAGTGGATTGTTTCTAGTTGTTGAAATCATTCGTCAGCCCGTCTAAGGGGATGCAAGGGGGTGAAATATTTAAAAAATCGTATCTTTTCAAATAATTGTTGATGCATCAAAATTTTAAGGTAGACTTTTTACTAATAGAGCAGTGGATGGTTTCTAGTTGTTGAAATCATTCGTCAGCCCGTCTAAGGGGATGCAATGGGATGAAATATTTAAAAAATCGTAGGTTTTCAAATAATTGTTGATGCGTCAAAATTTTAACGTAGACTTGTTACTAATAGAGCAGTGGATTGTTTCTAGTTGTTGAAATCATTCGTCAGCCCGTCTAAGGGGGTGAAGCGAGGGATGAAACGTATAATAAATCGTAACTTTCTAAGCGGTTATTGATGCGTCAAAATTTTAACGTAGACTTTTTACTAATAGCGCAGTGGATCGTTTCTACTTGTTGAAATCGTTCGTCAGCCCGACTAAGGGGATGCAAGGGGGTGAAATATTTAAAAAATCATATCTTTTCAAATAATTGTTGATGCATCCAAATTGGATCTGATCTAACGTGGATCTGTTACCAACACACTACTAGACAGTTTCTAGATATCGAAGTCATTTGTCAGAGGGTTAAAGAGGGTGAGAAGGGGTAAAAACGGTATATATCAATAAACAAATTAAAAAATAATTAATCTGTAAAAATATTTATGCAGTGACGTTGCAAATAATATAATAAGCTATTGCAGCTAACACAGTTATTCGTCAGGTCGTGTTAGAGGGTGTGAAAGGGTGAAATTTGTTAATAATGGATAAAAACTTTAATAGTCCTTGAATTGTAAAGTCTTTAATTAGCACTTGTTATAAATAATTTTATTAATTGTTTTTAAGTGCTAAAATCATTCGTCAGCCCGTCTAAGGGGGTGAAACGAGGGGATGAAATATTTCAAAAATTGTAGCCTTTCAAGTAATTGTTGATGCGTCAAAATTTTAACGTAGACTTGCTACTAATAGAGCAGTGGATTGTTTCTAGTTGTTGAAATTATTCGTCAGCCCGTCAAAGGGGGTGCAAGGGGGTGAAATATTAAAAAAATTATATCTTTTCAAATAATTGTTGATGCGTCAAAATTTTAACGTAGACTTGTTACTAATAGAGCAGTGGATTGTTTCTAGTTGTTGAAATCATTCGTCAGCCCGTCTAAGGGGATGCAAGGGGGTGAAATATTAAAAAAATCATATCTTTTCAAATAATTGTTGATGCGTCAAAATTTTAACGTAGACTTGTTACTAATAGAGCAGTGGATTGTTTCTAGTTGTTGAAATCATTCGTCAGCCCGTCTAAGGGGATGCAATGGGATGAAATATTTAAAAAATCGTAGGTTTTCAAATAATTGTTGATGCGTCAAAATTTTAACGTAGACTTGTTACTAATAGAGCAGTGGATTGTTTCTAGTTGTTGAAATCATTCGTCAGCCCGTCTAAGGGGGTGAAGCGAGGGATGAAACGTATAATAAATCGTAACTTTCTAAGCGGTTATTGATGCGTCAAAATTTTAACGTAGACTTTTTACTAATAGCGCAGTGGATCGTTTCTACTTGTTGAAATCGTTCGTCAGCCCGACTAAGGGGATGCAAGGGGGTGAAATATTTAAAAAATCATATCTTTTCAAATAATTGTTGATGCATCCAAATTGGATCTGATCTAACGTGGATCTGTTACCAACACACTACTAGACAGTTTCTAGATATCGAAGTCATTTGTCAGAGGGTTAAAGAGGGTGAGAAGGGGTAAAAACGGTATATATCAATAAACAAATTAAAAAATAATTAATCTGTAAAAATATTTATGCAGTGACGTTGCAAATAATATAATAAGCTATTGCAGCTAACACAGTTATTCGTCAGGTCGTGTTAGAGGGTGTGAAAGGGTGAAATTTGTTAATAATGGATAAAAACTTTAATAGTCCTTGAATTGTAAAGTCTTTAATTAGCACTTGTTATAAATAATTTTATTAATTGTTTTTAAGTGCTAAAATCATTCGTCAGCCCGTCTAAGGGGGTGAAACGAGGGGATGAAATATTTCAAAAATTGTAGCCTTTCAAGTAATTGTTGATGCGTCAAAATTTTAACGTAGACTTGCTACTAATAGAGCAGTGGATGGTTTCTAGTTGCTGAAATCATTCGTCAGCCCGTCTAAGGGGGTGAAGCTAGGGGATGAAACGTATAATAAATCGTAACTTTCTAAGCGGTTGTTGATGCGTCAAAATTTTAACGTGGACCTATTGCCAGTACAGTACTTGACAGTTTCTAGGTATCGAAATCATTTGTCAGGGGGTTTATAAGGGTGAGAAGCGGTAAAAACGGTATATATTGTCTTATGTGCCTGCTGCGGGGCGTTCCTCTGCTTCTGCCGGGACTTCACTGCGGAACAGATTATACAATTTTGTACATACCTTGAGACGTGCTTATGTAAGTTCTTGCAGTGGTAACGTTGTGTGATGGCTCTTAGGGTTTCATCCCTGCCGGGATGCGCTGCGTCGGTGGCATCGTGAAATTGGCGTATGGTTTTTGTGACCATACTTCGGGGAAGAATGAGCAGCTCGCGTCCCTGATATCTTCGCCAGAGAAGGTTGTCTGCTACTCGGTGTGTCCTGTGAAACGCGGCGTCTTTGTTATTTTGTGGCCCGTTGTGATTGATGGCGTTCCACAAGATGATGTTGTCTCGAATGTTCCTGGAGCGATTTTGAGCTTGGACTACTTCTCCGTACAACTGCAGGTGATCCATCACGCGCATTGGCTCTGCTGACGACGCTTCGTCGGCCTGGTGGGTGAATGGACGAGGCAGCAGCTTCCGCTCTTCGATCGGCTCGTGTTCATCGTTAGGACTGGGGTTTCTGCTTAAGAAGTCTGCCAATTCGTTGTCCTTCCCTGGACAGTGGACGACTTCGAACTGATACTCTTGCAACAGCAGAGACCAGCGCATCAGCTTTGTCTTGCTGTCTTTATTCTTCTGTAGCCATGTAAGTGCCTTACTATCTGTTAACAGAGTAAAAGGTTTATCTTCAAGATATATTTTATATTTTTTAATAGCCCAAAGTGTGGCTAAAACCTCCAATTCATTGACGTGATATTTCTGCTCAGCTTTTGTAAGCGTCGCACTGGCGTAAGATACCACAAGTTTGTTCCCGTGCTCGTCTTTTTGATATAACGTGGCGCCGAGTCCACGGAGTGAGGCATCGGTCTGCAAATAAAAATGCTCTGAAAAGTCTGGTCGATGCAATACCAGCGGTTCTCGTAATATTATCGTCTTGAGCTTTTCGAACGCTTCTTGACACTCAAGCGTCCATTTGAACTTTACGGTTTTCGATAAGAGTTGTGTTAGTGGTCTTGTTAATTGTGCCGCATTCGGAATGTATTCGCGAATCCAATTACACGTTCCCAAAAAGCTTTGTAGTTCGTCTGCGGAGGCGTGAAATCTAAAATAGCGTCGATGTGCCTTTGATGTGGTTCCGTTGTGGCTCCTCGAATGTGGTGACCGAGGTAGTCCAACTGTTCGGCAGCTATCGTGCACTTCTCCGGGGATATATGTAGATTATGCGTCCTTATCCTTTCGAATACGAGTTTTAAGTGTTTTACGTGGTCTTCGATGGTCTCGCTGTAAATAATTATGTCATCTAGGTACACATTAACAAAATTATGTAAAAAGCCGATCAGTACCTCTCGCACCATAAATCTCTGGAAGGTGGCCGGCGCTGTTTTCAGCCTGAAAGGCATGACGGTAAATTGATAAGACGCGCCGTCTGGCGTCGTAAAGGCAGTATATTGTTTAGACTGGCAGTCCATGGGTATCTGCCAGTATCCAGCTTTCAAATCTAATAATGTAAAATACTTGGCTCTGCCAAAGTCTTTAATAGTTTCATAAATTTTGGGTAAGACTGAAGATTCGCATTCGGTTATTTCATTCAGCTTACGATAGTCTATGCAAAAACGAGGCTTTTTATTCGGCCTTTGTACTAGAACCGGTGGCGAGCTATATTGGGAGCGGCTTGGCCCTATAACTCCGGCTTCCAACATTTCCTCTACCTGCTCGTTAAGAATCTTTTTCTTTTCTGGAGACAGTGGGTAGGGTTTCTGGTGTATTATTTTGTTCGACGTTAATTTAATTGTATGTTGTACACTATCTGTGGTTGCCTTGGCAGGAACTTCGTCAAACAGATCCGCGAACTCACAGAATAGTGGTGTCAAAGCCGATTTGTGGTTTTCCGGAATTATTAGATTCTCGGGTATATTATTATTTGATATTTGAGCCCTCGTGGCCGGGTTACACTAAATTGTGTGTCTTTGTTCGACACCTACGTAAATGCATTTGCGACTGTAATCTAGCGTCGCGTCCTCCTAGTTTAGAAACGGAGCGCCTAGAATTACTTCTTCGTTTAGATTAGTGAAAACTTGAAAATTCCCTGTGGAATGTAATTCTTGTATGTTGTAATTTAAATCGAGTGTGCCTAATGATTCGTATGTCTCACTGCCGCATGCGAGCGAAAATAACTGCTTGGTACTGCTCTTTTGCAGGTCCTCAACTAAATCTGATCTAATGGCATTACTTGCGGCGCCGGAATCTATCAGGGCTGTGCACTCGTGGTTATTTATAGTAATGTTTATGCGAAATAAATATTTTAAGTGCGATGCACTATATAACAGCAAAATTTCTTGGTTTGACGTCTGAATACCTATTGATCTGTACTCAGGTTTGCCAAAGTTTTTAGAAAATAATGGATTTAAATCGTATGTTTGTGAATAATTTCGATATGTATTATAGGTGATGGTGTTTATGGCTTGATGCGAATTTATTCTTGGCGTTGTTGCTGTGGTGTCGTCTCGACGACCTCTTGTAGTGTTTGTTGCCGCTGTGGGGCCGTATTCAGGGGACGGCGTTGTGGATTTTCCCCGGCCCGGAAAGAGTTTTTTGGCTGTTGGGTGTGTTGCTGCGGTGGTTGTTGTTGCGTCTGTTGTTGCCTAGCAGGTGCTTGTTGTCGCTGCTGGGGTGATTGTGATTGTTGTGGTTGAGTGGGCTGCCTGTTTGGGCAGTCTCTGTTGTAGTGCCACCCCCCACAGTGGCGGCATGGTGAGGGCGGCTGTCTATTTTGTGTTGCTTGAGTGACTCCTTGGGACGTCGTGGCTGTCGTACTGGACACTGATCGGTCCATTCTTCTAGTATTGTCACGAGGTGTCGTGCTAACTTGCGTGTTTTCTGGACGAGGTCTGTAGGGTTTCCATTGTCCCTTGGCATCTTCTTTAATATCGGTCTCGATCTGGGTTGCGAGCCGAATAAGTTCGTCTGTGGAGCGGATTGTGGCTCCCCTCAAACGACTTCTCACTTCGGGACGAAGCTGATCCAGGATCGTTGCTGCCTTGTGCTGCTCCCCCTTCTCAGGCTCCAAACGATTGAACAGACAATATTTTTTGTGATAAATAATTCGGCGTTTTCGTCAGCGCCTTGTTTATCCCCATACAGCTTCGCTGTGTTTTGGGTGATGGTTGTGGTGGAGTCGTATTTGTCGTAGATCCGGTCCACGAAAGTGTTGTAGTTGTCGATCAGATTGCGGTACGGCTCGTACCACCTCGCAGCGTCGCCTCGTAGCTGCTGGATCGCAATGTTTAATTTGTCACCTTCGTCGCTGATGTTGGTGCGCCTAAAATGTTGGTCCATCCTCCGGATAAACGCTGTTGGGTCTTCATGGTCCTGGCCGCTGAATGTGTGTACCGGCTTGATTCTTGATGCACGATCTTGAGAATTTTGCTGGGTAATCTGCTGCAATGCTTGCATGAATGTAGTGGCCATACTGGAGAAAGCGTTCTCCATATTCTGCATGGGTGCTTGCGTGATCGGTTGTGAGGGAATGGTTGTTGAGCTCGGTACGTTTGGTTGGTTTGCTGGCTGTTGCGGCTCAGGTGTATACGCCGATTGAGTGAGCCTACATGATGGGCGAGGCTCGGGAAAAATAGCTGGTGGTTGCTGTGATTCGTCCCTTGACGCTTGCAGAGTCCTGGGTTGCTCGAAGTTATATTGCTGGGCGTTGTGCTCCATGTTCGGTGAATTATTTGTACTCGTCCTATATGGGTTCGTGTCACCGTCCGGTTGACTATATATGGTGCCGAGACGTGTGCGGCGTGCCGTATTTATAATTGGTGTATTATCATTCATAATAGTTTATAGTTTATAATTGTTTATAGTTTATGATAGTTTATAGTTTATGATAGTTTATAGTTTATAGCAGTCAAATAATATAAGGCAATTGTTACAATAATCGCAGTTGCTTACCTGTCCTGGCGACACTCACTGCACTTAAGTTTACGCGTTTTTAGTTTTTAAACGGCACTTGCACTGTGTTTTATTATTAGTCTTCTTCCGTTGAAAAGCCCCACGTTGGGCGCCATGTCTACGAAATGAAGGGTGAGGTTGTGAAAAATAAAAATTTTTTTGTCGGAGACTACGAATTTTGAGATTTATGGGCGCCAGCAGCCTCGACAGTAGTGTTTCGTAGATCTGTGATAGGTGGACGAGTTCTCAGGGCCGATTTCTGAAGTTTTGTGATGGTTTTGACGATTTTCTGATTTTCGGAGGGTATTGCTGCTACCCCCTTGTTGCAACTTTGTAAGCTGTCATACACAGGCACCGCTTTTGGTGCAAGGTACCCCACTTGGTGCAAATGAACAGGCGCCTTTGCCTGATATAGGTCGTTGCGACGAAATAAAAGACTGGATACCAATTAATTGTAACGTTAAGCAGAACTCTGTCGACGTCGTTGCACAATTTAATTTAATATTGATTTTATCCCTAACTTTACTAGCTAACACAAATAAATAGTAACGTAGAGCGGTTGAAAGTCGCGTCGCGTCGACGGATTGGTCCTTCTCCTAACGCCAGTAGGGTTCAGATAAAGTGCAGGGACTAGTATCTGAGACGCCGTACTGTGTCTCGGTTCGTCGGATGAAATTCTTGAAGAAATGGTTGAAATTCTGTAGACTGCTTGATGACGTAGTAGTTGTATCGATGAATGCTCGAACTCGACTGTAGTTGTTGACTCGATGGAGGCTCGGAGTGAACTGCCGCTGTTGAAACCCCGCCGCGATCCTGTAACTTTCGGGGCGGACGGAGCTCCGAACGTTAGGTCGGCTGGCGTTCTAGACGCTGTGTGCCGGATGAGCGGCCGGGGCCGCCTGCTGCGTCGTGTCGGACCCGCCCAGTCATGCCGAGGCGGACGGGCATCTAAACGTTGATATACACTTAGCGCGTCCATTCCGTTGTATTTAATTCGAGCTGAGATATGAATGTGTAATGATGCTAAGCTATAAATTGTGACTTATTGATTGAATTTAATTAATTTAAATAGCCTTTTTTTGGCCTCGACAACAATATCAATAAACAAATTAAAAGATAATTAATCTGTAAAAATATTTATGCAGTGACGTTGCAAATAATAAAATAAGCTATTGCAGCTAACACAGTCATTCGTCAGGTCGTGTTAGAGGGTGTGAAGGGGTGAAATTTGTTAATAATCGATAAATACTTCAACAGTCTTTGAATTGTAAAATCTTTATTTAACACTTGTCATAAATAATTTTACTAATTGTTTTTAACTGCTAAAATCATTCGTCAGCCCGTCTAAGGGGGTAAAACGAGGAGATGAAATATTTAAAAAATCATATCTTTTCAAATAATTGTTGATGCGTCAAAATTTTAACGTAGACTTGTTACTAATAGAGCAGTGGATTGTTTCTAGTTGTTGAAATCATTCGTCAGCCCGTCTAAGGGGGTGAAGCGAGGGATGAAACGTATAATAAATCGTAACTTTCTAAGCTGTTATTGATGTGTCAAAATTTTAACGTAGACTTGTTACTAATAGCGCAGTGGATCGTTTCTACTTGTCGAAATCATTCGCCAGCCCGTCTAAGGGGATGCAAGGGGGTGAAATATTTAAAAAATCGTATCTTTTCAAATAATTGTTGATGCATCAAAATTTTAACGTAGACTTGTTACTAATAGAGCAGTGGATGGTTTCTGGTTGTTGAAATCATTCGTCAGCCCGTCTAAGGGGATGCAAGGGGATGAAATATTTAAAAAATCGTAGCTTTTCAAATAATTGTTGATGCATCAAAATTTTAACGTAGACTTGTTACTAATAGAGCAGTGGATGGTTTCTAGTTGTTGAAATCATTCGTCAGTCCGTCTAAGGGGATGAAATATTTAAAAAATCGTAGGTTTTCAAATAATTGTTGATGCGTCAAAATTTTAACGTAGACTTGTTACTAATAGAGCAGTGGATGGTTTCTAGTTGTTGAAATCATTCGTCAGCCCGTCTAAGGGGGTGAAGCGAGGGATGGAACGTATGATAAATCGTAACTTTCTAAGCGGTTATCGATGCGTCAAAATTTTAACGTAGACTTTTTACTAATAGCGCAGTGGATCGTTTCTACTTGTTGAAATCATTCGTCAGCCCGTCTGAGGGGATGCAAGGGGGTGAAATATTTAAAAAATCGTATCTTTTCAAATAATTGTTGATGCATCAAAATTTTAACGTAGACTTGTTACTAATAGGGCAGTGGATGGTTTCTAGTTGTTGAAATCATTCGTCAGCCCGTCTAAGGGGATGCAAGGGGATGAAATATTTAAAAAATCGTAGCTTTTCAAATAATTGTTGATACATCAAAATTTTAACGTAGACTTGTTACTAATAGAGCAGTGGATTGTTTCTAGTTGTTGAAATCATTCGTCAGCCCATCTAAGGGGGTGAAGTGAGGGATGAAACGTATAATAAATCGCAACTTTCTAAGCGGTTATTGATGCGTCAAAATGTTAACGTGGATCTGTTACCAATACAGTACTAGACAGTTTCTAGGTATCGAAGTCATTTGTCAGAGGGTTTAAGAGGGTGAGAAGGGGTAAAAACGGTATATATCAATAAACAAATTAAAAGATAATTAATCTGTAAAAATATTTATGCAGTGACGTTGCAAATAATAAAATAAGCTATTGCAGCTAACACAATTATTCGTCAGGTCGTGTTAGAGGGTGTGAAAGGGTGAAATTTGTTAATAATGGATAAAAACTTTAATAGTCCTTGAATTGTAAAGTCTTTATTTAGCACTTATCATAAATAATTTTATTAACTGTTTTTAAGTGCTAAAATCATTCGTCAGCCCGTCTAAGGGGGTGAAGCTAGGGGATGAAACGTATAATAAATCGTAACTTTCTAAGCGGTAATTTTAAAAAAATATATACCGTATTTGTCAATGTGGAGTGGTCTACTTTTAAATCAACCTGAGGCAATGCGAGGGATAAAGCGTCGAAGTAATGCCAATGTGGAAAATTGGTTTTGTACGGTTAAAAATTCGATACTGAACAAAATTAAAAAGTAAAATGGCAGCAGGGTAATTCGTGAAATCAGTAAACGCGTACTCTCAATACACAGGAAATACAGAAAGGAAATAACCTTAGAAATATCAAAAACTAGGCCAGATATGTGAAAAACGAAACTGCGGGTGAAAACTTCGTGGATGAAATGACGAATATGCTAACAATCGAGGAACCATGGAACAAAGAAACTGTATGTAATAATGATAATTTTAAAGGGAGTCAACTAAGAAAGACTTTACAAACGCTAAGTTTAAAAAAAAAATGCAGGTTCAAATGATGATGTTAATGAAGATGAAACAAATCACTACTTTGCAAGTAAATATTTACCCAAAGACACATTACAAATAAAATGTGAAAAACTGATTCGTTCCATATCTCTTGATAAACCTACTATTACTAACTTAGCCGCATTGACTACAAATCAAAATTTATCCCAATTATGGAAAGACGAGAGAAAAAAACGACTGACGGCATCTAACTTTGGATTGATTTGTAAGGCAAAGAATAATGATTCGTTGTGCAAAAAAGTCGCTTATTTGCTTTACGACAATAGTATCAAATGTGCTGCAATCGAATATGGAATTAAGCATGAAAAGAAAGCACTAAAAGAATATTGTAAATTGAACCCAAATAGAAGAATATCTAGCTGTGGGTTAATTGTAGATGTGTTTTCCATTTTTAGCTTGTTCTCCTGACGGACTAGTTGATGATGATGGAGTCATTGAAATTAAATGTCCATACAGTCTTAAAAAACTTAAATCCTCAAGAAGCGCTTACCAACGGTTTGCTAAATTATTACTCGACTGAAAGGAAACTAAGATTAACTCATAATTATTATTACCAAATCCAGGGAATACTGATCATTGCAAAACGCGAGTGGTGTGATGTAGTAGCATATAGTTCCTTGGGATTGCATGTGTAAAGAATTTACAAAAATGCATGCTTCCGGGAAGAAAATATGCTGGCTAGATTAAAAGAATTTTACTTATATTATTTACTTCCTGAAATAGTGGATCCCGTATATCCCAAACCAATTACAAAGCGTTACTGGAATTACACTGAAATTGTTAAAAGTAGTAATTCATGTTACGAAAGTAGGGGTTTATATTTGTCGTTAAAATTTTTTGACAACGGATTGGTTAAAAACACAAACTTTTACACAAAATGCGACAAATATAAAAATTATGTTGTATGTAAATTTAATTCCTTAATTCACAAAGACTTGAATATAGACGATTTTGATACCCTTACTGGGACGCAATGGCTTACTGAAGCTATAATTAACGCTAGCCTACATACACTAGTGAAATATAAGGACCAGTGTACTGTGGTTACAAGTGACCAATCGTATGCGATTTTTAATTACGGAGATGAACTGGAAATATCATTTTTGAAGAGGTAACAATAACAATGGAATTAATTAGTAATACCAGTTCATATTAACAGAAACCACTGGTGTGTGATTTTTGTGAATTTTAAGGAAAGCACCTTTTTCTTTCTGGATCCAAGAGGCAGCACTATTTCAAAAACTTCGGAGCGTTACAAGAGCATTTTTTCGGAGTTTGTCGAAAAGTATAATAAAATTAAAAGTACCAAATTGCCTTATGGTTTGAAAAATACCATAAAAGATCATATTAAACCAAGGGATACACATAACTGTGGTGCTTATGTAATATATTTTGTGTATGTATATATTAAAGGCAAACAGCAAACAAACATTTACAACACTTGAACACATGAACAATTTTAGAGATGACATAAAAAGCGAGTTATTAAAAAATTCCGAACATAACGTAAATATGTGTCTTATATGTGGCGACTTATCAAATGATTTACCCAATAAATGCAAATATTGTACGAGACAATTTCATACGATATGCACCAAACTTCCCGACAACATATGCGAATTGTGCAAACAATTTCACATTTGAATACTTTGACTAGCAGCTGGTCGGGAGGGCATTGATAAGGTTGAAAAATCCCACATCTGATTACTTTCTCTGAAGTCAGCTGTCAAAGGCTACAGCCTGGTAATCATATAAAATCGGAATCAACTCGGAATTCCCTAATTTATTTTCTGAGTGTTGCTTATTGTATGAGTGTTTTCATATTCAAGTAATAGGTCTAAAAACTATTTAAATATTTAAAAAATCGTAGCTTTTCAAATAATTGTTGATGCATCAAAATTTTAACGTTGACTTGTTACTAATAGAGCAGTGGATGGTTTCTAGTTGTTGAAATCATTCGTCAGTCCGTCTAAGGGGATGCAAGGGGATGAAATATTTAAAAAATCGTAGGTTTTCAAATAATTGTTGATGCGTCAAAATTTTAACGTAGACTTGTTACTAATAGAGCAGTGGATGGTTTCTAGTTGTTGAAATCATTCGTCAGCCCGTCTAAGGGGGTGAAGCGAGGGATGGAACGTATAATAAATCGTAACTTTCTAAGCGGTTATCGATGCGTCAAAATTTTAACGTAGACTTTTTACTAATAGCGCAGTGGATCGTTTCTACTTGTTGAAATCATTCGTCAGCCCGTCTGAGGGGATGCAAGGGGGTGAAATATTTAAAAAATCGTATCTTTTCAAATAATTGTTGATGCATCAAAATTTTAACGTAGACTTGTTACTAATAGGGCAGTGGATGGTTTTTAGTTGTTGAAATCATTCGTCAGCCCGTCTAAGGGGATGCAAGGGGATGAAATATTTAAAAAATCGTAGCTTTTCAAATAATTGTTGATGCATCAAAATTTTAACGTAGACTTGTTACTAATAGAGCAGTGGATTGTTTCTAGTTGTTGAAATCATTCGTCAGCCCATCTAAGGGGGTGAAGTGAGGGATGAAACGTATAATAAATCGCAACTTTCTAAGCGGTTATTGATGCGTCAAAATTTTAACGTGGATCTGTTACCAATACAGTACTAGACAGTTTCCAGGTATCGAAGTCATTTGTCAGAGGGTTTAAGAGGGTGAGAAGGGGTAAAAACGGTATATATCAATAAACAAATTAAAAGATAATTAATCTGTAAAAATATTTATGCAGTGACGTTGCAAATAATAAAATAAGCTATTGCAGCTAACACAGTTATTCGTCAGGTCGTGTTAGAGGGTGTGAAAGGGTGAAATTTGTTAATAATGGATAAAAACTTTAATAGTCCTTGAATTGTAAAGTCTTTATTTAGCACTTATCATAAATAATTTTATTAATTGTTTTTAAGTGCTAAAGTCATTCGTCAGCCCGTCTAAGGGTGTGAAACGAGGGGATGAAATATTTAAAAAATTGTAGCCTTTCAAGTAATTGTTGATGCGTCAAAATTTTAACGTAGACTTGTTACTAATAGAGCAGTGGATGGTTTCTAGTTGCTGAAATCATTCGTCAGCCCGTCTAAGGGGGTGAAGCTAGGGGATGAAACGTATAATAAATCGTAACTTTCTAAGCGGTAATTTTAAAAAAATATATACCGTATTTGTCAATGTGGAGTGGTCTACTTTTAAATCAACCTGAGGCAATGCGAGGGATAAAGCGTCGAAGTAATGCCAATGTGGAAAATTGGTTTTGTACGGTTAAAAATTCGATACTGAACAAAATTAAAAAGTAAAATGGCAGCAGGGTAATTCGTGAAATCAGGAAACGTGTACTCTCAATACACAAGGAAATAACCTTAGAAATATCAAAAACTAGGCCAGATATGTGAAAAACGAAACTGCGGGTGAAAACTTCGTGGATGAAATGACGAATATGCTAACAATCGAGGAACCATGGAACAAAGAAACTGTATGTAATAATGATAATTTTAAAGGGAGTCAACTAAGAAAGACTTTACAAACGCTAAGTTTAAAAAAAAAATGCAGGTTCAAATGATGATGTTAATGAAGATGAAACAAATCACTATTTTGCAAGTAAATATTTACCCAAAGACACATTACAAATAAAATGTGAAAAACTGATTCGTTCCATATCTCTTGATAAACCTACTATTACTAACTTAGCCGCATTGACTACAAATCAAAATTTATCCCAATTATGGAAAGACGAGAGAAAAAAACGACTGACGGCATCTAACTTTGGATTGATTTGTAAGGCAAAGAATAATGATTCGTTGTGCAAAAAAGTCGCTTATTTGCTTTACGACAATAATATCAAATGTGCTGCAATCGAATATGGAATTAAGCATGAAAAGAAAGCACTAAAAGAATATTGTAAATTGAACCCAAATAGAAGAATATCTAGCTGTGGGTTAATTGTAGATGAGTGTTTTCCATTTTTAGCATGTTCTCCTGACTGACTAGTTGATGATGATGGAGTCATTGAAATTAAATGTCCATACAGTCTTAAAAACTTAAATCCTCAAGAAGCAATTACCAACGGTTTGCTAAATTATTACTCGACTGAAGGGAAACTAAGATTAACCAGGTCCAGGGAATACTGATCATTGCAAAACGCGAGTGGTGTGATGTAGTAGTATATAGTTCCTTGGGATTGCATGTGGAAAGAATTTACAAAAATGCATGCTTTCGGGAAGAAAATATGCTGGCTAGATTAAAAGAATTTTACTTATATTATTTACTTCCTGAAATAGTGGATCCCGTATATCCCAAACCAATTACAAAGCGTTACTAGAATTACACTGAAATCGTTAAAAGTAGTAATTCATGTTACGAAAGTAGGGGTTTATATTTGTCGTTAAAATTTTTTGACAACGGATTGGTTAAAAACACAAACTTTTACACAAAATGCGACAAATATAAAAATTATGTTGTATGTAAATTTAATTCCTTAATTCACAAAGACTTGAATATAGACGATTTTGATACCCTTACTGGGACGCAATGGCTTACTGAAGCTATAATTAACGCTAGCCTACATACACTAGTGAAATATAAGGACCAGTGTACTGTGGTTACAAGTGACCAATCGTATGCGATTTTTAATTACGGAGATGAACTGGAAATATCATTTTTGAAGAGGTAACAATAACAATGGAATTAATTAGTAATACCAGTTCATATTAACAGAAACCACTGGTGTGTGATTTATGTGAATTTTAAGGAAAGCACCTTTTTCTTTCTGGATCCAAGAGGCAGCACTATTTCAAAAACTTCGGAGCGTTACAAGAGCATTTTTTCGGAGTTTGTCGAAAAGTATAATAAAATTAAAAGTACCAAATTGCCTTATGGTTTGAAAAATACCATAAAAGATCATATTAAACCAAGGGATACACATAACTGTGGTGCTTATGTAATATATTTTGTGTATGTATATATTAAAGGCAAACAACAAACAAACATTTACAACACTTGAACACATGAACAATTTTAGAGATGACATAAAAAGCGAGTTATTAAAAAATTCCGAACATAACGTAAATATGTGTCTTATATGTGGCGACTTATCAAATGATTTGCCCAATAAATGCAAATATTGTACGAGACAATTTCATACGATATGCACCAAACTTCCCGACAACATATGCGAATTGCGCAAACAATTTCACATTTGAATACTTTGACTAGCAGCTGGTCGGGAGGGCATTGATAAGGTTGAAAAATCCCACATCTGATTACTTTCTCTGAAGTCAGCTGTCAAAGGCTACAACCTGGTAATCATATAAAATCGGAATCAACTCGGAATTCCCTAATTTATTTTCTGAGTGTTGCTTATTGTATGAGTGTTTTCATATTCAAGTAATAGGTCTAAAAACTGGCAGTTTTCGAAAAGACCTATTATCAAAAATATTTTCTTTCTAAAAAATGTTACCTTCGATCGGTTTCAAATTATGTTATAATGGAATGGATTCAAGGTAACGTTTCTTAAAAAATAATATTCTTAAGAAATTTAAAGAAAAAATTAAAAAAGTACCGAATTCTAGACGCTAGTAGTTGAGTACAATAACACATACAAAGAGTAACATTTAAAAAAAAATAGTTACATCCGAGTTGAGGCCGATTTTACATGGATACCCTACTATAGCATGTTTGCTTTATTCATATACATCTCAATAATAATTTCTTAGAAAATCACGTAGACAAAATGGTCACCTGGTATAATAGCATCAGTGATTATTTCTATGTAACTTACCAATCCAATTATTCTTAATGATGGATTTGTTTTAAGACACACTAGATTAAAATCTAACTAATACCCTACTCTACCAGCTTAGTAAGAACTCTATCCGAAATATTTATAGCGTAGAATGTTCTAATTTATATAACATACTCTGCCCATTACCTGGTGTAACAAATGATTTCAGTAACAATCAACGATATATTGGCCAGTACAAACATTATTTAAAAAGTTATTATTTAAACATCTTAATCCCTTGCTTCATTTTTTGGGCCGGGCTGAACAATCTTTTCAGTGATTAGAAATAATTAATCCTCCTGAGGTCTATAAAACACCCCAGAAATAAATGAAGTTTTGTTAAAGTTTATTTTTATTCAAAGTTGCTCTACCGGCATAAAAACTTACGTTCAATGGCTCAAAGTCAATGGACGATTTCAGATAGATCCCAACTCCACCTCCTTCCTAATAAAGTTATACCCGTCAATATGTAATGAACCATTATCAATATGTTCGTTTAGCCATGTCTCGCTTACTCCTACTAAATCATAATTTTCCTGTAAAACAAAAGTCTTGAGATCAAAGAATTTATTAGTTAAAGATCTTACATTATAAAAAACAGAACATAAATATTTCATGAAACTTGAAATAAGAATAGTAAATACAAAACATATTAATTGGCCACAAAAACCAAACACAAAAAAGTTGAGACATGTAGTTCCCAACAGATAGTAAATTCCTTATACTATTAATCAAGATTTAGGAGGATATTAAATCAAATAAATTAATGTAATGGTTAATCCATTGAAGTAAACATTAAAAAGACAAAAACACCTATTGTTTGGTGTGCGGGCAAACCAATAGTGGACTGTATCTAATACCAACAACTATGCAAAATGATGGTGATAAATGTTATAAAATCCAAAACTTACCAAGTGTTGAAGGAAGAATCGTGACCACACCACTGTCGGGCGATTGTAGGGAAGGGGGAGATAATATGAGGGAACGACGGGAAAATCGGCGACACTCGTAGGCGTATTTTATTCCTCACAACACAAATAATTAACAACTATAATAACTACTCTAAGTATCGTAAATAAATGAATACTGCATTCGCGAGGAGAAAGTGTTTGTCTTGTCTCAAAAACTGTCTGCTTCACACTATGATAAATTCTATAACAAAATGTGTTTTTATCAACAGTGCGTTTTTTTGTTCTTTAACTTGAATACCAGTAATTATACAGGGTGGCGCAAAGATTCCCCCCGGGCTGAACTAAGTTTCAGAATAAATACAAAAAATAACAAAAATAAAAATTCTATACTAAAACTACACTAAACTACTATAATGATATGAAAAAAAAAAAAAAATTAAATTATTGCAATGGCAAAGGGCAGACCTTAGTGACAGGTCTCCTATAAGTCCCGTGTTTAGTGCGAACATCAACTACTCTGACGATATGATCGCGTCCGGGATATACCTGATCTATAAAGCCTAAAGGCCACTGAAGAGGTGGCGTATTTGGTTGCTTCAGCACAACAATAGTGCCTACTTTAACAGGGTTGTTATCCGTATTCCAACGCTGCCGAGTTTGCAACGTAGTAAGATACTCTAAATGCCACCTTTTCCAAACATCTTGGACCATTCGGTCGATCATTTGGAACCTATCTAATCTATTAATATTGAGATCAGTGAGATCAGAAGCAGGGAGACTGGTAAGGGGAGTTAATGTCAAAAAGTGCGACGGAGTCAAAGCTACAGGGTCAGCAGGATCGGAACTAAGTACACATAAAGGACGTGAATTTAGAAGACCTTCAATTTGAACAAGCAAAGTATTGAATTCTTCATAAGTCAATAGCTGATTGTGTATTACTTTGTACAGATGAGTTTTGACAGATCTGACATTAGATTCCCAAAGCCCACCCATATGGGGGCACCTGGAGGTATCAGTTTCCATTGAATTCCCCTAGTAGCTAGTTCACTAAAAACTGAATCATTGTGTTCTGAAGATGTCAATAATTGGTAAAGTTCATCCAAAACTGCCTTGGCACCGATAAAGTTAGTACCATTGTCAGAATGAATTTCTGAAATGGCTCCACGTCTAGCAATAAAGCGCTTGAAGGCTTGAAGAAAATTGGGCGTGGACAAATCTGTGACAAGCTCGAGATGCACGGCTTTGGTTGCCATGCATACAAACAAACAAATGTATGCTTTGACAGGACGAACTCCTCGTTTGCGATAAGGAATTATCTGTACAGGACCGGCATAATCGCATCCAGTGCGTAAAAATGGTTTGGCCTGTTCTACTCGAAAACTAGGGAGATTTCCCATCACGGGAATTTGAGGTCTTGGCTTTAATCGAAAACAACTATTGCATTTCTGAATCCTATATCTAACAACACTACGAGCTGATAGAATCCAATAGCGCAATCTAAGCAAAGAAAGAACTAGGTGTGGGCCAGTATGAAGATTTATTCTATGATAGTGATCTATGAGAAGTTCTACTAAATGATCGTTTTTTGGGAGTAGTATAGGATGCTGCTTATCAAAAGTTAAATTAGCATGAGCCAGCCTACCTCCAATTCGAATTATATCGTCTTTCAAAAAAGGACGTAAGTGTCTTAAAGATTTCGGAACAATATTTTTCAGGAGTGAAGATATCTCTGAGTGAAAATGTCGGCGTTGAACTATTTTGATTAGCGTATGTTCCGCCACTTCCGAGTCAGAAACAGTAATTGAGGGAGCTATCGGCAATAATTTTAGAAATCTGAGGACATAAACAGTAGATCTTAATAGTCGGATCCATTTTGAGCTACGCATAATTAGTGTATAAAATGGATTGTCTATATTTTCAGAAACCACCAAAGAAATTACTTTACACTCTGGTAGATTTTCTTTCAAATGGGCTGTAATAATTGGCCATTCAGGAAAATCTAATTTTAACCATGGAGGACCACTTTTCCAAGAAGTGTTAGCTATAAATTGAGAAGGAGTTAAACCTCTAGACAGGCAATCACTAATGTTATTTTTTCCATTTACATGGAACCACGAACTGGAATCTGTTAACGATTGTATCTGGGCCACCCGATTTGATACAAAAGTTTGTAACTTGGACGGATGAGATGCGATCCAATTGAGAGTGACCATAGAGTCTGACAACGCATAAATACGGGTAATATTTAAGCGAGACTCATAACAATCTACAATAAAACCAAGTAGTTTTGAGAGCAAATGAGCGGCGCAAATTTCTAATCTAGGAATTGAAATAACTTTCATTGGAGAAACCTTTGATTTGGCACACAGGAGATTGACTTGCACTTCTCCACTGGCATTGCTGCTACGAATATAGACAACAGCCCCATAAGAAGTTAAACATGCATCCGCGAAACCTACTAAAACTACGGGCTGTTGCAATGTAACACCTATATGACGTGGGAGTTTAAAATCTAAAAGATGAGGTAATTCTACAGAAAATTGATTCCAACGGTGTAATATATCAGGAGGGCAGGGATCATCCCAATCTAGATGCAAAATCCAGCAATCCTTAATCAAAAGTTTGGCTAATAATGTGACCGGGGCTAGGAATCCTAAGGGGTCATAATAACGAGCAACAGTTGACAAGATGTTGCGTTTAGTACAGGGTCTATCAGATAAATCGAAAGAAAATGACAATAAATCAGAACTCGGATGCCATTGTAAACCTAATACCTTAAGTATGTCAGTTTCAAAATTCACCATATCGGTCGTTTGAATCTCTGTCGGAATTTCTTCTATTAATCGTTTTGAATAGGTCGCCCATTTAACTAATTGGAAACCTCCTTTATGAAATAATTCAACTAATTGATGATGTAGAGTAATAGCCACGCTATCCGAGAATACACTTGACACAAGATCATCTACGTACATATCTCGTTTAACTACTTCTGAAGCTAGAGGGAATGAGATTTTTTCATCGTCAGCTAATTGGTGTACAGTACGAAGGGCTAGAAATGGAGAGGTTTTAACACCGAATGAGATAGTGTTCAATTGATAAACACCCATGGGTTCATCTGGAGAGAACCTCCAAAGAATTTTTTGAAATCTTCGATGATCTTCCCTCAAATTAATTTGTCTGTACATCTGCCGAATGTCTGCGGTGAAAGCGACCTCAAACAGTCTAAAGTTTAAAAACATCGTGCAAACATCTGACTGCAATTTCGGACCAGTGTACAGTAAATCGTTCAAGGAATAAAGAGAATCAGTCTTGCAAGAAGCATCGAAGACGATACGGACTGGAGTTGTACGAGAGTCCCTTTTAAACACTGCGTGGTGAGGAATGAAGTAGTGCGCCTCAGATCTATCATTTTCTACAACTTTGGACATATGACCTTGGATTAGATAGTCTCGAATTATTTCTGTATATTGGTTTCTAAGAGTAGGATCCTTATACAACCTTTTTTCTAATGACAAAAATCTTTGAACAGCTGTGGTATACGAGTCTTCTAAGAACGAACTATCTATTTTAAAAGGTAGAGCTACTGTATACCTTCCGGAAGTGTCCCGGCTATAGGTAGTTTCAAAGAATTTTTCACATTCCAAATCGTCGGGATCGATTACCGTTGCAGACGGTAGATCCTCAACCTCCCAGAACCTTTGAACTAACTTTTCGATAGAGGGTTCGAAACTAATACAAAAATTATGAGTATTAATAAAGGGGGATAAAGCGGGAGCTGAACCCGTTACTACGAATCCTAGAGTGGTTTCAATTGCTACTGGGGTATTTGGGGGACCAAATATGCGTTTTTCACCTATCAAATGAGCAAATAAATCTGCTCCAAGAATTCCATCAATTTTATGTGGGAGAGAAAAATTATTATCAGCCAGTGGCAGTGAGGTCAAAGGAGACAAACCATCCAAATTAACCTGGACAGAAGGTAACATCTCGGTAATTTTATCAACTACCAATAACTCTACAGTGTACCTTTTGGTTGTATCAAATTGAGAAATGACTACTATAGTTGAACATCCATGTACAAAATTACGAGCGGAACCAAATCCTTATACATGTGTGTGACATTTTGATATGGAAAGTTTCAAACGGCGACTAAATTCTAGAGAAAGAAAATTCGCTTGACTACCACTATCAATTAGAAAGCGAGCTTCGTGAAAATTACCGAAACCATCTAAAACATGCACCTTCGCTGTAGAGAATAATACGGTATTGTTACAAGAAGAATTATGATTATGTGCAAATGAACAACAATTTACTAATGGAGGCGTTGGATGATCAATGGACGAACTACTATCCCTGCTTAAGGTAGGGGATGAGGTTTGTGCTGCAGCAATAGTTGCTCCAGACCCCTCTGAATTACCGGCCATTGACCGACTTGATTCGCCTCTACTATTGGAAGGATTAACTATGTTTTGTTGAGCTGGTGTAAAATGTAACAAGCTATGGTGTTTAAGATGGCATATTCTACAAGCATACCTGCTTTTACAGTTGATAACCTTATGTGACAATAGACAATTTAAACAAAGATTGTTGTTTCGAACAAGTTGGTAACGTTCCTCAGGAGACAGTTCTAGAAATTTAGGACATTTGACAATTGAGTGCAAATTGACTTTACAGATCACACATTTAAAACTAGTATTGTCTTGAACAATGAAAGAATGTGTTACTCTGGAGGTGCTGCGACTACTTGGAGTATTACTACTATGGAGAATTGAACTCTGTTTATTGTTACTACCACTGGATTTATAACCACTACTACTACTAGTCCTACAACAAATTTTAGCTTGCTCTCTTACAAAATCTACTATTTCTTTATAAGAAGGCATCTTAGATGTTCTTTTAGTGTTTTCAAATAATCGGTGGTTTTGGGAATATCTAATTGACATAATGCCGTTACCGCAGGATGAAATTTTTCTAAAAACAAGTTTAAAGTATTCGCATTTTCAATAGGAGCTTGCTTAAAGTTGAACAGTTGATCTAAAAAGGTGTTAGCTATAGTGCGTTTATCTTCAAATTTATCATTAAGCGCTTTAAAGATAACTTGATAATTATCAGGTGTGGGAGGAACGCCTGAACATGCAGACAGAGCAGTACCGCTCACACAACCCATCAAATAATTAACTCTATCCATGTCAGTTAACTCTGGGTTGTTATGTATCATACTATTATAACATTGTATAAACCGAGGCCAATCTTTAACTTCCCCACTAAATTTCGGAAGGGGTATGTCTGGTAATCTACGTTTAACTCGATGCTTTGTGATACATTTGAACTAGCACTACTACCACTATCACTAGCATTTAACCTTTTTGCTACATGTTGTATATGACATAGTAACTCGTCAAATGTTTCTAATACTTGATAATTCGGAACATATGCTGCATTTAGCTCATACTCTAATGTATTTATTTCATCTAAAAGGTCTAAAAAGTTGGTTTTAGTTGATTCCAAAGTTTTATATCTAAGTTTAAATTGACCGATTTTATCAGGCGTCGAAACGTCCTTACTATTATCAAACAATTTTTGAATGCGAGCGAAATACTGTTCCTTCTTTGCAATTAAAATAGCTAATTGTTGTTGCTTTCTTGCGGCCATCCTGTATATTTACTAAATAGCTTTTGAAAATACACCCTGTATATATGTGAAATAACGTAAATGATTACTAAACAACACAACACTTATCTCATTAAATGCTTGAAATAATATTTATAAAGGAAAATAAACCACACAAAAATATACGTTTTTAGCTTTGAATTTGAAATGCACTGTATATAAAACAAACTATTTTATTCTAATAGGGAACTTTACTATAATTCGTAATAAACTAGGAATGAAATGTTTTACCTAATTTTTTTTTGAATAAGCAAAAACTTAATCCTTGAGACAAGCAAAACACTACTACTGAAAAACTAACTATTAATTTTCAAACAATAAGAAACTCACTAATATATCTAATTTTAATTTGTAACTATTCCAAAACGTGAAAAGGAAAATCTAATTTCTAATTATTTTTAATGGAAAATACTAAATAGGAAGAATCTAGGCTCGAATTTGGACCAATAAATATTTGGTGTGCGGGCAAATCAATAGTGGACTGTATCTAATACCAACAACTATGCAAAATGATGGTGATAAATGTTATAAAATCCAAAACTTACCATGTGTTGAAGGAAGAATCGTGACCACACCACTGTCGGGCGATTGTAGGGAAGGGGGAGAGAATATGAGGGAACGACGGGAAAATCGGCGACACTCGTAGGCGTATTTTATTCCTCACAACACAAATAATTAACAACTATAATAACTACTCTAAGTATCGTAAATAAATGAATACTGCATTCGCGAGGAGAAAGTGTTTGTCTTGTCTCAAAAACTGTCTGCTTCACACTATGATAAATTCTATAAAAAAATGTGTTTTTATCAACAGTGCGTTTTTTTGTTCTTTAACTTGAATACCAGTAATTATACAGGGTGGCGCAAACACCTATTCAATAGCTTCTGATAGTAGTACATAGCAAATTTAATTGTCCTACCCAGGTAAAAATAGAAAAAGCTAAAGTATAGATATGGCGAACAGTTTAATTAAATATACACGTATATATATATATATATATATATATATATGTTATATTATATTTTAACCATGTACATATCTTATTATTGTTAAGTTTCTAATCAGTAAAGTCTCACAGGTAATACGACACCGTCACTGATAAAATTATAAATTGTATCATATTCTCTTTTATTATCATTTTAATATGATATTTTAACGCTCTAAAGTCACGTACGAGTTTTGGATTACTGTGAGAACTGCAGACGAAATCAAAATTCAATTTTATCAACACTAATGTCAAATCAGCATCCCAAGATATTATAAATAGGACTGAATAGCATACGCTCTTCAGTCTGCATTATTTTGTTGAACTCAGTGTTCCTGATACGAGCTTCACAAGTATTTTAGTAAAGTTAACTTCTATTGTTTTAAACCTCATAAGCTATACGCTTCTAATTTCAACAAGTAATTCTAAGTGATTATTGTATAAATTATAACCAATATAACAATTGTGATTTTAATCAATAAAATAGTTTTTAAAAACACAAACAGTGATTATCAGATATAACAATTGGCGCAGTCGGTAGGATCCGCAAAACATTATCAGAACACGAGTATTCCAACTGGTAATGGTGGATTTCATCCTTCAACGGAAAAAGAACCGTAATTCCTACAACAAATCGAAGAATAATCATTCGCTCAAGAGAAACAAGCAACTAGTTATAAGAAACAAGCAACTTCTACGCACGAATCAACTGGTACTATACTATGGAAAAAATCCTGTAAGTACATTTTAACATTGAATCATTTTTAAGTGCGAATTTATTTTATTTATTTTTCGTACTTTTTGTCGCGTTAAGACAAAGTCCGATTATCTAATATAAACCTTTCCTAAAAACCCAAACGAAGTAAACTTTTAAAATGGCAAACGAACAAGTACAACAAGTACGACAAGTACAAGAAGTACAAGAAATAGAACCGTACAGACTTTCTGAAATTTTTTCTATCATTCCCGAATTTGAGGGCGACCAAATCTTTCTGAATACTTTTTTGAATGCTTGTGACCATGCCCACCACATGGCCATTAACGATCAACAGATCTTATTAACTTTACACATAAAAAATAAGCTCCGTGGGCGAGCAGCCCAGCTAATTAATTCTAGAAACCCAGCCACTTGGGCTGAAATCAAACAACTGCTGTCAGTTCATTTCGGAGATTCACGGGACCAGACGTCTCTAATCCAAGACCTGCAACGAATCAAACAACAATGAATCACCTTTAACATTCTTCTCTCGCTTGCAAACTCACAATGCCAAGATGCACGCATCAATTCAAAAGACTAATTTGACGCCTGAACAGACGCTCAGTCTCAACTTATCGAGACAATGACTCTAAACACCCACCTTACTGGTCTAGAACCAAACATAGGCAAAATAATAAGAGCAGGAAACTTCCCCGAGTATGCTTGAAGCGTCTCAACGCATCAGGCGAGAGCTTCAACTCTCCTATTTCGAAAACCAAAAATTCAATAAACCAAATAACTCTCGTGATATTCAAGCCCCTATCAAAAAACCGAATGTTCAATCCTTTACAAAAACATGTTCTTACTGCAAGAGAACAGGGCACGTCATTAACGAATGCCGAGCTCGTCAACAACCTTCTCAATCACATAATTACCTAAATTTCACCCCACAAAATAAAATTCCGAATTTTCAAAGGCAATATGCCGCTCCACAACAACAGCAGCAGAGGCCATTCCCCCAACAAATATTCTCAAATTACAACCAGAGACCCAATTAACCTTTCAACAGACCCAGCCAATTTCAACCCCGACCGTCTGTAATTCAACCAAACCCGAATTTCAGTCGAAATAATAACCAACCACGAACGCATCACATAAATTACCCAATACAAAACCATTCGAATGATGATTACCAAGGAGACGCAAATACTGAACTCCAAGAATTCCCATATGAGCACCAAGAGTATTTTTCAGAAGAACAATACCAATATCCCAATTCTCAGGATTTTCAATTAGGTTCCCAAGCTTCTCAAGACCCCCCAGATTACCAGACCCAGTACCCCGAACTTTTCCCCTAGGAAAACCCCGTTATGTTCCCAGAGACGACCCCGGACAATTACAACGCGATTTCAGGCCTAACATCTCAAATCCAATCAATAAACTTAGACGATTTCAATTCGCACCTAACTTCCCAGAACAGGGATTCATGTAAACACATTGTCCAAATCGCTATTAACCGTCAAATTAAAAAACCTGTACTACATCAAAGATATCACTAACACATTTAACCTGTTGATCGATACCGGTGCAGGAATTTCAATTTTTAAAGAAAAAACCGCGGAAAAAATTTTGAACACATTTCCTGAAAATGCCGTTATTCAAGGAATAACTAGTGAAAAAATTTTAATAACAGAATCAAAACTTATTCCATTTAATATAGGCGACCCTCACAAAGTTTACATTTACAACCTCGGCATAGAATTTGACGGACTCCTCGGAGCAGACTTTTTGGGACATTATGATTGTATAATAAACATAAAGAAAAGGGAACTTACTACAAACTTTAAAACAGTTCCCTTGTATAAGGCAGGTGAAGAATCTGACGAACCCACAGTTGTCAGTAATAACACAAATTATAATTTAAATTTTAAAAACAAAAACATATTTATTCAACCTCGCACAGAACAAGTTTTCAAACTAAATTGCAATTTAATAAGTACTGATGCTATACTGCTAGCACAGGAAAAAGAAAAAGTTAGGCTACCTGATGCACTAGTCAAAATTAATGAAAAAGGCGAATTTTTAACGTCCGTAATTAACGCTAACGCAATACCAAAAATTATCGACTTTTCTGACTTAAAACTAGAACCGATAACACAGTTCGAACTAGCTTGTAACATGAATATTTCTAATACCAACTCAGATCAACTTCAAAATAACGTTACGGATAGACTTTACGAAATTCAAAATCAATTACGATTAGACCATCTTAACGACGAGGAAAGAGAATCAATTACCGATTTATGTCTCAAATTTTCTGATATCTTCTACCTAGAAGGCGATTCGCTAACTTTTACAAACGAAATAAAACACGCGATATACACTAATAACGCCAAGCCCGTCTTTACTAAATCGTACAGATACCCTCAAGTCCATAAGGAAGGAGTAAAACACCAAATTACCGAAATGCTTAATCAAGGTATAATCCAACCATCTATCTCACCCTGGTCCTCTCCAGTGTGGGTTGTGCCGAAGAAGCTCGACGCTTCGGGCAAGCAAAAATGGAGAGTCGTCATCGACTATCGAAAACTGAATGAGTTAACCGTTGACGACAGTTACCCTCTGCCTAACATCTCAGACCTCCTCGACCAGTTAGGAAAGTGTGAATACTTCACCACTTTAGATCTCGCGTCTGGTTTTCACCAGATCGAAATTGATAAAAAAGACATCCAAAAGACAGCATTTTCTGTAGAAAATGGCCATTACGAATTCGTTCGTATGCCATGTAATGAAATATGCAATACTACAGGAATACTGTATACTTTCATTCCAGTTTAACTTATTTTAATCATGCATGGATCAAGTAGTTCAGTTTTAGATTAGTTCAATACCTGATTAGTTCTTTTTTTTAACTTTTATTTCTGACTTCACCAGGCCGCAACTTGCGTGCCGTGTGCATTGCGTGCCGTGTGCAAACCACGTGACCGTGATTTTTGGGTATAAAATAGCTAGCCAGAAACCAGTAAATTCAGAGCTTGGCTTTCACCTTTCTCGAGTGTATTGAACTGGGATAACCGGAAGATCAAGTTTCTCCGGCGCCGTGGCAGCCGCTGGCCAAGTATCTGTTAGGGAGGATTCGAGTGCGTTGAACTGGACCTCCTCTTAGATTGATTCGAGTGTATTGAACTGGATCTCTCTTGAAACAGATTTCTTTGTCGCGTCTGTTATGTCCTGGAACTTCGATTAGAGAATTGGGGTTACGACGACGTACATAGAGGAAATATGTTACACACTCTCTCTCTCTCTCCGATTACTATGATGTACTTATGTAATAACAAGATTGTCGCAACCTAAGCCATAAAAGATACGACCACACTGTACATATAATTATTAGGAGAATAAATGTCTTATTTTGGATCTGGATTTTAATTAATATTAACATTGAACACTGGAATAATCTCCAAACCAGCTACCCGAGCAAAACAAGCATCACAGCCATTTGGTCTAAAAAACGCACTCTCCACCTTCCAGCGCATTATGAACAACATTCTTTTAGGCATTCAAAACGAGCGCTGTCTCGTTTATATGGATGACATAATTATATATTCACCCACCATTCATGAGCATGTTTCCAGACTCAGAAGTATTTAAAAGATTAAGGAAAGCTAATCTCAAAATCCAGCCGGATAAATGCGAATTCCTCAGGAAGGAAGTAGCTTATCTAGGCCATCTCATCACCCAAGATGGAGTCAAACCAAACCCTTCAAAAATTGAATGTATCCAAAACTTTCCGGAACCAAAAACCCAAAAAGACATCAAATCCTTCTTGGGACTCGCCGGATATTACAGGCGTTTTATCCCTAACTTTGCCAAAATTTCTAAACCCCTTACTAAATTATTGCAAAAAGACATCCCATTTAATTTCGATTCAACTTGTAAAAATTCTTTTGACGAACTCAAAAACGCATTGACTTCTACCCCAATTTTAATATACCCAAATTTCGACGAAACCTTTCTCATAACAACAGATGCTAGCGCGTACGCTATTGGCGCTGTACTTTCCCAAGGACCCATAGGCAAAGACCTCCCTATTGCTTATGCATCGCGAACCGGAAGAAAATTTATACTCATCACTGACCATCGACCATTAACGTGGCTATTCTCGATTAAAGATCCCGGTAGCAGACTCGCACGTTGGCGCCTCAAGCTAGAGGAATATGATTATGAGATCATATATAAGCCAGGAAAAATTAACAAGAACGCAGACGCTTTACCCCGTATTAAAGTAAATCATGTACAAAAATGTATAGCGGGCCATAACAATATCCAAAATTTAGATGACTCATCTGACACAAACGACAACCCTGAAGAAACTTCACCAGAACAAATAACCCAAGAATACGACACATTCGAAAAATTGTATCAGACAACCTCTCTCATTGACTACACAAAAATTACATTTTCAAACAACCAATTACTTGACAAAGACCACAAAAACATAATAACGTTCTTTCAACAAGACAGTCTACAAGATTTCCACTATAGAATTATAGAGGACATTTTTGAAGAAAACCCTGACTTTACCAACAATAAAATTAACATTCTTTCCAGTAAAACCATAAAGAAACGATCATACTATATCGTACCTTTACCTTTCGATCCCGGTTCAGCTATATTACAACTCTTCGTTACAATATATAAAAACAAAAACGACATTGACCCATCTAAGACATATTACGTCGAAAATAACCTAAATTTACCCATTCTTGAAATTTTATCATTTATTTTCAGTGACAAAGACATAAAACTAGTTATATGTCAAGACATTGTCAGAACCCCTGACGAAGACCAAATTCCTATAATACTGAACCAATTTCATGCTGGTAAAAACAATCTTCACCGTGGCATAAACGAAACTATTCGTAGAATAAAAAATAAGTACAACTGGAACGGATTAACGAAGGACGTAGAAAAATTTATAAAATCTTGCGAAATTTGTCAAAAGACAAAAATTTTACGAAAAAGTCTTGATAACCCTTTGGTTATCACTGAAACACCTAAAACCCCTTTCGAACGTGTCAATATCGACATCATCCAAGTTCCCACCAAATATTACGCTCTAACCATTAGAGACGAATTAACCAAGTTCACCCAAGCTTACGCTATACCCGACAAAACTGCTAAATCTATCGTAAACACTCTCTTGCTCTACTTTCAACATTTTGGTACACCCCTTCGTATACATTGCGATTGTGGAAATGAATTTGACAACATGCTTCTCAAAGACCTTTGTACCCTTTACAATATTAAACTGACTTTCTCTAGCGTACATCACCCGCAATCTAACGGCTCGATTGAGAGATTTCACGCAACGCTTATGAAAATGATTAGAGCCAATAAATCAGAAAACCCCAACGAACATCCATTAACCGTTTTACCATACGCTATCATTTGTTACAACAACTCTACTAACAAAACGCACGGTTTCACCCCGTACGAACTAGTATTCGGGCACACCTCAAGCCGTCCACCCGAAACGCTCTATAATCAGAAAGAATTAATATCAAAATACGTACGAGATCTAAACAACAGAATCTCGCACTATTATAAAATAGCCCGCACAAGAACAGAACTGCAAAAAGAAAAGGCCAAGGCACGATTCGATAGACACGTAACAGGTAATTTTGAATTTAATATAGGCGATAAAGTTTATGTCAAAGAGAGTCAAATAAAGAATAAGCTCGGAAACAAATTCAATGGACCATTCATAATTAAGGAAATTCTAAGAAATTCCGCTATACTTTATAACCCCGAGACTGAACAAAGTACAAAAACCAACTTTGATAGAATGAAACCATACTTTGAAAATTAATTTATTTTTCAGGTTTCTTCTACTGCTTAAAGCAGTATCACCTCAATACACGATCGAAACTATTAACAACACCCTAGGAATATACTATCACGAAGAAGACCGCATCGAAATATCAAACGACAAATGGACGCTTTTAGTTTACAAAGACATAGAACCAATCAAATTGACCCTTCACCACAACAAGAACATTCTAAACGATATGATAACGACATTTGAAACTGACAACCCCCGTATGACATCATTTCGATCAGAAATCCAAACACACATTAGCCTTTTAACCCAAATCTCACAATCTTTAGAGTTAAAGGTTGAAGAAATATTCGCGGGCACAAAACGCTATAAACGCGGCATTTTAAATGGAATAGGGACAGTATGAAAAACTATCACAGGTAATCTAGACGCCTCTGATGGTGAATACTACACAAATTGTATTAACAAACTAATGAGCGACGAACACCAATTAGAAAATTTACTAAAAAACCAAATTTCGGTAACAACCTCAGTAATAAGGAGTTTTAATTCAACCGTCCAGAAATTAAAAATAGACGAGGAAACCTTTAATAAGGTCATCAGGGAAATCGAAATTTCAATCTACGACATATCAAACGATTTAGCGTACATTGAATCGAAATTACGAGTACTCGAGTTATGTGAATCTTTGATGGAAAGTTACATGTTTTTAGAAAATAATTTAGATAACATTTTAAATTCAATTACGTTTGCAAGATTAAAAATCTTACATAGTTCAATAATCACTCCGAAAGATCTGGTCACTTCTCTTCAAGAAATATCTCAGTCTTTACACAAGAACAACTTGCCAATAACTCCACAAATTTCAAAAATAGCTCAATATTTTGACATAATAGAACTCCAATTTTTTCAAGCTGGAAGTAATATTTGTTTTAAAAATTCCGTTAACAGAACCAGAAAGATATACCCTCTACCACCTTTATCCCATTCCTATATTAGATAATCGAACAGGACTTCATCATATCCTGTCAACTACGCATAAATATATAGCCAAAGACGATGATTCTTTGTTATTTGTACCTCTCCCAGATGTCGACAACTGCAAAACGCTAAACCCAAGTACAAGACTTTGTTCGAATGTGCTTCCATACCCCATAGACAGTGATGCGATATGTGAAGCCCAAATCCTAAGACAATTAAGTGTAGTGCCCCGGACTTGCCAGTCAAACTTGCTGTTTGCTAAAGACTATAACATACAAAAACTCAAAAACAATAAGTGGCTAATATCAATCTCAGACAATTTACCGGTTACAGTGAAGTGCAACAATAGAGACCTTACGACGAAAATAATAAATATGAACTCTATCTTAACCCTACAACCAGAATGCAGCGCTTTCATAGGCAGCACCAGAGTACATGCATCCTCATATCAACAGGACAACGTCAGTTACAGCAACCACGCAGTACGGATACTATACGATTGTTGCAACCATTTACCGGAGAACCATAAACTTCCAACGTTAAAACCACTAAAGTTGAGCAATCTTAATACGGACGATTTAAATATTGCTAAACATAAGTTAGATCAATACTCTGACGATTTAGATAAGCTAATCAACGAACCATTTTTGACCAAAAATATTTCCTGGTTCACCTATTTAACCATTTAACCATTTAAGCATATTACGCTTATTATTTTGTATATAATGCAAATGTAAGAGGAGAAGAAGGGACGTAAAAATTGGCATCACCTCATCAAACGGTCAACCACCGCAACCTCCACCACCAAAGTCTAGGCTACTACGTGGATACGGACATCTACTACCCAAAAGAAGACCCAGTGTAAATATCAAAGAACCTACCGAAGATATCGAATTAAATTCTAGTTTCAGTAAAGATTACGCTTAAAAGTTGACCCATACCATCAACTTTTTTATAAAGAAGGGAGCTGTTATATTATATTTTAACCATGTACATATCTTATTATTGTTAAGTCTCTAATCAGTAAAGTCTCACAGGTAATACGACACCGTCACTGATAAAATTATAAATTGTATCATATTCTCTTTTATTATCATTTTAATATGATATTTTAACGCTCTAAAGTCACGTACGAGTTTTGGATTACTGTGAGAACTGCAGACGAAATCAAAATTCAATTTTATCAACACTAATGTCAAATCAGCATCCCAAGATATTATAAATAGGACTGAATAGCATACGCTCTTCAGTCTGCATTATTTTGTTGAACTCAGTGTTCCTGATACGAGCTTCACAAGTATTTTAGTAAAGTTAACTTCTATTGTTTTAAACCTCATAAGCTATACGCCTCTAATTTCAACAAGTAATTCTAAGTGATTATTGTATAAATTATAACCAATATAACAATTGTGATTTTAATCAATAAAATAGTTTTTAAAAACACAAACAGTGATTATCAGATCTAACATATATAAAAACATCGTCACGTTTTTTACTCTGAACAGAAAAGATTATTATTTTTTAAATATAAGACAAGTTTTTATTTTCCTTAGAGGAAAGTGTTTAAATAGATAAGGAATAATAAAAAATCTACCAAGTCGATGAACTGCTGTGAACATTAGTCCCAGTCGTCCCGGCTGCGTATTGGAATTTTTTTATTATTAACTGCAGCATAAATTTTTCCATCGTGACTCCAAACATGTCTCTTACCATATTTAGTTGATGCAAATTTAAACAGTTCTAAGGCTGAATGGGTCAAATCTTCTTTTATGAGTAATTTTTTCTAGCTAAATACATTCCAACGAACTTTATAAGATAAGAATCGTATTAAGACAGGTCGTGGTTGATCAGAATTGCGAACTTTACCAATTCGATGACATCTCTCCATATCAGCAGCTGCTGAGATATTGATCTGAAGTTTATCATTTAGAATATCTAATATGTTTTGTTCTAGAGTATTTGTACTTTCACTATCGAGCTCCTACCGTAGACCAACAAATTATTGAGTTTGTAATATTGCTCGTGCGAATTACTTCTTAATTCTAGATTATCAATTTTCTTAGTGTTTTCAGTAACTTGTCCAACTATAGATTTCATAGTTTTTTTCAATTTTATCGAATTTTTCATCAATTTGCTTACTTATTGCGTCAGCTTGTTGTTTACATATTTTATATATCGTATCTTCATTGGAAGCAAAATTAGTAGGTCGAGCTTGTTGTGCAACTTGATCTCTAGTTTTCGACATTATGATAAAGTGTGGGTATATCAACGTGGTAGGATTATACAGTTGTTAGATATAATTCCAAACTATAACCTCTTTAATGTAAATAATCACTTATCTCAGTAGTTAAAATTTATTTATCTCTCACAATAACGAGAAATACACTTGGACGAATATTGTTCGACACTATACCATTTTCACTATTTTCAGTTTATTCTTTAGCAGGTAAACTGAACTTCTAATTGATAACTAACACAACACGTGTTTACTCGCTCGTTTCTCACGGAATATAAATTATATCGATATATATATAGATATATATATACAAAAGGAAAGGTGTTATCGCGGGAACAGGACAATAAGTCAAGAATAAAATTCGTGGGCAAGCCCGCAGAAATGACAGTGCAACCGTGTACACGTGTTTCGGACTTTTTGGTCCTCATCAGCACGGTGTAGCTAAGTTGAAAGGATAGGCACAACTTAGGAAAAAACGACACAAATGGAAACCACTGACAGGAAGCCAGTTGCACATTTGTGGCTGCAGTCGGAGGACCTTGAGGTTTCAAGGCAACAACCAACATTGCCACGGAGGCAAACTGTAAGCCGCCTGCGTGGAGTTCCATAGCCCAAGGTAAAATACAAAAGGAAAGGTGTTATCGCGGGAACAGGACAATAAGTCAAGAATAAAATTCGTGGGCAAGCCCGCAGAAATGACAGTGCAACCGTGTACACGTGTTTCGGACTTTTTGGTCCTCATCAGCACGGTGTAGCTAAGTTGAAAGGATAGGCACAACTTAGGAAAAAACGACACAAATGGAAACCACTGACAGGAAGCCAGTTGCACATTTGTGGCTGCAGTCGGAGGATCCTTTCAACTTAGCTACACCGTGCTGATGAGGACCAAAAAGTCCGAAACACGTGTACACGGTTGCACTGTCATTTCTGCGGGCTTGCCCACGAATTTTATTCTTGACTTATTGTCCTGTTCCCGCGATAACACCTTTCCTTTTGTATTTTACCTTGGGCTATGGAACTCCACGCAGGCGGCTTACAGTTTGCCTCCGTGGCAATGTTGGTTGTTGCCTTGAAACCTCAAGGTCCTCCGACTGCAGCCACAAATGTGCAACTGGCTTCCTGTCAGTGGTTTCCATTTGTGTCGTTTTTTCCTAAGTTGTGCCTATCCTTTCAACTTAGCTACACCGTGCTGATGAGGACCAAAAAGTCCGAAACACGTGTACACGGTTGCACTGTCATTTCTGCGGGCTTGCCCACGAATTTTATTCTTGATATATATATATATATATATATATATATATATATATATATATATATTGGCTACCAATTTTTCATGATTTGTAAGGTATAATTCAATGCAGGTCAGGGTATTTGCCCGCTGAGTAGTTGTTTCCTGCAAATCATGTATAATAACACCATATATATATATATATATATATATATATTAAGCTATTATGCTACTAAATTTTTTAATGCATTACCATCTGTTGTACAAGTACTTGAGCGTGAACGTTTTAAATCAGTAATTAAGCGATTACTGATTGATCATGCGTTCTATGATTTTGAAGAATTCTTGTCAACCGATTTTTCTAAATTAACTTTATAAATCCATTATTATCTGTTGTTTGTGTATTTTTTTTTTTTTTTGTGATATGTTATTCTACTATTTATGTGTTTTTACTCAACTCTTGAATTTTGTAACGACAAATATGTTTTCGTATTTTGTCCATATATACTTATATACCTCTGTTTTTTTAAACCTCTATACTTATATTTATATAGGTATATATATATATATTTTTTTTTCTTCTTTTATTTGTATTATACTGACATGTCAAAGCACATCTGTGTATATATGGCCAATAAAGATCTATCTATCTATCTATCTATCTATCTATCTAGATAGATATCTATCTATCTATCTATCTATCTATCTATCTATATATATATATATATATATATATATAATATCGATAGCAATCCTCTCAAACTGGGCTCAGACATTATATTGCTTCATTTGGTGCCTACTCATTGGCCCTTTGGTGGCTGCACAAACCTTGCATTTGTGACACCATGCTTCCACATCTTGACGGCTACTTATCCAATAAAATTATTCCTGTAAAGTAGTAAGAGTTTTATTTATGCCAAAATGTCCCCCCGGATACTCTATCATGTATTTCGTGAAGTATCTCCGGGATCTGGCATCTGGGTATCTTCCTTTCCATCTGGATTTTCCCATGCTCTATTTAACAGTCCATCAATAAACTTGAGGGAGTCCAATTGCGCCGATAATGCCTTCAGCTCGACACTATTGTCTAAAACATCCTTCCATTCTGGTCGCGTTCCTTTTTCTTTTGCCTAATGGGCCCAATTACACTATCATGCAGTTGTTCTTCCCTTAGACTTTCTTTTGTCCAATCATCTGGAATATATATCTGAACCGTGTTCACTGTTACTGTGAAAGATCCATGATAAGGTGTCTGAGGGACTTTTATTATACTTCCTAAATGGATTTTTAGGACATTCACCTCTCACTCAACCTATTCAGACGTAAAATACAAAATTTATACATGCTTCGATTTTGCTTAACTGCATTCACTAAATGGTATGTATCATTTGGAACGTCGCTGCACTGTCTTAAATCTAATAGTTTAATTTCTAACACTTCTTAATTAACCTGTGTTAGAGTTCAATTTAACATTTATACATTATTTAAAAAAAATCTCTAAATCATTACTTTATCTCTTAGATTTAATGTCTAACGAATTCGTGTTATCCGTCGTCACGCGTAATATTTATTATTTAGTTGTCTATATGAACTCGCAATTGTAAGGAATCTGTTGCACTTAAGTGTAGGCATGACGTTAGACATTTTGTTGTGTAGCGTGTTGCATATACTTAGGCTCTCTATTTCTGTAATTCTTAAGCTAGGCAACCAATAACTTTTAGTTAGTTTATAGGTAGATTCCTATAACTGTATTGGCGATCGGTAACACAGATTTATTTCTTCACAATAGTTTTTGTCTTCCGGTAGTCTGTCATTTTTCACGTGTAGTTCGCTCGAACGCTTGGCAATTTATTAAGTGGTATTTTTACGTGCTCGTTGCGATTTTTGAAACAAGTAATTTCACCATTTTGGGATATTTTCGCAACGTTACATTTTTCGATTTTCCATTTATGTTTGGACGAGTGCATATTTTTATGGTATTGGAAATCGATTGTCTTCATTGGAAGGATCTATACGTAAAAGCCATTTTTGCCAAATTTACACGAGGCCAAGGACATCCAAGGTCAACAACATTTCTCTAAGAAAACCCTCCGAAACGAGGGTTCTTTTTTTTTCCGCCTACGGTTTCGCCTAGTATTTCGTAGTTTTTCCTACGTTTTTTTTTGTCTCCTCTGATATGAATAACTTTTTTTCCACTGGTCTACACGTACTTATGTTACTTCTCCTTGCTGGACTGGAATTTCTTTTTTGTGGAGGAGCCATCCATTTTTTGGGTTAATTGATAGGCTGGAAGTAGCCCATTCCTGAAATTTGAGCCGAAGTTGAAGCCCTGCTGCCTGCAAGTTGTATCCTTCTTGTGCCATATATATATATTGATTTTTTTTTAAATATATTGTATATTTTGCTTTAAAAAATTTCACCGTTGTACCTATATATATATATATATATATATATATATACATATTTTAAATTTTGCTAAACATCATATGAAAATAATCTGTTAACGAATTAAAACATCTATGATATTTGTTGGGGGTTGAGCACTTAGGTAAGACGCGTATACCCAGTTAAATATATATTTTTTTTAGTGTTGAATTTGTCTGTCATACCATACTCTACGTTATTGTACTGTTGAATGTTATAAAGTTACTTCGTTTATTGTTATTAAAAGATAAAGCTGAATTTTATTTTTCATTATCGTCTCGCTAAGTAATTTATTTAGTAAATTTAAGGTTACATTGTACTTGAGCTGGTATTTGGAGTGAAAAAAAAATTACTTGGCGCCCTGATACATCAAAGTAATTTAGAACCCCGACCATCTCCACTGTCAATCGGCCGGCAAATACCGTTAGTCAACAGACGACGACCAACTAGTTACGTCAGATTGTAATTTTAAAATTTGACGTAGCACCTGTTAGTATTGACTCAGTAAGACATAATGAAAGAGGATATGATTCAGATAAAAAAAATTTTTATAGTTACAATTTATTGGTATAAGGTTAATAAGAGTGTCGGTATAGACCACATATGGTGAGGATTACGACGACTCGGACAATGGTTTACTTTAAAGCAATCGACTGACACCAAAAACACCAAAAAGATTCTGTACTGTAAATTTAATATTTGTGACTTGTGGGTTTTAACTTGCCTGCTTTATACGTATAATAGCATAGGTAATTTCAGGCACTCTGTTATCAAGTTTAAAAATGGTTGAATCGCAACAGATTAGAATATTATTTCATATTCATACTATGTACGTGATAATAGAACGACATGGGTTCCGAATCGCTGAGGAGCCACATGTAGGTAAACACAACGTAAAACATATAACCGCCAAAAACGACTTTGAAAACTTTGAAAAAAGGTATAAAAAAACCGCAAAAATCTCCCGTCAGGGACTTTATGACGGAATTATTAACTCATCCGCATAGTCCATACCATGCATGAGAAGCAGTGCTTCACAACGTCGGCCTGTAGGAAAGAGTTTAGTTACTAAAATTGTCGCTTTGTGCAAAATTCGTTGTAGTTACACAATTTACGCCCCGTGCGACGATTTTCGTTATGTTTACAAAAATTACATTCCGTGGGACGTATTTTGTTATAGTTACAAAAATACCGCCTCATGGGGCGTCGTTCATTGCAGTTGCAAGAATTACGCCCACTGAGGTGTTTCCTTTTTGCGGTAGTTGACATTTTTATCTGCCGCACGCGGTTCATGCAAAATATTTTCGTCCGTCGAATTTCGTTACAGTTCCGAAAAATCCCTTCGTAGGAGATTTTTGCTGACTTCAAGCAAGATGATTTTTAGTACATTCTTCGATATTACCATGCCCTGCGCCTTTTCGACTCGGTAGCAGTGTGTTAGATTCAGAACTATAAAAATAAGGATTTAACCAATTTATTCAATCTATCTATCCAAAAGTTAATTCAATAACCACCGAACCAAAAATGTAACTTTTAATTAGCCATCAAGTGGCTAGTACTCGTTAAGTTTAAGTAGGAGTGTATACCACACAATGCAGTAATCTTTGCACGATCTTCTAGATAGAGCATCTACATTTTTATGAGAATTTCCAGGCTTTGCCGATGATCACACTTCGGTGGTACGTAACTTTTTCCTCCGTTAGCTGGTGTAGTGGCTTCGCTACATCCGCAAATCCTTTCACAAAACGTCTATAGTAAGTGCAGAGACCAAGGAAGTTTCGTAATTCGTGAACGTTTGAAGGTCTTGGACAATCTCGTACTACAGAAATCTTGTCCGGGTCTGTCTGTATCCCCCCGAAGACACGTCCAAGAAACGTAACTTCTTTTTGGAACAGGAGACACTTCTTGAATCAGCTTTAGGAGTCCACTCCTGATTCTCTTAAATACTCCTTGAAGATTTTCCAAATGTTCCCTAAAGTTCCGTCTCATAACCATCATATCATCAAGATAAATAAACATGTTATCCAGGTTAGTCCTCGAAGTACAAATTTCATCAATCTTTCAAAAGCAGCTGGCGTGTCCAAAAGGGATCACGGTGAATTGATACAGCCCACTACCAGTTGAGAAGGCAGTCTCTTGTTTGTCATCAGGGCGAAGCCCCACCTACCCGTACCCACTTCTAAAGTCTAAAGTTGAAAACCATCGTGACCCTGCCAGCGTACTTAATGGTCGTCAATCCGTGGTAGTGAATAGCTGTCTTTCTTAGCAACATCATTCAATTTCCGGCAGTCGACAAAAACATATACTGCCATTCTTCTTGGCAAACAAAATTACTGGTGATGACCAGGGTAGATTCCTTAATCACTCTATGTTGTAGCATCTCCTGAACCATCGCAGAAGCCTCTCCTGTTTAGCTAGTGGCAGCCTGCTAAGTTGTTATCGGAATGCGACTGAATCACCAGTGTCTATCCGGCGCTGCACTATATCAGTTTTCTTAAGGACATCTGCGTTTTCTGCAAATGCTGCACTTCCATTCTCCAAAAATTTGATTGCCTCTCTACGTTCGTCTTTGGATAGGTGTTCAAATTGGGAACTAAGCAAAGCCAAAAAACTTCCCTGTATACATTGTTTGGCGAATTTTTATCTGTTTGTTCCTCGTACCTTGCTACTCATTTAACGGATTCGTTAAATCCAATTATATGGCCTTCCTTAACAGCCGTTAAAGTTCTTGCTAAGATATTTGCTGTCTTAATCGAGTCATCTTTTTCAACGAGGCCAACGCGGTATCTACCAGAGTTTCCTTCCAGAACGGCCTAGATTATTTGTTCTGAACGAGCAGGAATCTTGAATGACTGGACCGTCAGTAGCCTTGTTTTCTTAAATCGGTAATCTGCTCTTGACAGTAAATTCTTCATTTCCAATTTTCAGAGTTCGTTTTCCCACGTAAAGTATAAATCTATGCATTCCATAACATCCAATTCTAAATTGAAATAATCGGTATTATCAGTCACAATAACCCTATGACTAAAGCACAGGCGTCCAAACAGTAGATCTAGGTCAACTTCTCCATGAGCCTTGCCCTGTCTCCCGTGACTGTTTGAATAGCCAATCTATTTTGATTTTTATCAACTTCTATTCCTGATAAAAATCCAGGCCGCACTTTTGATTTTGATTTTTTGGCATCTGTGTCAATAATGAAGACACATTTCCTTTTGTTTACACAGCCATCCAAGTAGACTACTCGGAACTCTTTGAAGCTGGGAAACCCGTATCTCTTTGGTGGCACCGCGTTCACCAACCAGCACAGCCCTCAAGGTGCTGGCTATCTTTAGATTTCCTGGGGCTCTTGAGTTACGGAGGCATTTATTCTCTCAGAGCTCTGTTGCAGACAATTTAGTTTAACATGCCCTGGTTTGCAGCGCTTATAACTCCGGATTCCTTTGTTAACTGTTCACCATTCTGCTGCTTTTCCTGCTTCCCTGGAGCATCTGGTTTGGTCAACAATTGGCACATCATTTTATGCATGTCGGTCATTAAAGATTCCAAGTTCGTACTCGCGGATGTGGAGTATCTGATAAGCGGCTTCAACCTCTAGGGCATGGATCAAAGCTTCGCTACCGGTTTTATTTCGAGACAGTCTAAGGACTCGCCTGGTCCCCTCGTCTCTTATACCATCGATGAAGGTATCAACTGTCAACTGCTCCTGGAATTCCTTGGGTGCGTTCGGATACGCCAGGGATGTCAGTAACCCAACAGCGGCCTCAAAATCTTGTAAACTTTTCCCAGCCTTTTATGTACACGTGATTTGAGCTGGTACACTTGGGCGAGGTGTTGGTCGCCATATCTTAGATCCAATGCAGTCTTCAAAACTTTAAAATCCTGTTACTATGCCACTGGGATCGCCTGGAACAATTCTGATACTCGGCCCCTTAATGCTAAAACTAATGCCATAGTATTTTCTTCATTATTCCAGTTGATGGCACACGCAGTAGCCTCAAACTGTCCAAGAAGTTTGACCGTCAAAGGAGGGGGATTGTAATCAAGGACCTGAAGATACGACTAGCTGGCCTCCTTTTCCCTCAACTGTCGCTTAAGTCTTCTCCCTCAACTATTCGAAATTTTCTTGCAATATCGCTTATTTTTCTTTCGACGTTAGTACCTGTTGATTCGACTTTTTAACTTTTTCTTTAACGCCATACTTTAGCAATTTCAATCCGATGATCCTACTTGATTTTGTTTTTTTTTTCTGTGGTTGAGAGGAAGAATCCTGTCGTGTCATTTCTTCCTGTTTTCCTCGTGAAGTTTTATCTCCAGGTCTTCCATTATTTCCCTCAATTTATATTTATCTTTTATACGTCGTCGTTCTTGATTTCTTTCTCTTCTAGACGTAGTTTCTTTTTCTTCTTGACGTCGTCTTTCTTGTTCTTCATTCACGAGTTTCCTTTCGTCTCGATGTTTCTTTTCATGTTCTTCCCTTTCTTCTTTACGCCTCGTTTCCTGGTCTAGCATCATTTTTCTTAATTCTGCGAACATTTCTTGCATTTGTTTTTCAGCAGCCATGCTCATTGTTTCCATCAAAAACTTTTAGAAATGGTACAAACAAATCTTATCTTTAAATAGGATTTTAAGATAGATATAAGATTCAGACTTTAGTCAATATTAGGTAAAATTTAAATATTTCCACAAAGTCCTTAATAGAACATTCTAGAAATTTTCTCAAAATGTCACAAGTAAGGCTCATAATATATAACTTTTCAGTTGGAAGAACTTAAAAAACTACACTAATTTCTAAATAGAATATTCTAGAAATTTTCCTAAATTAACACAAATAAGTATTATCTATTATTTGTCTGGTCGATAGCCGAGTGGGTTAAGGCGCCACTAAAAATAAAACATTGCCGAAACATCAATTTGGTTTCAGGACTGGGCACAGCACCACTCTAGCTATTGCAAAGGTGGTGCAAGACGCAATAATTGGTTTCACTAGAAAGCAATGTACTGCATTATTGCTACTCGACATGGAGAAAGCTTACGTCACGGTCTGGCACAATGGACTTGTCTATAAGCTTCAGGAAATATGCAGACTCCCCCCGTACCTCACTGCCTTAATCAGAAGTTTTTTATTTGGTAGGAAAATCATCGTCCGAATTAATACCACATTTTCAAGCACTAAGCAAATATCGGCTGGCGTCCCGCAAGGGGCGATACTTTCCCCTCTCCTATATAACCTTTTCCTCTCAGATATCCCCTCCCATCCCAACACAACTTCCCTGCTTTACGCAGATGATGCCGTAATCTGCGGGCGGTCTTTTTATGCTCAGACGGCCGCCCAAAAGATCCGGCAGCATCTCGTAAAGCTTGACCAATTTTACACAGACTGGAAAATCAAAATCAATACTGACAAGACAGAGGCTATTACGCTACATAGAAAATTCACCAACACGGCGATTTTCAACAAAATAAAAATAGACAATAACACAATACAAGAAAAGACTAGAGTCAAGTATCTAGGGGTAACCCTAGATACGAGACTCAGATTCGGACCTCACGTGACAAACACAATACAAAAAACTTATTCTGCAATGAACAAACTATACTGCCTCATAAATCGCCGGAGTAAACTTACGGTTGATAATAAGCTCACCTTGTTTAAAGTCATCTTCAGACCAATTCTAACATATGCCTGCGCATCTTGGAATAATATTTCAGATGCGCAGTGCAAACGCCTTCAAATATTGCAGAATAAGTTATTACGATTACTCACCAACGTGGACAGGTATACTCCGATAGCTGATCTACACACACGTAACAACATCCCAATGATGAGAGCATATATTAACGAAGTCGCTCAAAAATTTTTCACAAATAAGATTCAGCTATCGGAGATTACGCAAGACTTAGCAGACAGACGCAGACATAACGACCCAATACATGCACACCGACTTTTACACCAAAATCTACCAATTTACGACGACATACAATAACAACAACTAAACACACAAAACTCTCACTTACGGACAAAACTACCCTGACTTCCTCCCCCTTCCTCCCCTAAACTTTACACCCCTCTGCACTCAGTGCACTTGAATACTATGCTATTTTTTAATTTGTAAATATTTTGTACATACCTTTTAAACCAGAAGACTTTTTATTTTTATCTTTAACTATTTGCACATTTAAAGCAGGTTTTTACAATTAATTTTCCTGCAATACACAAAACACAATCTATTTAACAAATTAATGTATCGAGACTGTCATTACATAACTGCATTGCAGCAGAAAAACGTATAATTTGCTTAATACGTATAACAGGAGAGCAGCAACTGTGTGAGGTAATTTGACCAGGCTATAAATATTTTATTAACTGTCAACCAACGACGGGCTCTATGTGATCAACACATGTATATATGCGGTTGTTACATGAAGTTAAACTATTTGTACTATATTCGGTTAGGATACAATTACAAATATTGTACAATGAAATAAATAAAATATTTGGTCTAAGGAATGAATTATATATAATAATCAATAAAGGCATTTCAATTGGCAATTGGCGAGGTGGCAATTGCGATTAATCACACGGACATCGCACCATCGGGTTCGAATCCTGGCTCCAGCACTGTCGAAGGAAATGGTTGTATGTCCGCGTTTTTTCAATGTGTAACGCCCTTCCGCACAAACCCTGGCTTCTGTCTGGAATTGGGGGTTGTCTAATTTCTGTGATGTTTATTATTTATTTATTTATCACTACAGTTGATAAAACTTCACTATCCCCAGTGGTTTCCAAATAGAACACTCTGGAACTTCCTCGAATTACAATACGAATTGTCATTAACCACTGATTTACTATCACTACATTACTTACAATAATTAGTCCTTAAACTACACCCTAACTATAATTTTTAAATACTATAAAATTATTACTTATTGTCATTGTAATAGTTTGTTCACTGTTATTTACCTTATCTGATCACTTGGTAAATTTAAAATATATTTGACTGTCCGATGCGCTGGTCCCGCTTATACTACTACTACTACTCTGTGGCGCTTATTCTAGATTCATCCATTTCACTCCAGACTGTCCCAGACGAGTTCTCATAGCATGCTCTATGAGCTAGCGCCACATCTGGGCCGACTGGTGAACTATTATCCTCCGTTTAGGCTCCGTTTTACTCTGTTTTATTAGGCTCCGTTTTACTCTGCTTCTAAGGTAAACCTCTCTTCGCAAGAGGGATGGGCGTTTACATAACAGTATTAACAAAAATTCTACCTAAGTTTATTTTATGACTTTTAGTGTATGACTGGTGGTCGAGAGGTGAGCGCACTTGCCTCTCACCCAAAAGTTCCGGGTTCGATCTCCGATCGTGGCAGTGGAAAATACTGTGAGAGGGATTTTTTCACTATACACGAATATTGGGTGTGTGTCCTTTGTCTCTAAATGTGGAGCCCCCTCCCACACAATGCTCTTCTAGAGCCTTCCGGGATAAAGGGGGTCGTAATTACCTGTGGTGTTATTTATATTTATTATATTTATTTTAGTGACACCTATTGTGGACAAATTATTTAATTTTGCAGAAATTTTGTCACCATATTTTGGGACATAATTAAAAGAATAATATTTTGTAGAATTTTTAGATGCAGTGAGAAATTCCTGTAGAAACATTTTACGTCGTTTGTTTTTACCATATTATCTATCAACTTATTTTTGCAATTTGTTTAATTACATTCAGTTCTATATTAAAATCATTTTCAACTAAAAGCAAGGTCGTAAGTCTATGTATTGAAAGGGCGAAAGTTTAATTTGCGACGATTGTTGTGAAATATAATGGATGACCGTATCTGGTGGTATTGGGTTTTGCAGTAAATAGTAAACTTTAACTGATTATCCTGTTTTCTAATATTAATATTAAAAAATGTTAATTGATTATTTGCTTCTGACTCCAATGTGAAGTAAATTGTGCTATTAACGGAATTCAAGAAATTAAGATAATTGCTTAAGTTTCTTTCTTTATACCAGACCATATGCAGTAAATTTCATCTACATAGCGTATCCAATAGAAAACATGTATATTTAGGTTCTTATTAAAAATTAAATGTTCTAAATTTGCCATGAATGTTTCAGCGAATAAAGCTATAAATTAAATTACTTCAGACAGGGAATATCAGAATTATGCACACCACCTCCTACATCATGGAAAGTCCATAAATGACTTAGAAGATTTAGAACAAAAGATTAGAAATAACGTCGAAATTATAACCGGAGATCTCAATATCATTAGACGAGAACAACAACCATTAACTAATTACCTATCAAGTCTAGGCTTCTCATCTTATATAAATTAGCCAACTAGAGTTACAAGCGAGAACAATTCATGCATCGAACATATATTAGATAAAAAAATAGCACTTTAAAATGTAGAACCTTTGTAATAAATTATATGCTACCCAATTATGCTAAATATGCCACAAGAAAATTTCCATAAAGAATTTAACAAATATAACTAAAATTGATCACCTAAAATTACTAGAAAAACAATACCGTCCAAATATCCTAAGCACAAACAACTTTCAAGTTGTCACTCAAAACTATGCCACTAATGAATACAAAAATAAATAGCAGCAACTAACAGGTCTTAGACAGCAACCATGAACCCTTTGAAAGTGACAAACACATGTCAAACTTCTGTAATAACTACTATAGTGAAATGGGTATAAATATGTTACATAATATACCAGTACCCACAAATTTAATAAATACAACTTAGACTTTTACATCATCAATGTTATTAAAACCAGTAACCAATCGATAATAAGCTAACCAAACATATACACAGTTTAAAAAACAACAGCTGCTTGGGTATAGACGGCATAATTGTCAAAATTATTAAATACGTACCTACATTTCGTGTCATAATATCACTAAAGCATATTTATTAACTTAATATTTAAAACAGGTATTGTGCCTAAACAATATAAAGCTTCCATTAAAAAGGAACGAGCGTATATGTGTCTTTACTACACACATATTCTGTATTTTAAGAAAAGGAGTTGAGATTAGTTTAAATTTTTATCTCGCAGAACCAGATCCGCTTCACCTGGTTCTGCAATGGCCCCAAAGCCCCGCGCTGCGGTTGTTGGGTAGGTTCCGGGACAGATTCTGGGGAGGTTTATTCTATTTTAACATCAATAAAATTGTTTCCAATTGAATTCAATTCATATTTCAATATGTAATCTAAAGTAACGTTAGACGCGGTTAGTACTTGGATGGGTTCCCGTTTCAAGGAAATACAATGTTCTCGCCTCATCTTCTAGCGGCCTATATATCATTGTACGCAAAAGCTATACAGTCTAAAGCGAGGATTGCGTAATGAACATATCACACCCACTAAACATGCGAACATTGTAAAGATGTTTAATTATTGTTCTAACATAACAACTGAATATCTACATAACATTAAAATTACTTTTTACATTGTTAAACATAGTTAAATTTTAGTATGCAATGTTTAAACGACTTTACAAAATCAATCTTACAACATTTTTACTTTAAAGTTTCATTATTTAAACAGCTGATATACAAGTAGGTAATATTTTTTAGCTCTGTGAAGTTAGCACTACCACTTTAAAATTTTGAAATCGTTTTGGCCTCATCAATTGTAGCTTTTTTGTTGCGAATTTGTTGCGGTGAAAAAAAAATTTGTAGCTCTTTATTTAAAAAAAATAACCTATGGTAATGCTAACTTCACAGTGAAGATAGCATTACCACTCACAGAGATCGCTTTAAAAAATGCACAAACATTTTAAAATTAATGGGAAAAATGGGAGGAAATTTGTCGATTTGGATGAAATAATTTAGAGTGGGCTGAAACAGGCGTATTTTGTGGTACTTTTTAAATATTAAAAAGTACCCGGGGGGGGGGGGGTAGAAAATAGGTAAAAAAACGGACTCGGAAAGTATCAATTTCATTGTAAAATATGTACACACGGAAAATTATAGGTAATAAAAATCTACACAATTTCGTTTTTTTTTTAACTTCGTACAACCTATTTTGACAGTTTTGCGACGCAACGGAAACGCGCGCGTTTTTCGCTAAAATCTCAAAAATGGTCGAGAATCGATTACGAACAATTTCCTTTTATTTTTCACTTCCATTCGATCAATACTGTCAGAGATATGAATTTTTAAACATCTTTATAGCGCGCTATCACTACACTTATTTCGTGATAAAATCGATAAAAATTCGAAAACGACAGCAAGCATATACTGTATCTAATGAAGGTTAAAGAAAATCAAATTTTGAATATGTTGCTGTATGTACAAAATCATTTTGATAACAAGTGAATGGAGATAAAAGGGAAAAACATGAAAAATTGTCATTTTCAAATGCATTTTGACAAATAGCTATTTTTTTATCGGCTTTAGGCAATAATGATACTAAAGGTTTTTTTGAAGAGAATTAAATTATCTGTAAAATGAGCTCCAAGTGATCTTCATACGATGAATGGTTCACGAGTTTCAGCTGTTTAAAGCTATGAGCAAAAATTTCTTTATTATTGTAAATTAAGTTTTTCCTACAAGAACTGTGCATAACAATATTTTTAAAACCTATTTTGACCTACTTTTATTAGTTAATATGAAAGTAATGCAATCATAAGTCGTTCGCAAGGTATATTTTCTTAAAAAATAAGGTTCTTGAAAACTGTTCTCGTTCAGAAAAATGGAATCAATACTTTTTTCCATTCCTTTTTTATTTTTTTTATATATATATATATATATATCACGTTTTTTTGACTATACCACAAAATTTCATAAGACCTAAACGAAAGCCTACAAAATTTCCTACAAAAAAAACACTTTTTCGGGTATGATTTTCAATAAGCAGTGACAAGGAACTGACGATTGAAAATGCGGTTGATCTTTAATTTTTAGCAAACAGGCAATTTTCGTCACGTTTGAAGTACAAAAAAGTACATTTAATATTTTTCACTCTTTGTAGTATCAGAAATGCTCACAGCATAACTTCAGTCCGCTCTAAATTATTCCATTAAAATTTTTCATTCTATTGGGTTAAATAATTTATAAATAAGAACGATCAAAAATTTTTTTTTAATTTTTTTTAAAAAGGACTGGAAAAAACAGCAATCGCGACTGAACGATTCCGGGTGCATGGAAAATAAAACACAACATGTGCAAGACATGGAAGGAAATTTGCAGATAACAGGTTCAAAAGATTTTGGGAAAAAAACGTGGACTACTGTAATTTATATTGAAAAGCAGTAGCAGTTTACTCATAAAAACAGGCGTTCCATTTTATTTCGTAAACATTTTACTCAAAAATGTTTTCTAAGGAACGAAAAAGCATAAACCATAAAGGTTGCCATAAAAAGAGAAGGATTTCTCGAACATAGTTCATTATGTTGAAACTGTATTAGAAAAAACTTTATTTGAAACGAGTTGTTTCTCTATGCAACAAATTCGTATGCGACACGCAACAAAGTCTCGAACTGAAAAACGCATGAAAAAATGCATTTGCAACGGTTTTTGCAGGTGATAGTGCTAGGCTGCGCTGGAAATTCAAAATTTCATTAAATTTTGCAAACACTTTTTTCGCAACAAATTAGGTCTCGGTGCAACGAATTCGTACATCACACGCTACAAATCCTCGAAGTGAGAAACAGATGAAAAAATGCATTTGCCACGATTTTTGTCGGTGGTAGTGTCAGGTTGCGCCGGAAAAGCAGCGCATTATCAATTATTGCGAAAACCTGTTTCGTAACAAATTATTACTCAGCACAACAAATTCGTACACCACACGCTACAAATCGTCAAAATGAAAAATATATGAAGAAATGCATTTGCAACGGTTTTTGGTAGTGGTAATGCCAGGTTGTGCTGGAAATTCAACGTTTTATCGATTTTTGCGAAACTTGTTTCGTAACAAATTATTACTCGGCACAACAAATTCGTGCATCATACGCTACAAATCGTGGAAGTGAAAAACACGGGAAAAAATGCATTTAGTCATTTTTGTAGGTGGTAATGCCAGGTTGTGCAGAAAATTCAACGTTTTTTCGGTTTTTGCTGAAAATTTGTTTCGCAACAAATTATGACTCGGCGCAACAAATTTGTACACCACGCGCTACATATCATCGAAGTGAAAAACATATGAAAAATGCATTTGCAACGGTTTCTGGTAGTGGGTAATGCCAGGTTGAGCTGAAAATTCAACGTTTTATCGATTTTTGCTGAAAATTTGTTTCTCAACAAATTATTACTCGGCACAACAAATTCTTACATCACACGCTACAAATCGTTGAAGTGAAAAACTATATTTACAACCATTTTTGTAGGTGGTAATGCCAGTTTGTGCTGAAAATTCAACGTTTTATCAATTTCTGCGAAAACTTGTTTCGAAACAAATTATTGCTCGGCACAATAAATTCGTGCATCACACACTACTAATCGTGGAATTGAAAAACACATGAAGAAATGCATTTAGGGCCATTTTTGTAGGTGGTAATGCCAGGTTGTGCTGAAAATTCAACGTTTTATCAATTTTTGCGAAAACTTGTTTCGCAACAAATTATTACTCGGCACAATAAATTCGTGCATCACACGCTACAAATCGTGGAAGTAAAAAACACATGAAAAAATGCATTTATAGCCATTTTGTAGGTGGTAATGCCAGGTTGTGCTGAAAATTCAACGTTTTATCAATTTTTGCGAAAACTTGTTTCGCAACAAATTATTACTCGGCGCAATAAATTCGTGCATCACACGCTACAAATCGTGGAAGTGAAAAACACATGAAAAAATGCATTTATAACCATTTTTGTAGGTGGTAATGCCAAGTTGTGCAGAAAATTCAACGTTTTTTTGGTTTTTGCTGAAAATTTGTTTTGCAACAAATTATGACTCGACGTAACAAATTTATACACCACACGCTACAGATCATTGAAGTGAGAAACACATGAAAAATGAATTTACAACCATTTATGTAGTTAAAAAATGGTTGTTGTTGTTTTTTCATGTGTTTTTCACTTCCACGATTTGTAGTATGTGATGTACGAATTTGTTACGAAACAAGTTTTCGCAAAAATTGATAAAACGTTAAATTTTCAGCACAACCTGGCATTACCACCTACAAAAATGGTTGTAAATACATTTTTTCAAGTGTTTTTCACTTCGACGATTTGTAGCGTGTGATGTAAGAATTTGTTGTGCCGAGTAATAATTTGTTGCGAAACAAATTTTCAGCAAAAATCGATAAAACGTTGAATTTTCTGTACAACTTGGCATTACCACCTACAAAAATGGCTATAAATGCATTTTTCTGCGTGTTTCTCACTTCCACGATTTGTAGCATGTAATGTACGAATTTTTTGTGCCGGGTAATAATTTTTGAGAAAGAAGTTTTCGCAAAAATCGATAAAACGTTAAATTTTCAGCACAATCAGCATTACCACCTACAAAAATTGTTGTAAATGCATTTTCTCATGTGTTTCTCACTTCGACGATTTGTAGCGTGTGGTGTATAAATTTGTTGTGCCGAATTATAATTTTTTGCGAAACAAATTATCAGCAAAAACCGAAGATACGTTGAATTTTCTGCACAACTTGGCATTACCATCTACAAAAATGCTGTAAATGCATTTTTTTTCATGTGTTTTTCACTTCCACTATTTGTAGCATGTGATGTATGAATTTGTTGTGCAGAATAATAATTTGTTACCAAACCACTTTTCGCAAAAATCGATAAAACGTTGAATTTTCAGCACAACCTGGCATTACCACCAACAAAAATGGTTGTAAATGCATTTTTTCATTTGTTTTCCACTTCGAGGATTTGTAGCGTGTGGTGTACGAATTTGTTATGCCGAGTAATAATTTGTTGCAAAACAGGTTTTCGCAAAAATTGTAATAAATAAATAAATAAACACCACAGAAATTAGACAACCCCCAATTCCAGAAGCCAGGGCTTGTGCGGAAGGGGGTTACACATTGAAAAAACGCGGACATACAACCATTTCCTCAGACAGTGCCGGTGCCAGAATTCGAACCCGGTGGTGCGATGTCCGTGTGATTAATCACGATTACCACCTCGCGCCTTAACCCACTCGGCTATCGATCAGACAATACAATGTAATGCGCTGCATTTCCAGCGCAAACTGACACTACCACCGCATCGTTGCAAATGCATTTTTTCATCTGTTTCTCACTTCGAGGATTTGTAGCGTGTGGTGTACGAATTTGTTGCACCGAGACCTAATTTGTTGCGAAAAAAGTGTTTGCAAAATTCAATGAAATTTTGAATTTCCAGCGCAGCCTAGCACTACCACCTGCAAAAACCGTTGCAAATGCATTTTTTCATGTGTTGCTCAGTTCGAGACTTTGTTGCGTATCGCGTACGAATTTGTTCATCGAGAAAAAACTCGTTTCAAATAAAGTTTTCTCTAATATAGTTTCAACATAATAAACTATGTTTGAGAAATTCTTCTCTTTTTATGGCAACCTTGATATTCCTTGTACAAACCAACAAAAATTTCCCCATTGTTTAGCATGAGTAGATTGTATAATGAAGTGCAATACTCAGCGGATATCTTTTGTGATGGCTTAAATGTGTTTTTCCATACTATCAGGGAAACGGTGATCACCAAATTCATTTTTTAAATACATTTAATGAATACCGCTATGTAGGTCGTAAAATGATATATTAACATGTGATTGATATCTTATATGTGAATCTTATCTTAAGCGATTTATGCTTTTTCGTTCTTTAGAAAACATATTTGAGTAAAATGTTTACGAAATAAAATGGAACACCTGTTTTTATGAGTAAACTGCTACTGCTTTTCAATATAAATTACAGTAGTCCACGTTTTGTTCCCAAAATCTTTTGAAACCTGTTATCTGCCAATTTTCTTCCTTGTCTTTGCACATTTTGTATTTTATTTTCTACACGATGCACCCGGAATCGTTCAGTCGCAATTGCTCACTTTTTTAAAGCTATCTGTTTGTTCCGGCCCTTTTTAAAAAAATATTTAAGAATTTTTTTGATCGTTCTTATTTATAAATCATTTATCCCAATAAAATAGAAAAATTTCGATGAATTAATTCAGAGCGGGCTGAAGTTATTCTGTGAGAATTTCTGATACTTAAAAAAATGAAAAAATATTATATATACTTTGTGTACATCTAGTAGCTGTTTATTAATCCTATCCAATGTGCGTCTCGTATCATGAATGGATTCCCTAAGTAATGCGAAGCTGGTTCTTCTGAGAATCCCTTTAGTATGATGGTCATTTCTATGGAACGTCAGCTGCATACATTTTGGAACGATGTTTTCATCTCTGCAGCGTTGTAGGAATGTAAGGTTGCAAAGAAGTTTCCCTCTTTTTGACCTCAATTTCTCAAAGGTTCTCTGGTGGAATGTCTTCTCCCCGTAGAGATATATTATGTTGTTTTTAGGTTTTTAAGGGTGCTCTCCCGCGTCGATGGTCGACTCCTCCAGGAGTCACGGTTGTCTGAACGACGTTTCGGCAGAATCTCATCTGCCATCTTGAGGTTATCACTGAAAGCTGCCTACTGCTGCTCCTCGTTGCTCGAACTGAACTGACGTTCTCCGCGTTGTGCGGCTCCTTATATAGGCTGTGGTCTAGGGCGCGCCTGCGCGCCTGGCTACGTGTCACTGGTCCCCTACTACTTGTGGGAGGCGTAGCGGGCGGCTGAGCCAACCCGACAAGTGGCCTCGGTGAAACGTCACGCTCCACGTGACTTCTCGTTGGCGGTTGGGCATCCTCGTGTCCGGTCGTTGCCGTAGAATGCCGAGGTTCTCTCTGATTGGTAAGCGCTCGGCTCTGACTCCTCGTGATAGGTCCATTTCGGGCAGGTTGCTGTGTTTCTTCACTATTTGCTAATGCTTGAATGTACTTCCTCATGATTGGTTCGTCCACAGTGGATCGTCGTGTGTTTTCTGTTACGTATATTCCTACAAGAGCGGGCTTCCAAGAACTGGGTAATCTCTGCGTATCATCTCGTTTATTAAGATTTTGTGGTCATTTTTCGATCTCTATGGCCTCCCTGGTAATCCTCCCATGCTCGATATTAGCTACTGTTCTGGTGTTGTCGAAGTCTATTTTGTGTCCTGTGGATTTTATATGCTGTACTAGGAATGATGTTTTCTCCTCTTTTCATACTGCATTTCAGAAGACACTCAAGACTCCCACCCTGTAAAAGAATGGGGAAGGTCGCCGTGGAGTTATTACTAAATTTAAAATAAAAACATATTATTATATTCAATGTTATACTAGAAACTGTACAAATAACTCCACGGGCGACGGCAATAGGAGATTTCCGGTGGCGTGATATGCGAGTTAGCATTCTAATAAAATAGTGTCATACTAGAATATCGCTGACTCGGATGTCGGGCCAACGGAAATGGGTGGAAAAATGAAAAAATGAATGAACGGTAAAGGAGTCGATAAACAGCTTCGCAAGAGGCAAGTTCGGGTTGGACGGTGAATCTCCTCAAGGGGCAGTTGCCAAGTACAGCGATCCGGCCTAGGGCGAATAGCGTAACGGGCCGACGTTACTTTGGGGGACTTCCGGAAAAGAAGAGAAAAGGCCCGAAAGGGTGAAGGCGAAAAAATAGCGCGAGTGCTTCCCCCACGTCGACGGTTCAGCCACCATCCCAGGAAGATGTATGTGTATTTATCCATGTAAGTAAAACCATTATTTCTATTGCGTTAACTGCATGTCATTAGTTCTGCAAATATATATATAGTTAAAGGTTAAAAGTCTTTTTATTATATTAGATTGAGTGGAATAATCTAACCCAAAAGCACAAGCGACCTCGGCCTTTTAAAACAAACTACTTTGGGTCGAGCGCCAAGCGAGTCGCCCCTAAAAAGGGGGCCAGTTTAACCCCCGGCTCGACAATATGTTCTTCCTTTCTTACACTAATACGTCTATTGGTCTGATTTATTGCAATATTGGCACGGGATTTCGTATACTCCTTGGTTTTCTAGGGTAGTTTTTGATTTTGGATTACGGAGGACTGCACTGATTTTTCGGTCTGTTTTAAATATTGTTTCTATGTTATGTTTACGTAGAAGTTTGCCAATTTTATCTGTCGTCCCTTTCATGTAAGGTAGATATGCTATTATCGACCAACTTGCAGAGTTTCGAGCCGAGAATGACGTTACCTTATGTACGGAGAAACAGAAGAGGAAATTTGATCGCCTCCAACTCCAACAGAAGCCAGTTAAGAAAATCGAGCCGCTGGAACCCACAAGTGTGGTCCACAACTTGTCTAACTATCCTCTTGATGAGGCCGCTTTAAATGTCCTAGCAAAAAGGTTTAATTTCGCAATCGCACCAGCTCGTGTTCCAGTAGAAGATATAATTTGTGGAGTAGAATCAGCAATTTATAATATGGATAACAACATAGCTGAAACTATACGCCAAGATGCATCACGTATACTGAGTGCAGCAAGGGCACCAAAGAGAAATCTATCACTTGACCAATTAAGGGCGTTGAAAACATTACGACAAAACCAGGACATCCTAATCTTACCAGCAGATAAAGGCAACCAACGCCACTGTAGTAATGAATAACAAGGACTACCACAGTAAAATAGAAAAACTACTGGAAGACACCGCATACCAAGCGATTACGACAGATCCCACTACATACCTGGAGAAGACCACCAAATCCAAAATTAAAGCCAGCCCTATCGACGATCAAGTGAAAAACCGGATTATACCGAGAGATAAATCTTCAAGATATCCCAAATTATATGGCCCACCCAAGATCCATAAGGAAGGAGTCCCATTAAGACCTATTGTTAGCTCTGTAGGGTCACCGTTACAGGAGTTAGCGAGATATTTGGCTGGACAGATGCAGCCACTAGCAGAAAAAGCAAAGTCTTATGTGAAAAACGCACAACATTCTATCGAGTTACTAAACAACGAGATTGTCCAACCTGAAGATATTCTAGTGAGCTTGGATGTAGTGTCACTATTCACTAACATACCAATAAAGGAGTCACTCGAATTGATCAAACGAAAATATCATCCAGAGGAGTACATTTTTAGCCTAATTAAATACTGTTTAAACGACACATACTTTATGTACAATGAACAGCACTACAAGCAAACGGAAGGAGTACCGATGGGTTCATCGTTATCTCCAGTCATCGCTAATCTCTTCATGGAGCACCTAGAAGTTCATGCAATACAAACGGCACCACTCAAACCAAAACTTTGGTTGAGATATGTGGACGACACATTCGTAATCTGGACTCATGGAAGAGAACAACTAAATAGTTTCTTAGACCATCTGAATCGCATTCACGATAAGATCAAATTCACCATGGAGGTAGAAACAGAAGGCAAGCTTCCACTTTTAGACGTATTAGTGAAAAAGAAACAAGACAGGACACTAGGTCATACAGTATACAGAAAACCCACTCACACGGACAGATATCTAAATGCGGCATCACATCGCCATCCAGCACAATTAAATTCAGTAGCAAAGACTCTAGTGACACGTTCTCAGAGGTTGGCAGACGTCGACCATATCAACGAAGATATGTCGTCACTTCAGAGAGCACTAATGAAAAATGGATTTTCGAGGTACACAATACAGTCGCAGGGGCCATACAGACAAAAACCCAGGAGGAACCCGAGGAACCTGGGCAAAAGCATACCTACCTTACGTGAAAGGGAGACAGATAAAATTTGCAAACTTCTACGTAAACATAACATAGAAACAACATTTAAAACAGATCGAAAAATCAGTGCAGTCCTCCGTAATCCAAAATCAAAAACTACCCTAGAAAACCAATGAGCATACGAAATCCAGTGCCAAGATTGCAATAAATCATACATTGGACAGACCAATAGACGTATTAGTGTAATAAAGGAAGAACATATAAATGCAGTACGAAAAGAGGAGAAAACATCGTCCCTAGCATAGCATATAAAATTCACAGGATACATAATAGACTTCGACAACACCAGAACAGTAGCTAATATCGAGCATTATAGGCCAAGGATTACCAGAGAGGCCATAGAGATCGAAAGAAGACCACAAAATCTTAATAAACGAGATGATACGCAGAGATTACCCAGTTTTTGGAAGCCCGCTCTTGTAGGAAGATACGTAACAGAAAATACACGACGATCCGCCGTGGACGAACCAATCACGAGGAGGTACGTTCAAACATTGACAAATAGTGAAGAAACACAGCAACCTGCCCGAAATGGACCGATCACGAGGAGTCAGAGCCGAGCGCTGACCAATCAGAGAGAACCTCGGCATTCTACGGCAACGACTGGATACGAGGATGCCCAACCGCCAACGAGAAGTCACGTGGAGCGTGACGTTTCAGCGAGGCCACTTGTCGGGTTGGCTCAGCCACCCGTTACGCCTCCCACAAGTAGTAGGGGACCAGTGACACGTAGCCAGTCGCGCAGGCGCGCCCTAGACCACAGCCTATATAAGGAGCCGCACAACGCAGGGAACGTCAGTTCAGTTCGAGCAACGAGGAGCAGCAGTAGGTAGCTTTCAGTGAGAACCTGAAGATGGCAGATGAGATTCTGCCGAAACGTCGTTCAGACAACCGTGACTCCTGGTTATTCCCTTTATCAAGACATTAACTTGAGGTTAAAAGTTAGGGTCACATGCCTAACCTAACCTAACCTAACCTAACCTCAAGTTAATGTCTTGATAAAGGGAATAAATAATTTCCGAAAGCTTGACAAAGTAACAAAAGAGTTTTTCTTTTTCTGTTTTGTGGCCGTAAACTTTTCACCTCTGACTGCAACCTCAAGATACACTACGTGTGTTTAATTTTGGTTTTCTTAACTAGTCAGTCAAGACTACCCTTCTTCTTATATATATATATATATATATATATATATATACAGGCTGTCGATTTTATCAGGGCCCTCGAGAATATCTCACTTAATATCGGTCGTACAAAAAAAATATTTCTACGAAAATTGTGCCGATTTATATAATCTACAAAATGGTTTAAAGCCATTTGAAATCCATGGCCTACTTTAAGAGTTATGGCGGAAAATATAGAAAATGCGGAAAACGTTTAGGCCAAATATCTGTTATTTGAAGAGATACGAGAAAAATTCTAAAGCAAAAATTTTTTGCAAATCAGAGTGTTTCAACGAGGTTTTATCTAATTTTTTTTCAAAACAGCTGTGTTTTGAGATTGACTCTTAAGGCTGTAAAAAACTTATTTTGAAACGGGCGGGAAATGGCGCCATTAAACAGAGTATTTTCCTCCCTTTTCAACGATATATCACATGCCATATCTATTCATTGGAACTACGTTAGTAATTATAAAAACATTTTTTTAAACCAATAATTTTTTTTTAACAAGCATTATATTTGCTGTGGAAAAGTATGATTAAATAAAACGATAAAATAATTCAATAAGTTGTTGAAATCTTTGCTATAATAAAACATTAACACTATTAAGAAGAATAAAGTAAATTCAGGTAACAAAAACAAATTAATAATAAGAAGAATATAGCACACAGAACATTAATATTTATCTAATCATCAAAATAATTTTTAAGATATCATATATAAGTGTCCACCGCGATTTCTTATGCACAATCAAACGCGGCGAGGCACTGCATTTAAAACATTGCTCAGCATTTCGGGGGTAACTGTAATACATGCCTGTTGAATTCGAGCTTTGAGGTCCTCTACATTTTGCGGTGTCATCGAAAACACTTTATCTTTAATATACCCCCATAAAAAAAATTCATTGGGGTTATATCTGGAGAACGAGGGGTCCATCGAATAAATCCATTGGTACCTATCCAATGTTGAGGCAAAATTACGTCTAAATAATCAAGGCAAATCTGGGAATTGTGGGGAGGATCTCCATCTTGTTGAAAATATTGAAAGTTGTGTCGATTCTCTAAAGGTAGGTCATCTAAGAATTCATTTCTCAAAAAGTTTAGGTACTTTTGACCACTGAGGTGACCATTGTAAAAATAAAGACCTATTAAAATGGTGCCTAAAATACCTATTCACACATTTATTGAAAAACTATTTTGAAACCCAGTCGATCTATGATAATGTGTATTTTTAGAAGTCAATTTGTAATGAATATTGCGATTAAAGTAGTACATTATACACTAAGGGAGAGAAACGTCTTATTTTTCCTGAGGTGTAATTTGAGGCCCGAGGGCGAAGCGAAGTATTTTTCTACATATTAATGGATCGGCACGCTTCTTCTCCAACAACCACCTACAAACAGTCGTCCTCCTTGGTTTGTCCCCAGCTTGTAAATTGTGAACTTTTTTAGCTTTATAACACCGGTAACCATTTTTCTCTAAAATTTTTCTAGCACCTGTTTTATTTATATGAATTTCTCTTAATGATGTTTCCAAATTTTCTGTATTTTTATTTCTTACATAAATAATAATAACGGTTTACCTTATTTACATTATCAGTAACACTGTTTAACCTTGTCTTCTTCTTTAAAAATGAACTTTTATTTTTCAGTTTCGTAGCTAATTTTCTGAACAGAGTTTTATTCGGCTGTAGTGCTTGTGGAAATCTGTTTCTATATTCTACTTGAGCTAGTCCAGAATTAAAATTGCATTGGCAATATGTAACGAACATATAACGAACAATCAATATGAGTGAAAATCATTTTTGAAAATTCTAAATTCTTAAACGAGTGTGATTGAGTGAGAGTTTAAGTGTTAACTGAGATGATTTGTCAAAAAATTGAATTGCCAAGTTTGTTCATAGCCAACTATTTTAAAATAATTGAAATAATAGTGAAATCATGAAATACAAAGAAATGGATATCGGTAAATCTAATGAGATAAATCTAATAAGCGTCTACGCTCCCACTCTGGATGCAAGTCATGAAACCAAGGAAAGCTTCTATCAACAGCTGGAAGAATACCTAAAACGGAACGACTCGTTATCTTGGCGATTTTAACGCTAGAGTAGGGAGAGATGCAGACACCTGGCCAGGCATCATAGGTAAGAACGGTTTGGGCAACATGAACGCTAACGGTCAACTACTCCTAACTAAATGCGCCGAACATGATCTAGTTATAACAAACACCATTTTCCGACAAAAGGATAAATTTAAAGGCACCTGGCGTCACCCCAGATCAGGTCACTGGCATCTATTGGACTATGTTATCGTACGTAGGAAGCATCTCAAGGACGTCCAAATTACAAAAGCGCGCATTGATAGCGAATGTTGGACCGATCATCGTCCTGTTGTCTCTAAAATGAAAATTGTTATGAGACCCAAACACCGAAGAACTCAAGTAAAACGTAGACCCCGTCTCTGTATTAGTAAATTGCGTGACCAACAAACCGTCGAACAGCTAAAGCAAAAAGTTCAAGACAATTTGAGTGCACTAGAACAAACCAATTCTGTAGATGTCGCTACTACCTGGACACAAATTAAAGGCAGTTTAAAAAGTGCGAGTGAGGAAATTCTTGGCACTGCAGCAAGTAAAAAACAGGAGGACTGGTTCAATGATTATGAAGCTTTTATACAAGAACTTCTTGACCGCAAACATATTGCTATCGCTATCAACCACCCCAACGACTCATCAAAAGCAGAAGCTTTTACCCAATCTAAGTATGAAACGCAACGCGAAATCAGAAGAATAAAGAACGAGTGGTGGGCAAGCAATGCCAGAGAAATTCAAAGGTACGCCGATTCACACGACTACAGGAATTTATTTCAAGGAATAAAAGCAGCGTACGGCCCCAGTCGGAAAAATATGTGCCCTATTAAAGATTTAAATGGAAATCTCCTCAAAGAAGACCTGGAAATAAAAGCTCGATGGAAAGAACACTACTCTAACATTCTTAACCAGCAAAGTCAAGCCGATCACGATATTATAAATCTTATCCCTCAATATGACACCTTCGAAGACTTAGATAAACCACTAACAACGGAAGAGATCTTAACCGCCATTGGGCAGCTAAAAAATAACAAATCTCCCGGCGCCGACTCACTCCCAGCTGAGATCTTTAAAGCTGTGTCGTCAGAGCTCATACCCTACCTCAAAAAACTGTTTGATGTTGTGTGGGAAAGTGGTCAAGCTCCGCAGGAGTTTCGTGATACACTTTTAATCAACCTCTTCAAAAACAAAGGGACCGCTGCGGACTGTGAAAATTACAGGGGTATAGCTCTCCTGGCTGTTGGAGGGAAGATACTCACTAAAGCGATGGCAAATAGGCTAACACCTGTTATGGAAAAGTTACTTCCTGAAACACAGAGTGGCTTTAGACCAAACCGAGGCACATCGGACCTAATCTTCACACTTAAACAGCTTCAAGAAAAAGCACTCGAACATCAAGGAGAAATTCACATGGCCTTCATTGATTTAACCAAGGCGTTTGACTCGGTGGACAGGGAAGTGCTCTGGAAAATTATGCTCTGCTTAGGTATCCCTAGAAAATTTGTGGAAGTATGTAGCAGTCTACATACAAACAACAACGCCCAGGTTATGTATAATAATGAGGCAACCGAACCTTTCCAAACCCTCACTGGAGTTAGGCAGGGATGTGTCCTAGGCAACGTTGTTAATGACAAAGCAAACATGGACAGCGAGATTCGCAATAGAATTAACGCTGCATCTAGAGCACTCTGGGGACTTAGAGAGAGAGTATTTGACAACCACGATCTTGCTTTGTCAACGAAAATGGCTGTCCACAGAGCAGTTGTCATTCCAACACTGCTATATGGATGTGAAAGCTGGGTCACTTACCATCGTCATGTGAAAGAATTAGAACGTTTTCAGCAAAGACACCTCAGAAGTATGATAAAAATCCGTTGGTTCCATCACATATCAAACGTGGAAGTACTCAGGAGAGCAAACAGCCTTCCAATTGAGGTGCTTATTTCAAGAGCACGCCTAAGATGGGCAGGTCACGTTCATCGTATGCATGATAACCGCCTTCCTAAATGTACACTTTATGGTGAATTGCTAAGCGGTAGAAGAAGGCGTGGCGGTCAACGAAAGAGGTTCAAAGACGTTCTCCATGAAAATCTAAAATCCTGCGGTATTTCAGACGAGCAATGGGAACAACTTGCAGCGGACAGAACCGAATGGCGAGGGGTTGTTGCCAGCTATCAAGGAAATGTTGCTGCAAGAAGGCCGAATCCAAGACCTAACAAGGTCTATGCTTGTCTTGACTGCGACTGCGGTCGACATGTGCTCTCCCGAATTGGCCTCTATAGCCATAGTTATGTGCACCGTAGATGAATGGGAATTACAATAGACTACACCTTTTACTTGTTTTTTATTACACACAATCTATCGACTGTAACATTTTTTTATACTCGGACTCGAGTAAAGGCTAATAACTGAGATGATTTGTCAAAAAATTGAATTGTCAAGTTTGTTCATAGCCAACTATTTTAAAATAATTGAAATAATAGTGAAATCATGAAATACAAAGAAATGGATATTATACTTAAATTAACTGGTAAAGACATTTTAAATTTCTGAGCAAGGAGTGACGCTTTTATGGAGGACCTCTATACATTGGCATAACTGCGAATAATGTTCCATAATTGCTCCATATTGCTTTCTTGAAAGAAATGCATACAATTGGAATATAAGAAGTATTTACCTTAAAAGGCACTAGATATCCAACCACACGATCACCACTGATAATAAAACAACTATTAAAGATATACAATATAATGTCAAATACCTAGACTACGCCATGCTAATAATAAGGTCATCATAGTGTCATAGATCCCAACAATGGGGTCACGCCACCACGAATTGCCGAGCAGCCCCAAGCTGTCTAAAATGTGCGGCAGATCACCTTACCCGCACCTACTTAAAATCCAGAGACACGCCGGCAAAATGCGTGAACTGTGGCGGTCCGCATCCTGCATAATATACAAGCGAAAACAGGATGAAGTTGAGAGACGCAGTATGATGACCAGGGCATCAATTCTTGAATCTCTACTGAAATTGTCGAGTATGACATGTCACGCGTATTTGTCGTACAATTTTGAAAATCGGTATTCTGAAGCAGTCGTAAACGCTGCCGTCGTACTTCTATAAATTTGTCGAGTGACAAAACATGACAATAGTGGTACCGTTTGATTTTATTGCTTAGTCGGTAATATTATTGAGGTTATATTATTTGTTGTTTTAAATATTTGAAGTATTTGAATATATAAATTTTTTAAAATCGATTGTTTTGCGAGTTTGCTTCCTTTTGAACAGATATGGACAAGAAGAAGTCATATTGCAGTCAGCAGCAAAAGGAAACCTGATAGACTTTGTAATAGAGAATAAACAACTTTCTTCTGGAAGTTTACCAGTAGCATAAAAGTTTAGCAACTAAGTCCAAGAAATATTACTATCAGTTATAGTGTAATGTCGATATAGCTATACTTTTTACACTTAATGCTGAAGTATGAGATTGTCTTTCAATGAAAGGAGTGCCTAATAATTTCTATTAGGTGATTTATCAATTCTTTGTTTAAACATTTTATTAAACATTTAACTGAGAATGAACAAGTCTGTCTTCATATAGCCTATACATAGTCCTTCTATTATGGGTTTTAATTTCCTGGTCTTCCAAATTTTCTATTACAGCAATAAAATTCATTTCATCTTGATTCGCCATTTTTTTACATTTTCTGTTTACGTTTCAATACATTTTTCGGTAGTGTAGCATTCGACAATCGACAGATGACTATCTGAGACCACTCGTTGCAGATTCTACTAAAATTTGTTGAAAACGACATTCTAGAATACAATTTTATCACAATCGCGCAATTTTGATAGTCATTTTAAGAAAGTAGCATACGACATCGACCACTAGAGATTCGAGAATTGATGCCCAGGCCAGCCCACGGAATAAGCTACGTGGCTACTCCTCAATCCACTACGAACGTATAGACGGGAGAGCCAAAGCGCAGCAAACCCGCCAACCAACACAAGCCAACCAGATAAGCAAAATTCAAGGAACTTCAGCACGGTTCCAGAACGTAGACCGGCGCTGTTGCCCACCCTTCCCTTGCTGAATGGAACAGCCATTGCCGAAAAAATGGAGCTGCTCCGCCAACAAGAAAGAAGGTATTCCTGGTAGATTTAGACAAACTGCTGACACTATACAGCAACTTGAATGATGAACTGGAGAGGGTGTCAATGCAGGTGAAAAATGTTTCGTCATGCATCGCTTCTTGAAAGCAATTTCACAGAACACTACGTTAAAATAAAACTTTCTTCCTAAAACGCCAATGGTATAGGTAACAAAATTCTTTTTCTTATTAACTATATACTGAGGCATAAAATTGACATTATGCTTCTAAATCAGATGAAACTTACCAGACGAGACAAACTGCAAGTACGAGAGTATACGATACATCCAAAAGATAGGGTCGACAATAACAGAGGTGGCGGGGTAGCCGTGCTCATAAAGTCTGACATTGAGCACACGCACCATTCTATATGGAATACAACCGTAGAGAATACGTGTGTGACGCTAGAGGGCGGCATGAGCATCATTGCCGCAACAGGCCAGCGAACGGCTTCACAGCGGGTTACCTGGAAAATTTGATTGACGCGAACCCGCGCTGTCTGTTCATAGGCGACCTTAACGCCAGACATCGCAATTGGAACTGCCATATCGCAACAACGCGAACGGGAATACTTTGTTACTATGTCAATAGTCATAATGTCATCTTATAGTATTCGGACGATCCCACGCATTTTCCGGACAACGGTACAACACCGACAACCCTTGACATAGTGGTCAACAAGGGCGTGAGGAACTCCACAATTCCAGTGGCCCTGGAGGAACTCACGTCCGACCATAACCCAATCACTCTATAGTTGAACGATATGTGAAGGGAAGACATCACACGAAATATCGCGCCAACTGGCGCCCCTACAAGACACACATTAACACAAACCTAATACTGAACAACACAATCGATACACCAGCCGAACTGGAAAATGTAGTGGAGGAGTTTACAAGAGTGCTGCAGGATACTAAGCAGACTGTCGATACCACTATCATGATAGACCCCTACAAAGACCGACTCGACGCCGCGGTCATACAAAACGTACGCGAGAAAAACAGACTGAGACGGCTTTGGCAGCGAAATCCTGATGTTAACGCTAAGGCTGAAATGATCAGACTGCAAAGGTAGATCAGAGCCTCTATCAACACTGTAAAAACCAGATATAGCAGGACAAACTGGCAGCACTAAATCCTCAAGACAACTCGCTGTGGAAGCTGGCGAGTGCAATGAAAAATACGCAGGAGGCCATACCCGCGCTGACATGTGCGAACGAACAGACGCGCAAAAATCGAGTGACTTAGCTTCCCATTTCGAAAATATACTCAATAACAATATACGAAATAGCTTAGAACACGATCGCATGGAAAATGTCATTGACGAAATCATTGGTCATGACACACAACTGACAAGAAGAGAATTTCTGAAGGTCATGACCAAACCCTCGGAAATAGCAGACATTGTCAAAAACTTACCGAACAACAAAGCCCCGGGAAAAGACGGGCGGCGTCGAATACAAATTGCTCAAATATCTCATGAGGAAAGGTATTGTGCAGTTGGCGTACATCGTTAACGCGATTCTGCGGCTGCAACACTAGCCTAGCCAATGGAAATACGCCGTGGTCATGCCCATCCAAAGCCAAACAAGAATGCAAAGTTCGCCGGCCATCTCGTTACTGTCGGCGATTTCCAAGTTGGTAAGCTCGTTTTGGCGACTCGACGCTATTCAGGAGGAGCTCCATGTTAACGATGAATCCCAGTTTGGCTTCAGGATGTACCGGAATGACTCATCCGGGTTTTTTGTTTTGAATGTGGGTTTCGGAAAGAATATTTGTTTTGATTGTAACAGTAATTTATTCCTCTGTACCCGCAAGTAAATGTATAATATTTAAAAATAAAATAGAATAATGGCTAACACATTTACAGTTATAACTCGAATAATAAATAAAGTAAATTACGACATATAACTAATAATATAATATAACATTTCATATATAGTAAATTACAAACAATATATAAAAAACTAAAATCTCACCTAATACCAGTGATTACTGATTTTATTGTTAACAACAATATAGTAATAATTAGCCCAAGAGGTTATTAGAATTATACAACTTTAGCAGCACGCCTCGATCTTTGATAAATCCAGTTTTTACATAGGACACAAAAACTATTCGAAAAAAAAATTCCTTACAATGATACGTCTAGCTCAATCTAATAACGTACCCGAATATCACTAGACGGCTGGGAATGATTTAAAATATGATGGAGTCTAAATTCCGCTACATCTTTGCCCCCGCCAAACTTAGATCCATTAACTTAATAAATGTTTATGGATTCTAAGATTCAATGGGTTTATGAAACTTTTCTAGGTGACTGGCATGAAAAGAACCTCTTTCTTGGTTTGTGGCTGGATCTACTAGGATGTAAGTAGCGAAACTAATTAATTTTTTTATGACATATGGTCCCTCAAACAGTAATAAAAACTTTTTGGTTTCCTTTTTTATCGCCGAGGAATCTGGATTGCTTTTCAGTAATACCAAATCCCCAGGTTGAAAACTTTCACATGGTGGGCTTGGTTGACGTATAGAACGACGGGCTGCCTTACTTTCCAGAGTTTCACGAGCTAGAATCAGTTTTCTTTCGTTCGACATAAGTTCGTGATCAGTTAAAGGCCCACGTAGAGATTCAGGCAAAAGTTTGAGACGCTCCGTTCCTAGTTGTAATTCGTTTGGACTGAACTCCGTAGATTCATGAACTAAAGAGTTCAACAATGTGACGAAATTAGGCAATTCATAGGCCCACCGGGTTTGTTGATCATTACAGTAGGTCCGAAAAAGTCTACCAATTTCGCGCATCATTCGTTCCGACGGGTTGGCCTGTGGATCGTACGTATGAAAAAATTACTTGAATACCTAAATCGTCCAAGGCAGTTTTCCATCTGGCAGCTGTAAACTAAGTACAATGATAGTTAACCGATTTAATGTAGCACGTGTAGTAGCTTTTTTGAGAGGGTAACAGGTTACATATTTTGTGAATACATCCAGGATGACGCAGATAAAAGTAACCTCCCCTCTACTTTTTGGTAAAGGACCGTATAAATCTAATGCGAGCAAGTTATTTTTGCTTTTAGGAATTATAGAATGTAAGGGTGGCTTTGGTAAGGGCGAGCACTTTGCTTTCTGACGAATCTCACACGTTTTGATCACTTTTTAACATCTTTTGACATATTGTTCCACCAAACATCATTTTTCAATGCGCTCCAAGTTTTATAAGACCCGAAATGGCCTAAGAGACAGTGATAAACTTCGACGAATTTCGGCGCTAAAGACTTTGGTATACATAATAAATAAAAATCATCATTACTTCTTCGCAAGTACAATACGTCTTTATGCAGAAGAAACCGCGTATTATTATTATTGCCAAGAGTTTCTATGATACTTAACAGTTTAGTGTCGCTTCGTTGATGTTGACGAATATTTTTTAATATGGCCTGAAGCTCCGAAGGTAATTTTAATATAGGTAAGATCTTAAAAAGATGATTGCTAGGTGCAGACGGACGAATTGCCGAATATCGCGATAACGCATGAGCAACTACGTTTTGTGTACCCGGTATACTCTTGAATAGCCAGCGCATAGCGAGCAATACGCGCGGAGAGGAGCCGACAAGAGCCTAAATAAGAAACCGCCGTATTGTCCGTGTATACAGTGAATGGACGCCCCAGTAGATAGATTCTGAATCTGTGGCTCACACCAAACTTAATGCTTCCCTTTCACAAACATGGTATTTTCTATCTCTATCTAGTAATAATCGGCTTGCCCAAGAAACAGCACATCACTTACCATCAACAATTTGAAATACACCGACCGCCGTGTCGCACGCATCAGTTTGTAAACAGTATGGTACATCGTCACGGGGATAATAAAGTAACGTGCTTTCTTTCAACCGATGTTTTAGATCATCAAAAGCCTGCTGTTCTACGTCGGTCCATTTCCACCTAACTTTTTTACGTATCAGCGCAATTAATGGAGCAGCTATCCTTGAGAAATCAGTACAAAATGAACGATCAAAATTCGCCAAACCTATAAAACTTTGCAATTGTTTAACATTTTTCGGGACCCGATAATCTACGATTGCCTGAGTACAGTACGACTAGGGTCCGGGTGGTAACCTTTTGAGTCTAAAATGTAACCTAAATACGGCATTTCTGTCCGAAAAAATGCGCATTTTGACAAACGTAACGTAAAACCTGCTTCTCTTAATCTGGAAAAAACCTTATTTAAATGTTCTATATGTTGGTCAAAGATTTCTGATATAATAAGAATATCATCAACATAAATAGTGGTAAACGGCTCAAATTCAGAACTTAAAATACTAGTAATGCAACGGATAAATTGACGCTTGTGGATAATCCAAATGGTAAGGTGCGAAAGCAATAAGTTTTTCCGTCGAACTTGAACCCAGTGAATTTTTGAGATTCTGGAGATAACAGTATCGCCCAATAACCATAAGTACAATCTAGGGTAGACATATATCCTATCTTTTCTACGGACCGCAAAATTTCTTCTACCGGACGTGGTGTTTCATACTCGCGTTCCATCACCCTATTTAAATGTCGTGCATCTAAACAAATTCTAACCGAATTGTCTTTTTTAAAGTAGTCATTATTGGTGATACATACGGGGTGGGCATCCGGCAAATAATCCCCCACTCTTTCATTAAATCCAGCTGTTTTTGAATTGCAGTTTTATGATGTACTGGTACGGGGTATTGCTCTCAGCGAAACTCGATTTTTGGAGGAAGGCTCTCTCACAGAAAAGTACTATACCTTCTATTGGAAAGGTCTTCCCACCAATTCAAGAAGACAACATGGAGTAGGATTTGCCGTTCGGAATCAACTTGTATCCAACTTAACACAAGTACCACAAGGCCTATCCGAGCGTCTAATGCTGCTACGCTATGAGCTATCAGATGGCAACGCGGTAAATCTAATAAGCGCCTACGCTCCCACTCTGGATGCAAGTCACGAAACCAAGGAAAGCTTCTATCAACAGCTGGAAGAAACCCTCTGTAGAGGATAATTGAAGCTGGTCAGTGTTAAACCACAGGACCGTGCGCTCTGAACTTGATATTTTGTCCTATATATTTAGCAATGGTATCGAGATTCGAATTGGTAGTTGAAACTGTGCAGGCGAGTCCGAGACTGGCAATGTAATCAGCCTGAATGAACCATGTACGACTGCACTGGTTTAAAGATAATAAAACGGACAGGCCTACTAGCATAAAAAAACTCGTAAATGTAGTCAACGGTGGACATGTGCTGTGCTGTTAATATGCCAGTGCAGTGCGTAAATACCTGTTATAATATCAAGCGTAGGAGTTTAGTTACTTATTGTTCATATTTATAAATATTTACTACTATATAAAAGGTAAAATATTTTAATTATCTACTAATTTATCATGGCTTTCTGGAGACCATTTGAAACAGAGGATAATATAATAGCGCCCTAAAATCTTATCATTTTCTTATGATATGCATTTTTATTTACCCCTGCCCATGTACAATAAAGAGATGCCGACTGTTTTTGCCGGCTTTTAATTTTTTATACGGTTTCAATTAAGTTCGTTTATACTTTACCAAATAGTCAAGGCATACTCGTGTCGTTCGTCACATGCTTACCTTGCACTGACGAAAGCCAAAAGCTCGAAACTGCAGTCTGCAAGTGGTATGGGACGACTGGCACGAGAGTCCCTTTAAGTAGGATCAGTCTCTCGACTGGTGTTTGTTGCAATCGAGGCATTAGCGTTTTGTTGGTAATATGTGGTTATTGCACTTAACCCGCCAGGCTTGTAACTTGTAATTCAAAGTTCAGCGGGGCTTGCGACTGAATCTTAATTTCCACCAGGGATACAGTCACGGGTTCCAAAAAGACAACTATTTTTTGAATTCAAGCTTTCGAAACTTTATTGTTTCTTGCTCAGGAATTCTACAAAAATTTGAACTCATTATAATAAAAATTATTTAATACAGTGAAAGGTACTTACTAAATTGAGGTTAAAATTGAAATTGACAAATCATCAAGACAGAACAAACACAACTATTACAAAATAAATCACACTTGTGAACTACATTTATATTGAATTTAAGTTAACAATAGAAATCTTTAATCTAAAATAGTTTCAGCCCCCTCGAAAACTGAACAGATAACAGTCAACTATTATTTCTTATTACTTCGAAAAACATCGGAATGTGAACTTAAAAAAACTGTCAAAACAAATCTGAAGCAGAGACAGAGGGGTCATGTCAACCCCCCCCCCCATCTCTCTCTGCCACAGGTCCGTGCCAACAAAACACCAAACCCAACAGATCAAAAACTACTAATTCTCAAATGTGTTGTACAGGGTGTTATTTCTGTGACTGCCATTGGCATGTGAATGCAACAAATACGTGTATAATATACTGAGGCCTTCAATGTTATTTCTGGCATTCATAGCTTCAGGGTCATTAAAAATGTGACACATTTCTAGAAAAGTTCTTTTTTGAAGGTTCTTTTCAAAATCTAAAATCTTAACCTCGTTATAATTGAGATTATTATTAGCCGTTACTCGAGTCCGAGTATAAAAATGTTACAGTCGATAAATTGTGTACAATAAAAAACAAATAAAATGTGTAGTCTATTGTAATTCCCATTCATCTACGGTGCACACGACTATGGCTATAGAGGCCAATTCGGGAGAGCACATGTCGACCGCAGTCAGGACAAACATAGACCTGGTTAGGTCTTGGATTCGGCCTTCTTGCAGCAACATTTCCTTGATAGCTGGCCACAACCCCTCGCCATTCGGTTCTGTCCGCTGCAAGTTGTTCCCATTGCTCGTCTGCAATACCGCAGGATTTTAGATTTTCATGGAGAGCGTCTTTGAACCTCTTTCGTTGACCGCCACGCCTTCTTCTACCGCTTAGCAATTGACCATAAAGCGTACATTTAGGAAGGCGGTTATTATGCATACGATGAACGTGACCTGCCCATCTTAGTCGTGCTCTTGAAATAAGCACCTCAATTGGAAAGCTATTTGCTCTCCTGAGTACTTCCACGTTTGATATGTGATGGAACCAACGGATTTTCATCATACTTCTGAGGTGTCTTTGCTGAAAACGTTCTAATTCTTTCACATGACGACGGTAAGTGATCCAGCTTTCACATCCATATAGCAGTGTTGGAATGACAACTGCTCTAGCCATTTTCGTTGACAAAGCAAGGTCGTGGTTATCAAATACTCTCTCTCTAAGTCCCCAGAGTGCTCTAGATGTAGCGTTAATTCTATTGCGAATCTCGCTGTCCATGTTTGCTTTGTCATTAACAACGTTGCCTAAGTAATTGAACTGATCCACCACTTCAAGAGAATTTCCGTTAAGTGTAATGTCTATTTGGTTCACTTGATGAGGAGTTGACATAATCTTAGTCTTTCCAATGTTGATTTTAAGTCCCAAGGAATCATAGCTCTGGGCATACACATCTAAAAGTTCTTGAAGCTCTTCCGGCGTAGAGGCTAAAAGTGCACAGTCATCCGCATACTGGAGATCACAAATGAATCGTGTGCGTGTCTTCGTGAAAGCTCTAAAGCGCCCTATGTTAAAGAGACCGCCATCAAAACGGTATCTGAGACCTATCCCTCTGACTGTCAGTTTGTTGTCAACAATAATTGTTAGAGCAGTGGTAAACAAATTAAAGAGTAGGGGTGCCAGGACACATCCCTGCCTAACTCCAGTGAGGGTTTGGAAAGGTTCGGTTGCCTCATTATTATACATAACCTGGGCGTTGTTGTTTGTATGTAGACTGCGACATACTTTCACAAATTTTCTAGGGATACCTAAGCGGAACATAATTTTCCAGAGCACTTCCCTGTCCACAGAGTCAAACACCTTGGTTAAATCAATGAAGGCCATGTGAATTTCTCCTTGATGTTCGAGTGCTTTTTCTTGAAGCTGTTTAAGTGTGAAGATTAAATCCGATGTGCCTCGGTTTGGTCTAAAGCCACTCTGTGTTTCAGGAAGTAACTTTTCCATAACAGGTGTTAGCCTATTTGCCATCGCTTTAGTGAGTATCTTCCCTCCAACAGCCAGGAGAGCTATACCCCTGTAATTTCCACAGTCCGCAGCGCTCCCTTTGTTTTTGAAGAGGTTGATTAAAAGTGTATCACGAAACTCCTGCGGAGCTTGACCACTTTCCCACACGACATCAAACAGTTTCTTGAGGTAGCGTATGAGCTCTGACGACACAGCTTTAAAGATCTCAGCTGGGAGTGAGTCGGCGCCTGGAGATTTATTTTTTAGCTGCCCAATGGCGGTTAAGATCTCTTCCGTTGTTAGTGGTTTATCTAAGTCTTCGAAGGTGTCATATTGAGGGATAAGGTTTATAGTATTGTGATCGGCTTGACTTTGCTGGTTAAGAATGTTAGAGTAGTGTTCTTTCCATCGGGCTCTTATTTCCTGGTCTTCTTTGAGGAGATTTCCATTTAAATCTTTAATAGGGCACATATTTTTCCGACTGGGGCCGTACACTGCTTTTACTCCTTGAAAGAAATTCCTGTAGTCGTGTGAATCGGCGTACCTTTGAATTTCTCTGGCCTTGCTTGCCCACCACTCTTCTTCTTCCACGCTTCTGCTTTTGATGAGTCGTTGGGGTGATTGATAGCGTTTTGGAAGGCAATATGTTTGCGGTCAAGAAGTTCTTGTATAAAAGCTTCATTATCATTGAACCAGTCCTCCTGTTTTTTACTTGCTGCAGTGCCAAGAATTTCCTCACTCGCATTTTTTAAACTGTCTTTAATTTGTGTCCAGGTAGCAGCGACATCTACAGAATTGGTTTCTTCTAGTGCACTCAAATTCTCTTGAGCTTTTTGCTTTAACTGTTCGACGGTTTGTTGGTCACGCAATTTACGAATACAGAGACGGGGTCTACGTTTTCCTTGAGTTCTTCGGTGTTTGGGTCTCATAACAATTTTCATTTTAGAGACAACAGGACGATGATCGGTCCAACATTCGCTATCAATGCGCGCCTTTGTAATTTGGGCGTCCTTGAGATGCTTCCTACGTACGATAACATAGTCCAGTAGATGCCAGTGACCTGATCTGGGGTGACGCCAGGTGCCTTTAAATTTATCCTTTTGTCGGAAAATGGTGTTTGTTATAACTAGATCATGTTCGGCGCATTTAGTTAGGAGTAGTTGACCGTTAGCGTTCATGTTGCCCAAACCGTTCTTGCCTATGATGCCTGGCCAGGTGTCTGCATCTCTCCCTACTCTAGCGTTAAAATCGCCAAGAATAACGATAGGTATTCTACAGAGGGTTTCTTCCAGCTGTTGATAGAAGCTTTCCTTGATTTCGTGACTTGCATCCAGAGTGGGAGCGTAGGCGCTTATTAGATTTAACGCGTTGCCATCTGATAGCTCATAGCGTAGCAGCGTTAGACGCTCAGATAGGCCTTGTGGTACTTGTGTTAAGTTGGATACAAGTTGATTCCGAACGGCAAATCCTACTCCATGTTGTCTTCTTGAATTGGTGGGAAGACCTTTCCAATAGAAGGTGTAGTACTTTTCTGTGAGAGAGCCTTCCTCCAAAAATGGAGTTTCGCTGAGAGCTGCAACGTCAACATTGAGTCGGTGAAGTTCTCTATCTATTAGAGCAGTTCTTCTTTCAGGCCGATCGGTGCGAGTGCTGTCGTTCAAAGTACGAACATTCCAAGCGCCGTAGATGAAAGAATTAGTTTTGTTGGATTTAACTTGTCGGTGTTTTTTCGACATTCGATGAGGTGTCCCTGTGGATACCCTCCCCCGGAGATCCGATCGGGAGGGTATTTTACCTCCGGATGATTTTGTCCCACTTGAACGCTCCATCATTTTTTTTTAAGCCTTAATCGACTGAAAACGAAGCTGCATTTGAAGTTTTAGCTGGAGCAGGTATGCAACTGACCAGCTCGGTTGCGGAAGGCGAGTGATGTGGTCCCATGGCACAGAAGGAGACTGCGACGATGGGGTAACCAAACGATTCCAAAAGCAACCTTTGTGTGCGGTGGGTTATTTTACCGCACTCTTCGTGAGAAGGTGGATGTGCTCACGGCAAAAGGTAAGGGTTATTCCGCCCTTACTCGGTCGTTAGAGCCTCGTTAGTGAAAACAGGGTGCACCAAGTTCAAATTGAACTCATCGCGAAGGTGAGGTTAACAATTGAGTAGGAGAGGCTATAACTTGCGCTTCACTACCCCATTACACCCCCCCTACCATTTTCGCTTCTTTATACCCTTTATAAAAAAATATGTGGATGATATCATCCTTAGCATTCCCAACAATGGTAGAGAACGCCTGCTAGGAGTGTTCAATAATTATAACCAACGATTAAAATTTACAACAAAAGAAGAAGACGAAAATGGCAGAGTCCCCTTTTTGGATACCCAACTGACAAGAAGGGTAGACAATAAGGTTATAACGTCATGGCACACAAAACCAGGTTCATCTGGACGATATTTACATTACGAATCGTTTCACTCAGAACGACAAAAGATTAATGTGTTTTTTTTTATACATTTATTTAACGTCGGCCTATTTCCGCTACTGAGGCCTAACACCGACGCCTGTAGACGAGCTACCCCCAACCAGGAATTTTGCCGAACCTCTTCCCTTAAGAAGAGTAGGGATCTTTTACTTGCCTAACATTTAATACAAGGGACCGACGGCTTTACATCCCCTCCGAAGGATGGTATATCTCCTATACAACCCTCGCCTAAGGTTGTGTATAGCTTCCGCGCATACACTGATATACAAGCCGCTGGAAGATGTGTGAGGCGAGAACTGCGCCTGTCGTTGCTTTACATCGCATACCGAAGTATGTACATAGTAAAGACGCACCTACGCTCGCCCCGATTAATGTGTTAGTGGGAATGAAAAACAGGGTTATTAACACCTCGCATACCTCGGTTGTAAGGGGCAAGAATTTTGTCAGATTTATTTATGAAGTGTGGTTATCCACCAGCGTTAGTAAAAAAAACTCATAGCCAGCAGAACTGTTGCACGAGACAATGTTGTCAATGAACGCCCTGACGTGGTTGTGCCGAGTGTGGGTGAAAACTAGGAGGTTCGTAACAACACGTTTCATTTCTCTATACCGAACATAGCGCTGTGTCTCTTAAATTTAGGAAGTTGTTTTCAAGTTTTACTAACATCAAATTAGGTTTCAAAAATAAGGTAACGATTAACAATCTTTTTGCTAAACTGAAAGACAAAGACGACTTAATGAACTATTCAAATGTGGCATATTGCACCTCTTGCAATGATTGTGAAAAAAAAGTATATTGGTCAAACTAGCAGAAAAATTAAAGATAGGATCACATCACACAGAAGCAACGTGAATCTTCAATGTTAGCCAAACACGCGCTACCACTTAACCATAACCTCAATTATAACGAGGTTAAGATTTTAGATTTTGAAAAGAACGTTCAAAAAAGAACTTTTCTAAAAATGTGTCACATTTTTAATGAACCTGAAGCTATGGATGCCAGAAATGACATTGAAGGCCTCAGTATATTATACACGTATTTGTTGCATTCACATGTCAATGGCAGTCACAGAAATAACATCCTGTACAACACATTTGAGAATTAGTAGTTTTTGATCTGTTGGGTTTGGTGTTTTGTTGGCAACAGACCTGAGGCGGAGAGAGAGGGGGGGGTTGATATGACCCCTCTCTCTCTCTGCTTCAGATTTGTTTGACAGTTTTTTAAGTTCACATTCCGATGTTTCTCGGAGTAATAATAACGTAGTTGACTGTTATCTGTTCAGTTTTCGAGGTGGCTGAAATTATTTTCGATTAAAGATTTTTGTTGTTAACTTAAATTCAATATAAATGTAGTTCACAACTGTGATTTATTTTGTAATAGTTGTGTTTGTTCTGTCTTGATGATTTGTCAATTTCAATTTTAACCTCAATTTAGTAAGTACCTTTCACTTGTATTAAATAATTTTTAATATAATGAGTTCAAATTTTTGTAGAATCCCTGAGCAAGAAACAATAAAGTTTCGAAAGCTTGAATTCAAAAAAGAGTTTTCTTTTTTGAACCCGTGACTGTATCCCTGGTGGAAATTAAAATTTTTTGTTTTTAACTTAGACAGTCGTCTAATATTAGCCTCTGTATATATATGTATATATATGAAGTGTTGTTGTACTTCCAGGTGCTCTCCCGCGTCGATGGTCGACTCCTCCAGGAGTCATGGTTGTCTAAACGACGTTTCGGCAGAATCTCATCTGCCATCTTCAGGTTCTCGCTAAAAGCTGCCTACTGCTGCTCCTCGTTGCTCGAACTGAAGTTCATTTAACATCCGCGAAAACCTATAAAACAACATATATATACATATATTGTGCTGTTCTACTTTTTATTGTACTTAATAATTTGCAGTACTAATCAAACCTTAACTTGCTTATTTCCAATAGATAAAAAAAAACTTTAAAACCAAAAGATCAAATTAAAATCTCTTACCTTTTGATCCGAAAGTATGTCAAAATATTTAATGGGCCGGCTAGCTTATCTTTCCCTTCAGGAGCAGGTTCAAATTCAGTTCCTATTTAAAATGAAATTTTTATTAAAGTAAAATTTTTAATCTGATATAAATAATTTATTTTCTTTGATATTTAGATAATTTAGCTTTATAACAGGTTCGAAAGTCTAATAAGTACACTATTTAAATTTTAATATACGACCTTGTCCAAAATTAAACACACAAAAACCTTCCTTCTTCGTAGCTACACACTTCTCTTTCCAAATCCAACAATTCTCCTTTCATTAATTCTTCACCTTATCTCGTCCTTATCTCCTCTGCAACTCCAAACCACAATAACACCTCTACCTTCTTATTTACAGTCTATTTTTCTCTTCTTCGCTGATCTCCGCAATTTCTGACTTTCAATTCCATTTCAAAATTCTTAATCCTTGTTTATTATTTTTCTTCTTCACTCCCTAATTTTCACTTGTTCTTTTTTTTTTTCTTAAATTTGTTTTTCCAATTTTACAACCTCTCTTTTATCTGCTGTTTGTTGTTCTATATAACTAAATATCAGAGTATCCAAAATAAACAAAACAAAACACCATATGAATTTTGATTAATTTCATTCCAAACATAACCTAACTTAAACCTCCTTGTCTTTCTCCAGGAAAACATTTACTAACTATAAAAATAAAATTTCCTACTTAAAAGAAATGTCATAATGACTTAAATGTTAGAAATTATTTCAACAACAACTTAACAACTACTAACATAGATGTCAGTATCAAACTTACTGTTGACATCAAATAAAAACTTTAAAACTTTAAAACTATTAAAACAACTCTAAACAAATATTAACATTCTAAAACACATACCTTTCGGATCTTTAGCTAATTTAAATAAATTTTGAAAACGATCTAAAGGAAATAAACAAATTCAAACCTTGATTCAGCAAATAACACAAACATGCAATCTTCGTAATCGTCCAATATGCAAATACATCGCATTTCCGATGCGATGTATAATGATTACTTGGTGGATGTCATCAGAAAAATGTCTTGCTAGATATTTAATCATTTCATTTTCTGTCAAATTTGGCTCTAAGAATTTAATATTATACATTTTACGCATGACATAATTTTCCCTAGACATACCACTATTTTCTGAATATTTTCCATTAAATAAATTGAAACGAATTTTTTCCTGACAATGTTCAGACCAATACTTTTTTAATAATAACTTTTCAAATTCTTCTAAAGTTTCAAATTCAGATTCTACAATTTGATACCAAATTTCGGCTTCACCTTTTAATGAATTTTGAATTTCATGTTTTAAATTAAAATTTAAATTTATAGATTTTAGATATTGCCTTAAACGTTCTAAAAATACTTTTGGGTGGATTCTGGAATCACCATAGAATTGATTTACCAGTGTTTGATGTTGTGTAGCACATGTGTTAAATATAGGTGTGTATGTGTCCTTCAATATCTTCGTATTCTGTTCGATCTTACCATCCTGTTCTTTTAATTGTGTTTTGATTATATCTTCTTGTTTTTTCATGCGTATATCTATTTCATTCATACCATCTACTATAACATGTTCTACTTCTACTCTTACTTCTTTTTTAAATTCACTTATCTCTTCATAAACCTTTTCTACCTTTTCTTCTACTTTCTTAATTTTCTCGTCCACTTTATTGTGTAACTCTACTATACTCGTTTCCAATTTCCTATTGTTCTCATCCATTTTTTAATTCATATCTTGATTACTTTCTTCAAATTTATTGTCCATTTTGTTGTTGATTTCATCAAATTTATTATTCATGTCTTGTTTGTTTTCGTCCATTTTTTTGTTATTTTCATCAAATTTATTATTCATGTCTTGTTTGCTTTCTTCAAATTTATTATTCATGTCTTGTTTGCTTTCTTCAAATTTATTATTCATGTCTTGTTTGCTTTCTTCAAATTTATTATTCATGTCTTGTTTGTTTTCGTCCATTTTTTTGTCATTTTCATCAAATCTGTTCGCTATCATGTTCATTAATTGTATAAATTTATCATCATTTTGTGTTTGTTGGGATGTATCACCTTGTTGAGAAGTTTCTGGTGTTTGATTTTTATTCTCCATTTTTGTTTGTTTTCCTGATCTTAATTTCATACAAATACCATACAATTAAGAATTAATACTTTATATACCCTTAATAAATGAAATTGTTATTGAATTTTAAAACTATGTACCACAATCAACAGTTCACAAACTTTCACCAAGACTGCACACTTTATCAAATCGACAATTTTACAATCGCCCCACGTTGGGCGCCAAATGTGCTGTTCTACTTTTTATTGTACTTAATAATTTGCAGTACTAATCAAACCTTAACTTGCTTATTTCCAATAGATAAAAAAAAACTTTAAAACCAAAAGATCAAATTAAAATCTCTTACCTTTTGATCCGAAAGTATGTCAAAATATTTAATGGGCCGGCTAGCTTATCTTTCCCTTCAGGAGCAGGTTCAAATTCAGTTCCTATTTAAAATGAAATTTTTATTAAAGTAAAATTTTTAATCTGATATAAATAATTTATTTTCTTTGATATTTAGATAATTTAGCTTTATAACAGGTTCGAAAGTCTAATAAGTACACTATTTAAATTTTAATATACGACCTTGTCCAAAATTAAACACACAAAAACCTTCCTTCTTCGTAGCTACACACTTCTCTTTCCAAATCCAACAATTCTCCTTTCATTAATTCTTCACCTTATCTCGTCCTTATCTCCTCTGCAACTCCAAACCACAATAACACCTCTACCTTCTTATTTACAGTCTATTTTTCTCTTCTTCGCTGATCTCCGCAATTTCTGACTTTCAATTCCATTTCAAAATTCTTAATCCTTGTTTATTATTTTTCTTCTTCACTCCCTAATTTTCACTTGTTCTTTTTTTTTTTCTTAAATTTGTTTTTCCAATTTTACAACCTCTCTTTTATCTGCTGTTTGTTGTTCTATATAACTAAATATCAAAGTATCCAAAATAAACAAAACAAAACACCATATGTATTTTGATTAATTTCATTCCAAACATAACCTAACTTAAACCTCCTTGTCTTTCTCCAGGAAAACATTTACTAACTATAAAAATAAAATTTCCTACTTAAAAGAAATGTCATAATGACTTAAATGTCAGAAATTATTTCAACAACAACTTAACAACTACTAACATAGATGTCAGTATCAAACTTACTGTTGACATCAAATAAAAACTTTAAAACTATTAAAACAACTCTAAACAAATATTAACATTCTAAAACACATACCTTTCGGATCTTTAGCTAATTTAAATAAATTTTGAAAACGATCTAAAGGAAATAAACAAATTCAAACCTTGATTCAGCAAATAACACAAACATGCAATCTTCGTAATCGTCCAATATGCAAATACATCGCAATATATATATATATATATATATATATATATATATATATATATATATATATATGTATATATGTTATATTAGAAATATACTATGATATATAATATCACTGAGACAGGCTTAACCTTCTCAAACATATCATGTTACAGATTGCGTAACAGCTCTTCTCTAATAACCGCTCACGCTAGCTGAGCTTAACATTTCTTTCTCAGTAATCTGTTATCATGCTGAATTGCAAATCCAATGTTCTTTGTTCTCCAGACATTATAAATATTACCCACTGTCATTGTAAACCTCAGTCTTATACTCACTTTCGATTAAACTACTTCTAAATTATTATTGTATTTTCTTAACGAGTCAACGTTGACTCCAGTGTTAAATAAAATAAATGTTTTTAAAAAGTTAAATCTACAATCCACTATCTAACATTGGCGCAGTCGTGGCGGATCTGAAGAACACGCACAGTTCGGGAGCCTAACCAGTGGAAAACATATCGGAAGGAACAAGGAGTTCATCTGGAAAAGGTGCCTAACCTGAAGAAAAGAGCCCCTGGAAAAAGGAGAAATTCCTTAGCTGTCGTGGTGGATCCCAATCCTTTACTCGGAAGAATCTACGTTCACAAAGAAACAATAATAATAATTCAACAAGCAACAAAGCAACATATCAATCAATCAACAAATTAGCAAGTAAGAATTCATCCCAGTCGAGAAGTTGGTGTCTTCGGCAGTGTAGGAGACCTCTGTGGAAGGAATACCTGGTAACGCCCCTGGCAGAGAAGACCGCATTGTAACAAAGTTCACGGAGCAGCATTCAACTTCAATCCAGACGTGTGGAATGGAAATTTTAATGTAAGTAGATTTTAAGAATCATCTCGATTATTTTGCATATTTTTCTTATAAAAAAACAATTCAATTTAACGAACAGCAGTTCTAATATTCAAATAATAATTTCATTCAGAAGTAATATAATATTTTATTTAAAATTTATGCGACCTACATAAATAACTATACCGTTCCTATCTTAACATTATTTTTATCGTAATATCATATACTCTTTAAGTACGAACTTATCTACATTTCCTACATAAATAATTATAATCACATACCATTTTTATCTTAACATTATTTTTATCATAATATTATATATCCTATAAAGGTTAAGTTTACGCCTTACTTGACTGTGTAATAAAATAAAACCCACATGTTCTATACTGTTTAAATGCACATTAGTATATAAAATTTCAGTGACATTATTCCCAACTAAAAACACTTTTTAAATTAATCCAATTATCCTTGTAATTAAATTTTGAAATATTATAAAATAAACAGCACATTCTTTTACATATAATATAAAATTACCAATTGTCAGTAGCGTACTAGCTCAAATTGAAAAAAGTGTTTTAAGTTATTTAATTATCTAAATAATATAAACAAAATGGCTACCACTACAAACGTAAGCAATTCCAATGCAAACAATTCAATCACGGCGAACGAAACTACAAATATTGAACCTTACAGGTTAAGTGAGATTTTTTCGATAGTCCCGGAATTGGATGGAAATCCGATATTTTTACAAACCTTTATTAGTGCGCGTATTTACGCGAACGGAATGTCGATAGAAGACCAACGTGTTTTACTTGCTTTGCACATTAAAAATAAACTTCGGGGAAAAGCCGCCGAGTTAGTAAACTCCAGGAACCCTGCCACCTGGGCAGAAATTAAAAGCCTACTTGAGGCCCACTTCGGTGACTCCCGCGACTTGACAGCCCTTATACAGGACTTATAACGCATTCACCAACTACCCAACGAAACCGCACTAATATTCGTATCAAGACTACAAACGCACAACGCGAAAATGCACGCAGCAGTGCAAAAGCAGACTCTAACTTTAGAGGAAAAAACTGCTCAATGTAACCTCATCGAAAACATGACATTGACCACCTTACTGACTGGATTAGAACCCTAGTTAGGGCAAATTATCAGGGCTGGCAATCCTAGTGATATGCTAGATGCAATAAATCGCATCAAACATGAGTTGCAATTGTCGTACTTCGAATCGCAAAAATTCTCCAATAAAATTCAAAATAGAAGTCCCGTTCAAAATCAGCAAAGACGCCCAAATCTCCCACCATTTTACACATTCTGCAAAAGGAATGGGCACAGCTTTAACGAATGCCGCACGAGGCAAAACCACCAATTTTCACAACCCAATTTCACACCAAACGCCTATTCCAATCAGGCACAAGCTCCTAGACAGCACTTCCAGAGTGTACCTAATCAAGCAAACTTTAGACCACAGAATTCCCAAAATTTTTCTAATCAACAACGCAATTATCCACAACAAAACAGGCCCTCAGCTATCAGGCCAAATCCTAACTTCCACCAGCAGAGACCTTCTGCCATACAACCGAACCCGAATTTCAATAGATTTAACCAACAAAAAACCCATCACCTAAACCAAGAAACTTACGATAATTATTCAAATAGCTCAAACCAATACGAAGATTACTCTGCAAATCAATCTGTAAATTATTCCACCAACTATTCTCCTGATTATCAATCTCAAAGTAATTATGACTACGATTTTGAAAATGGACAATGTGGGCATTATACTGCTAATTCCCAATCCCAGCAACATGAGAATTATACTGTTAATTCTCAGCAATACGAGGATTATACTGCTAATCCTCCGGATTTTTACACAGGCCCGGAGTATTCCACGAATACTCCAACACAACAAACGGACGAACTAGACCAAATTTCTCGCCAAGTCCAAGCGATAAACCTCCAGGACAGTTTCGACCCAAACCTGAACTTCCCGGAAAACCAATTCATGTAAAAACACCCCGCTACAAACTAAATGTCGTAAATTCCAAAAATCTATTTTACATAAAAGACTTCACAAATCGTTTCAAAATTCTTGTCGACTCAGGTGCAGGTATTTCTGTATTTAAAACCAAAACAGCGGAAAGGTACAAACAAAGATATCCTGAAAATGTAATTATACAGGGTATAACAGATGAAAAAATCAATATCACCGAATCTGTTCTAATACCATTCAATTCAAATGACCCATACAAGGTTTATGTTCACGACCTAGATATAGAATTCGATGGACTATTAGGTGCAGACTTTTTAAAATATTATAAGTGTCATGTGGACTTTGAAAATAATCAACTTATTACCAATTTTAAAACCGTACCACTATTTGAGGTGACTGAGGTAACATCAATCAGGAACCACAATAATTCTAACGAAAACAATAATCCAGGTATTAGAATTTCAAACCCAAATTTAAATGTTAAAAACCAAAATGTAATTTCTATCGAACCACGCACAGAAAAGATTTTTAAACTTAAATGCAATTTACAAAATACCGAAGCTATACTAATAGCCCAGGAAAATGAAAAGGTACGTTTACCGAATGCCATTGTCAAAATAGACAACAATGGTGAATTTTTGACAACGATAATAAACGCAAACGCGATTCCAAAAACAATACATTTCTCGGATCTTAAACTTGAACCCGTTCAAAAATTTAGATCAATATTTAACGTAAATCTTCAAAATCCGGATTCCCAATACATAGACCGAAACTACGAAATAAAAAATCAATTACGCTTAGATCACTTGAACGACGAGGAGAGTGAATTAATTACTCAACTCTGTTTAGACTTTTCAGACATATTTTATCTAGAAGGTGACAACTTGACATTTACCAACGAAATCAAGCATTCAATAGACACTAACGATTCTAAACCAATTTTCACTAAATCTTATCGTTACCCCCAAATTCACAAACAAGAAGTAAAATCACAAGTTTCAAAAATGCTCGACCAAGGCATTATCCAGCCTTCAATTTCTCCCTGATCCTCCCCAGTTTGGGTAGTCCCCAAAAAACTAGACGCTTCTGGTAAACAGAAATGGCGCGTCGTAGTTGACTACCGAAAATTAAACGAAGTAACGATAGGTGATAAATATCCTCTACCCAACATTTCCGACCTTTTAGATCAATTAGGCAAATGCCAATATTTCACGACTTTAGACTTGGCCTCTGGCTTCCATCAAATTGAAATCGATCCCAAAGACATTCAAAAAACCGCTTTCACAGTCGAAAATGGTCATTTTGAATTCGTACGAATGCCTTTTGGACTCAAAAATGCTCCATCAACATTTCAAAGGGTGATGGACAACATTTTACTAGGAATCCAAAACGAAAGGTGTCTCGTCTATATGGACGATATCATTATCTACTCCCCTACTATCCATGAACATATTTCTCGATTAACAGAAGTCTTCAAACGTTTACAAAAAGCCAACCTCAAAATTCAGCCAGACAAATGCGAAAGAAGTTGCCTATTTAGGACATCTTATTACAAAGGATGGTGTAAAACCGAACCCTGCCAAAGTCGAAGCAATTCTAAATTTTCCTCAACCCAAAAATCAGAAAGAAATTAAATCTTTTCTAGGTTTAGCAGGCTATTATAGACGTTTCATTCCTAATTTTTCCAAAATTTCAAAACCCTTGACTAAATTGCTACAAAAAGATATACCTTTCAATTTCGACAATGACTGTACAAATTCATTTGAAACCCTAAAACAAACCTTGACAACTACTCCGATATTGATCTACCCCAACTTCGATGAACCTTTTGTCCTAACTACAGACGCTAGTGCATTTGCAATAGGTTCTGTACTTTCACAAGGAAGTATAGGAAAAGATTTGCCAATCGCATACGCATCTCGAACTTTATGCGGCGCGGAAACCAAGTATTCAACCATTGAGCGTGAACTTTTATCTTTGGTCTGGAGTGTAAAGCATTTTAGGCCATATCTATTCGGAAGGAAGTTCAAACTCGTCACCGACCACTCACTTGGCTATTTTCCATAAAAGACCCAGGTAGTAGACTAGCGCGTTGGCGCTTAAAACTCGAAGAATACGATTACGAAATAATATACAAACCCGGAAAAATCAATAAAAACGCGGACGCGTTGTCCAGAATAAAAATTAATCACTTTTCAGAATGTTCCAAATTTTATTCAAAAATTCTAGCCGCAAACGAAGACTCAGACGAAGACGAAATTTCAGACAACGATGACGAAATTACCGACGAACAAATCGCCCGAGAATTTGACACATTTTCCCGACTTTACAAAACCAAATCTCTAATAGACTATTCCAAAATTCAAATCACAAATAAACAACTATTAGATCGAGAAAATAAAAATATCATAACGTTTTTCCAACAAAACAGACCTTCACCATCAAATTATCGAGGATATTTTCGAAGAAAACCCCGAATTCTATAACAATACAATTAATATCGTTTCCAGCAAATCGACCCGACAAAGAAACTACTACATTATCGCTCTACCTTTCGACCCAGAGTCTGTGGTAGAACATCTATTTTTAACACTACAAACATCGAAACAAATTAGACCTTTCCAAAACTTACCACGTTGAAAACAATCTAGACTTTCCAATTCTCGAAATCCTATCATTTATTTTTGCAGAAAAAGATTTAAAACTAATCATTTGTCAAAATTTATTACGAACTCCCGATGAAGACCAACGTCCAATCATTCTCGACCAGCATCACACCGGAAAAAATAATTTACATCGTGGAATAAACGAAACAATACGTAGAATCAAAAATAAATATAATTGGCAAGGTTTAACAAAAGATGTCGAAAATTTTATAAAAAACTGCGAAACATGTCAAAGAACAAAAGTCTGTCGTAAGAACCTCAACAATCCCTTAGTAATTACCGAAACCCCTAAAACTCCATTTGAGAGAGTTAATATCGATCTATTCGAATTTCCCACGAGAAACTATGCATTAACTATCCGCGACGAGTTAACGAAATTTACTCAAGCTTATGCTGTCCCAGACAAAAGTGCAAAATCAGTTGTAAACACCCTGTTGCTATATTTCCAACACTATGGCACCCCATTAAGAATTCATTGTGATTACGGCGGTGAATTCGATAATAATTTATTAAAAAATCTTTGTACTCTCTACGACATAAAATTAACATACTCCAGCGTAGGACACCCTCAATCCAATAGATTTATCGAACAATTCCATGCCACCCTAGCGGAAATGATCAGAATACATAAAACAGAGAATCCGAACGAACATCCTTTCACAATATTACCATACGCGGTAATATGTTATAACAACTCGGTAAACAAAACTCATGGCTTTACGCCATACGAGCTTATTTTCGGACATACAGCTAACCGACCACCCGAAACTCTTTATAACCAGAAAGACCTGATTACCAAATACGTTAGAGACCTTAACAACCGGATATCCCACTATTACAAAATTGCGCGAAGTCGAACAGAAGCACAAAAACAAAAAGCCAAAGTTCGATTCGACAAAAACATTCCCGAAAATCGACACACATATAATATTGGCGACAAAGTGTACGTCAAAGAATCACAAATAAAAAACAAATTACAGAACAAATTTAACGGCCCCTTCGAAATTTTAGAAACCTCTCAAAATTCTGCAACATTATTAAATCCGGAAACAAACCAAACGACTAAAGTAAACTTTGACCGAATGAAACCTTATACTGAAAATTAAATTTATTTTCAGGTTTTTCCTGCTGTTCGGATCAGCACTTGCTCAATTTAAAATAACACCAATTAACAATACAATTGGAGTATACTATCACCGAGACACAGACATTGTGATTTCTCACAAGAAATGGACTTTACTGGTACACAAAAACATATCTACCTTTAAGACAGCTTTCGACAAAAACGACAAGATCTTACAGACACTATACAACACGCTCGACCCAACGTATCATTACATGAACGTCTTTTTAGGAGATGTAAAAACTCACCTCAGTTTATTGACACAAATTTCTCAATCAATGCAATCAAAATTTGACGAAATTTACCTTGACACGAAACGATACAAGCGAGGAATACTAAACGGTATTGGAACAATTTTCAAATCAATAACTGGAAATTTAGATGCAGAAGATGGTCAGTATTATTCTGATTGCATCAACAAATTAAATAATGACGAGCACCAACTCGAAAATTTAATCAAAAATCAAATATCTGTCACAACTTCGGTAATCAAAAATTTCAACGCAACAATTCAAAAACTGCAAGTTGATGAAGAAACTTTCAATAAAGATATTAAAGAAATCGAAACTTCAATTCTAGACATGACTAAAGACATAGAAAATATTCACGCAAAATTAAAATTTATAGAAATCTGCGAACAGCTTATGGCAAGCTATCTATTTATCGAAGATAACTTAAACGATATCCTGAATTCTATCACTTTCGCGAGGCTCAAAATAATTCATACATCGATCATAAACCCAAAAGACTTGGTAAATTCGTTACAGGAAATTTCACAGAACCTACAAAGGAACAATTTGCCACTTCCAATCAAATTATCAAAAGTTGCACAGTATTTAGACATTATAGAACTAAAAGCTTTTCAAACAAATTCAGATTTAATATTCGTATTAGACATACCTTTGGTAGACCCTCAAACCTACTCAGTATTTCAATTATACCCTATCCCTATTTTGGATAATAGAACTGGCTTATATCATATCTTGTCAACCTCTCAAAAATATATCGCGAGAGATGATGATTCTTTAATGTACTTAACCATCCCGGACCTCAGAGAATGCAAACCACTCTACTTCAACACTAAATTATGTCTAAATCTATTTTCATACCCCATTGATGATAATGCCATTTGCGAAGCCCGTCTCTTCAAGAACCTCAAAACTCTGCCAGGAAGCTGCCAGACGTCATTCATCATCAGCCAAGGCTACAACGTCCAAAAGATAGACGAAAATACGTGGTTAGTTATCAACGCAGAACCATTACAGGCAACCATCAATTGTCCAGAAAGAAGTTCGAAAACTGAAGTCATCTACAAAAACTCAATAGTGAAATTACAACCTAATTGTTACGCCTTTATAGGCATCACAAAAATCCAAGCCAGTACCAACGAAGTAACCGACGTAAACGACGACACTCATCCCATCCAAATTCCATTCGAATGCTGCAACAAAATTCCAAACAACATTAGAGCACCAAACCTTAAACCATTAAAATTAAACAACCTTAACACAGAAGATCTCGAAATTGCCAAACACAAATTGGACCAATATTCCAGAGATCTAGACGATTTAATCAACGAACCATTCGTAACAAAACACATATCCTGGTTCACCTACTTCATCATTGTGCTAATATTGGGACTGTTATTTCTGTACCTATTTTGTAAGTGCGGAACAAAAAGACGAAGACTAGCCATCGATGTTTCTGCATCACCCCCATCTCCACCTAGGCCTAGCAAACCCCACAGGACATTTGCTAACCTATTCCCTTCACGAAGACGACCTACCTTAAGGAGAGAAGACAACGAAGCCGAAGACATAGAACTTACATAAAGATGAACTGTTTTGTGCCTTTTACTGACTTTTAGTGCTGGACTCTTCAGTGAACCATATTTTATTCATTTAATCATTACATTTCATTATTTTACTTATCCTTTGTTAATTTCAATTGCAGTAACATTTTTATACCATTTTCATTTAAATCTATCATGCTTATATTTTAGGCTTTCACGGTAAAGCCATATTTTAACCCTGGGAATATTTTTATATTATCCCATTTTACAACAAACTTATTATGTTTGTATTTTACGCTTTCTTGCTAAAGCTATATTTTAACTCTAACATTTTTATGTTATATTATTTTATGAATCAAGCTTATTGTGCTTGCATTTTATATTTTAGACGCTAAGGCTATATTCTGTATTTTAAACCTTACGATTTAACATTTTTGTACTCTTTATATTTTTCCAAATTGTACCATTATCTTTTATATACATTTTATAATCATTTCAAAAGTTGCTGCATAAAACACCAACTTTTTTTATAAGGGGGAAGCTGTTATATTAGAAATATACTATGATATATAATATCACTGAGACAGGCTTAACCTTCTCAAACATATCATGTTACAGATTGCGTAACAGCTCTTCTCTAATAACCGCTCACGCTAGCTGAGCTTAACATTTCTTTCTCAGTAATCTGTTATCATGCTGAATTGCAAATCCAATGTTCTTTGTTCTCCAGACATTATAAATATTACCCACTGTCATTGTAAACCTCAGTCTTATACTCACTTTCGATTAAACTACTTCTAAATTATTATTGTATTTTCTTAACGAGTCAACGTTGACTCCAGTGTTAAATAAAATAAATGTATATATATATATATATATATATATATATATATATATATTTTAGAAAGGTAGTCTTGACTGACTAGTTAAGGTACAAACATAAAATTTATTGAGGTTGCAGTCAGTGATAAGGTATTTTGGCCAATACAAAAAGAAAACTCTTTGTTATTGTCAAGCTTTCGCTAATGTTTATTAGCTTTCTCAAGACATTAACTTGAGGTTAATTTGATAAACCTGCGTCGAAACACATGACAGGAAAATTTCTTAAAACGTAACTAGTGGTCGATCCCACACACATAGCTACACTCCTACTGTTATAAATAAAACATTTAACTTAAGTTTAGGTACACATATTAATAAAATCTGATTAAAATTTAATTTAAAATAATTAACAAAATGGACTCAGTTAAAACTATGCTGAAGCCCAGAGATAAGAGATAAGATCCTCTTATCTCTGAGAAAAATAATAAAAATAAAAAAGAATTAATAATTTGAAATTGAATTAAAAAGTCAGAAATTGTGGAGATCAGCGAAGAACAGTAAAAATAGACTGTAAATAAGAAGGAAGAGGTGCTATTGTTGATAGGAATTGCAGAGGAGATAAGGACGAGATAAGGTGAAGAATTAATGAAAGGAGAATTGTTGGATTTGGAAAGAGAAGAGTGTAGCTACGAAGAAGAAAGGTTTTTGTGTATTTAATTTTGGACCAGGTTGTATATTAAAATTTAAATAGTGTATTAGACTTTCGAACCGGTTATAAAACTGCTAAATTATCTAAATATCAAGGAAAATAAATTACTTATATCAGATTAAAAATTTTACTTTAATAAAATTTCATTTTAAAACAGAAACTGAATTTGAACCTGCTCCTGAAGGAAAAGATAAGCTAGCTGGCCCATTAAATAAATTTTACATACGTTCGGATCAAAAGGTAAGAGATTGCGACGCGCTTTTCTTACAATGCCACTTAATTGGACCCGGATTGGTGATAGCGCGGCACAAAAAAATTGTTACCCGAGCTCAGTCAGAGAGTGGGGTGGGTTAAAAAAAATTAAGGGCGCCACTAGTTTATTTCCACTTTAAACTAGAAAAGCCCCTGTTCTTATAGGAATCCGTTCCAAAAAAATATATATACCTATATATATATATCAATCTAAGTGGCAAAACTCAAATAGTGAACTAGGCTATATGTATATATACCTTTAGACGCACAGACGAAACAAAATATATATACAACAATGTTAAATTACCTTATCTTCTTGATTTCGAGGAGTCCTTGCTCAAAAAAAAGAACAATGTATTGGTAGCTTCAATAAGTTATAATCTTTTCAGCGTCTTTATTCATAAATAAGTCACCATTAAAATTTAAGAAAATATTTATTTACCTACTGATGATAAATAACAGTCAATCAGAAATGAAATGTTTCTGCAAATGATATCTGATTTATTTATTTACTATTGTTAAAAATTTAAATGACGTAAGGTAGAAAATTTGTGTAAAATATAACTTTTCTTTGGCGAGCAGTATATTACATAAAATTCGTGTAAGCAGTGTATAATAATTTATAGAAAATAAGGAGAAATTAGATATATATATATATACAACCCCATAAACGGAATTACCGTACGTGTACACGTGCTTACGCCAAAAAGAAAAATAAACTATTGGTAGTAATATGTTTTTTTTTTGTGCAAAATCTAGTTTTGTACTAAAACAAGAATGAATGTTTTCACTTGCAAATAATAAAAAGTAAATATGTATAGGGTTGGTGCCCTATAAATGGTGGTTACTACCCACTGTAACACATGTATCGCTTGTATGATTAAGCAGCAAAAAAAATATTATGCAAAAAACAATATGCTAATTTACTGATCATTAAAAAAAATAGATAGGTAAATAAAACATGCAATAATCTTATCTGAAGCTACGTGTGGATGTAAAATTGTCGAATCTCCTTCCAAATCGTGGATACTCCGGGGTGAAACAAGCAGGGAAATTCTCTCAGGAGCACAGCAGCCAGGAATTAAGGGTTGAAATATTTTCTCATACAATCTATACTTGAACTCAAATGCTCGGACTATTACAAAACTGGTGGATGGAATCCAAATATTACGACTAGTAATTTGTGGGTACACTTCCAATATCTTAACTAGTACTTAAAAACAATTGGTGGATACCAAACTGATACCAAAAACCCTAAAATAAAATAATAATCTGTTACGAAACAGAAGAAAAGGACACAAAATAGTCAAAACTTACCTCTTTCGAGGGTTTCCTACATAACAAAATGAATCTTATCGTTTTTCAGACCCGGTGGTACGGTCAAAGAAATGCCAGAGGGAATATGGCCTAGCAGAAAAATCCTCTATCAGAGACACAGTTTCCAAAACACACTATCCAAATGCTCCACAGCAACTCCAAAAAAATGGAAACTGATTTACTTTAGTTTTAACGAGAAAATCCCAAAAGTATGGCACAATTAAATATATTGTAACTCGCTAGAACTCACTAGGTCAAAATTCATAAAGCAAATGGCTAACACCCAATATCCTGTTTCTACTGTAGTTTTCTGGAATGTTCGAAAAAGATAATTCGTTGCTTTCTCATTCTAACAAAAATTAACGTTCCACAAAAAAAAGTAAATTGATAAGAAGTACTATATGGTTCTACAAATCTGGTCTATATTTCATATAGGCAACCCAATTAACAGTTAGCGTGCTTGATGAGATGTCAGCATTTTTCCTAAATTTAATTTATAAATCAGGGAACGCTAATAAAGTCGAGGCAAGAATTCAAGCGATGCACGTCACGAGTGATCTCATTAATGGAATGTTAATACTAACATAATTTTTAATCATTAATTACTTTAAAAAGAGTAATTCTTGACACCCAGTTATTAAGCTTTTTTCAGGCATAGGTACAGTTTAATGGAGCTTCATGATTCTTAGCAGTATTGTCTTATTTATAGAATCGATCTGTGACGTGCATCGCTTGAATTCTTGCCTCGACCATACTCGTAAATTTTACAACCTGGCTATGTGGCTATGTCCGTTGTAGCGATCAGAATAGATCGTTACAAGATTTTAATTTGATCTTTTTGGTTTATCTATTGGAAATAAACAAGTTAAAGTTTGATTAATACTGCACATTATTAAGTTCAATAATAATAGAACAGTACATTTGGCGCCCAACGCATGGCGATTGTAAAATTGTTGATTTGATAAAGTGTGCAGTCTTGGTGAAAGTTTGTGAACTGTTGATTGTGGTACATAGTTTTAAAATTCAATAACAATTTCATTTATTAAGGGTAGTAGTAGTAGTAATTGTTGGGGGAGGCCTAGTGCCTGGCAAGTAGGCCACAAATGGGCCCTTTTTACCTACCCCCTGACGTCCCCTCAACCGTTCACTTCTACTCGGCCTCCTACTCTCTCTTGAAACCTTCCTGATCTTCCAATGAAGGTCAGGACATGTTTCCATTCGAGAGAGTCCATTTCCTCTTTTGGGAGCGTTGTGGCGCCGAAAAGTTCATACCTCAGGCGCCCGAACGCTTCACATTGTCCCAAGAAGTGAAACGATGTTTCTTCATCACTTCCGCATCTTGGGCAGGTGGGATCTTCCTCAACCCTAGTGATAGGTGTCTTCTGAGCCTGCAATGACCAGTTAGGACTCCGACCAATTGGTTCATAGTCCTCCGGCTTCTGCCTAGCAACCAGGCCGCCCTTGACTTGTTCGGCCCCGTTACGAAGTCTCGAGCCTGTCTGCAGCCACTGCTCAGCCTCCAATGTTCCCTCAATGTTGCTTGTGCCCACTCATTAAGGGCCGTAGCGACATGTTCCAGCCAATTCATCGGCTCTCTCGTTTCCTGGGACCCCGGTATGTCCAGGAACCCATATCAGGCTTACTTCCTTGTGCCTGGCAAGTTCCTCTAGAGCATCTCCGCACTCTTGGACGAGGGAGGACCTCGTCCTGGGAGAGCAGACCGCCCGAAGTGCTGCCTGGCTGTCGGAACAGATACAAATATTTTGTTCCGTACCGTTCCTCGTTTCTTCCTTATATGCCACTTTTAGGATGGCATATACCTCTGCCTGAAAGACAGTAGTGTACAATCCTAGAGCAAAGCTCTCCTGTACTTCCCTGCCTTCCAGGAATATTCCTGCCCCCGATGACTGCCTCTGTCCATCTACTAGAAGGGAACCATCTGTGTAGCACACCAGGGAGTTCGGGGGTTTATTAAGGGTATATAAAGTATTAATTCTTAATTGTGTGGTATTTGTATGAAATTAAGATCAGGAAAACAGACAAAAATGGAGAATTAAAATCAAACACCAGAAACTTCTCGACAAGGTGATACATCCTAACAAACACAAAATGATGATAAATTTATACAATTAATGAACATGATAGTGAACAGATTTGATGAAAACAAACAAGACATGAATAATAAATTTGAAGAAAGCAACAACAAAATGGGCAATAAATTTGAAGAAAGCAAACAAGATATGAACAAAAAAATGGATGAGGACAATAAGAAATTGGAAACGAGTATAGTAGTTACACAATAAAGTGGACCAGAAAATTGAGAAGGTAGAGGAACAAGTAGAAAAGGTTTATGAAGAGATAAGTGAATTTAAAAAAAAAGTAAGAGTAGAAGTAGAAAATGTTATAGTAGATGGTATGAATGAAATAGATATACGCATGAAAAAACAAGAAGATATAATCAAAACACAATTAAAAGAACAGGATGGTAAGATCGAACAGAATACGAAGATATTGAAGGACACATACACACCTATACTTAACACATATGCTACACCACATCATACACTGGTAAATCATTTCTATGGTGATTCCAGAATCCACCCAAAAGTATTTTTAGAACGTTTAAGGCAATATCTACAATCTATAAATTTAAATTTTAAGTTAAAACATGAAATTCAAAATTCATTAAAAGGTGAAGCCGAAATTTGGTATCAAATTGTAGAATCTGAATTTGAAACTTTAGAAGAATTTGAAAAGTTATTATTAAAAAAGTATTGGTCTGAACATTGTCAGGAAAAAATTCGTTTCAATTTATTTAATGGAAAATATTCAGAAAATAGTGGTATGTCTAGGGAAAACTATGTCATGCGTAAAATGTATAATATTAAATTTGACAGAAAATGAAATGATTAAATATCTAGCAAGACATTTTTCTGATGACATCCACCAAGTAATCATTACACAAGGCATTACGACATTAGATGGTTTGAATGAGTACTTGAGAGTGATCGATGATCTACATATGGGATGGAATAAAAATTATAAATCATTTAATAGAAAAACATACAACCAAACAGATGGTAATGACCAAAATTTCAACAGAAAAAATTATTATGCAAATAGGCAACAAAATGGGTATAATAATAATTATCAAAAAAATTATGACAGTAGAAATTTTAATAATCAAAATAAAGGTAGAGATTATGACGAAAATAGGAGGTACAACGGTAATGATACTTATAATAAAGAACAGAATAGGTATGATAATAAACATACCAATACCAATATATTTGTTCACTATTTAAAATAATACAATGTATTGCCATGCCCCGGCCCAGAGCCAATCCGCCAACCGCGGTGCGAAACGCCGCGGTAAATGACGGGTTGGCTGGGGCGAGGCTGGTTCAACTTAATCAACTAAATCTAAACGTAAAATACCTGAATAGACTCAGACACTAACATAAGCATCCATCACCTTTCACACAAAAATAATGAATAAAATGGATGAATAACATTTAAAATTCCAAAAAGACGGATAAAAACAATTAAAATTTAAAACTAAAACTCGCGGACTTCACTGATTCGATTTTGATTGTTGAAACGGGTAGATACGGACAAACGACAAATACCCGTTTGAGACAATGAAGGTGAGGGCAGCATCCCAGCCACTCAGAATGTGATTAAAAATGTTGTGATTTTTTTTTAAATTTTTGATAATTTTGATGATTTTATGGGAGGGGGTATGAAACAGGGTTGGCTGGAAAGAACCGCACTGGAAAAAACCAGGTGGTTTTAACCGGTTTTTTGTGGACTGGTCAAAATAATCGGTTTTTTTGAACTGTTCAAAATTTAAAAAGTGGTTCACTTTAAAAAATGAAAAAAAAATCACAAATGTTTTACACTCTTTAGTCTTTCAAATAAAACAAATCTCCATAATATATATATATATATATATATATATAATTTAAAGCTGACAGCACAAACGGCCGATTTCTTACAAGAAACGACTTGTTTTTTTCAAAATGTTAGCAGTCACCTGATGCTTTACCATTCAGTTGGCAACTAAATTGAAACAATACTTCTCACAAAGTTAAATCACCAAAGAACGCAACCCTTAGTATCTATCTGTATAATAATTTGCATAACCAGTTTCGACCAATGGTTTTTTCCAGTTTCGTCCACTGGCCTGGACTTTTCTACAAAAAAGCGGTTTTTTGCCAACCCTGGTTTGAAAAGAATTTAGAAGAAAACAACAAAAAATAAAAATAACAAACAGAAACAAAGAGAGGGATAAAAAAAGAATAAAAAATTTAAAGTTGAGAGTAAAAGAAGCTAAGAGTGCAAAAAGAAGTTATGGGAAGAAGAAGGTTGGCTAAAGGGGTTGCCGGAAGATAGGCAACGCCCGGTATGGTAGATTGTGTTTGATTCGGAAAGAGGCATTATGCGCTCTGATTTGTATAATGTTTCTAGTTCGGATACATACAAGTTGTACAACTTTGGTGACAGGCACGACCCTTGCGAAACTCCCGCGCGAATGCCCCGCCGTGTTGAAAGTTTGTTGTTCACCAGAACCAGCAGAGATCTGCCTGGCAGGAATGAATGAACAAGTTTAATGATGTGTGTCGGAAAGTGGTAGTCGTGCATTTTGTAAAGTAGACCCGGGATCTAAACAGTATCGAAGGCCTTCTCAATATCGAGGAGCACCATGGTGGTGCCCTCCCAAGGTTGTATTGCATCTTGACGTCGTTAACGTGATAATAATAATAATAATAATAATAATACTTCGTAGTAGGGGCTACGTGAGGGCTGCTCCTGGGTCGGTGAATGAGGTGGCGGAAGAGCCGCCACATTCACCGGTTGAGGACGTAGCTCTCCTCGTTCCGCCAATACCAGAGGGCCTCAGTACCAGAAGGGGGTTACACCATCTGAAAACCCCCGGGCCACAAGACCTGGCCAGAGTGGACGCTGAACTTCGTACAGCGCTACTGGAAGAGGCTGACATCTGGCACATAAATTGTGCCGTGTATGCCGCTGCTCAACGCTCGTCTCAGGTGGAGAGGCGAAATACCTCTTCCCCACAGGAGAGAGCGCAGCGGCGCATACAAAAGATGGAGGCCAAAATCCGGTCGGCAAGACAACACGCATCCCGTGTCCAATGTGTGATGGACTACATGGCGGCCAATAGGCCTTTCACGCCTAAAGTTCGACGTATAGCCGCCAATTTAAGACGCGCCCATCACACACTCAACGGGGCAGTGCTACAAACCACCAAACAGCACTGCCTCGATAGGATACGGATGCTAGTGGCTTGCAAAAAGTCACTAGTGAGGCGGGCGAGGGGGCTGGCGGAAAATAACCTTTTTCGCCAAAAGCCTTCGCGCCTATTCGAACCGCCTCAGCGTGTTGCCGACAATCCACCGACCGTCGATCAGGTGGAAACTTTCTGGAAAACGTTGTACGAACAGAGGCTTCTGCTCAACAGAGACTCTCCGGCCCTGGCACACTTTGAAGCATTTTGCCAAAGGCTTCATCTACAACAGGAGGTGTGCCAACCAATAACCCCAGAAGAGGTTCGAAGAGCACTTGAAGGCTCTAAGAATTTTGCTGCTCCAGGTCCCGATGGGATTAATAACTTTTGGTGGAAAAAGTTAACCAGTACCCACCACCATTTGGCCAGAATTTTTAATTCTTGGCTAAATGGGGAGCAGCAAATTCCTTCTTGGGTTGTTGAGGGGCGGACAGTGCTGATCCCCAAGAACGGAGATTTGTCCAACCCAAAGAACTATAGGCCGATAACCTGTTTAAACGCATGTTACAAGGTGTTCACACGCATCTTGTACATGCGGGTACTCCAAGCAGTTAACCCAGTTTACGAACGGATATATGAGCAACGAGGGTCGAAGAGGGATGTCGCTGGCTGCAAGGAGAACCTGTTGATTGACAGATGTGTCACGCAGGACTCCGTGCAGTATAAGCGGAATCTCTCCATGGCCTGGATCGATTACCGCAAGGCATTTGACATGATATCTCATGAGCTTATTGTACACTTGCTCCGATGTCTTGCGGTCGCCGGTCCCGTAGTGAGATGCATTGAAGATCTGATGCCGCTCTGGAGGACTCGCTTTACCATAACATCTGGTAATGATAGAGTCCAAACAGAGCCGGTAACGTTCAAAAGGGGTGTATTTCAGGGAGATTCCCTCAGCCCCCTTTTGTTTTGCATCTCGCTACTGCCATTATCCATCTCACTCCGGAAAACCCGCGGTTACAACTGTGGTACCCCCGGCGACAGGAGGCATAAGGTCACCCATTTGTTTTATATGGATGACCTTAAACTTTATGCTTCCGGAGAAAGGGATCTCCAACAATCCCGTAGGGTCGTACAGGAGTACACGCAGGCTGTCGGTATGCAGTTCGGATTGGACAAATGTGCACTGGTCCATCTCAAGAGAGGACGATGTGGGGACTACGGCGAGGACGCGCAGCTCGTAGACGGAAGCATCCTACACCACCTAGATGCCGGAGAGTCGTACACTTACTTGGGTGTCGAGCAACGCTCCACCCAAGAAGTGGGTGTAGTGAAAAACGCACTCCGCGGCAAGTATCAGCACCGACTCCGACAGATCTGGTCTTCAGAACTGTCGGGGAAGAACAAGGTGTCTGCTACTAATATGCTTGCCGTTCCGATCCTTCTCTACTCCTTTGGAGTAGTGAAGTGGACTCGAGAGGAGCTGCGTCAACTCGATGTAGGAACCCGGAGAAAGATGCACCTCAATAGGAGCCTGCATCCTAAATCGTCCGTTCCACGGTTATATCTCCCACGCCATCGGGGAGGCCGTGGACTCTTGAGCTTGGAGAGTCTACACAGCAGGATGGTGCTGGATGGAGCCTGTAAGGTCGTCAGGAGTTCGGATCCCCTCCTCTGCATGGTCCGAGACCATGAAAATGCAGGGGTAGGAGCTTTTCTGTTTAAGGCAGCACGCAGAGCAGCCGATGAACTCGGTCTCATCTTCGACGTTGAGCGGGATAATCCCGACTCTGTCACCGAGTTGGAACCCGCTCGGCGGAAAGCCCAAATAAAAGCTGCAGAACAAACCATCTTTCTGCAGCTCCATTCGGATAAGCCACTGCATGGTGTCTTCTATAGAAATATAGAAGAACTTGGCTTATCCGAAAGGCTGACCTTCGCCTTCTTAAGGTCAGCCGGGCTGAAGTCTGAGACCGAGGGATTTATATTGGCTTGCCAGGACGGTGTATTCAACACCCTCGTCTATCGAAGTCGTGTCATGGGTGTGGAGGTCGCTGACGTCAGCTGCAGGGCCTGCCGCAGAGCGCCGGAGACGCTTATGCACTTGTTGTCGGCCTGCCCGACATATGCAGTCTCCGCCTATATCCAAAGGCACGACGGAGCACTACGAGTGCTTTACTACCATCTGAGGCACTCGTATGAGATAGACGAGACACCAGTGCTGCCTTATGCTCCGGGGGATATTGAGTCCGTTGTGGGGAATGAGAGGTGTCTAATTTATTGGAACTACTCGTTTCCCACGGTCAGGCAAATACAGGCAAACAAGCCTGACATAGTCCTCATAGACCACCAACTCAAGACAATGTTCGTCATAGAGTTCTCGGCTCCCGCGGAGAACAACATTGTCTTGAAGGAGGAAGAAAAGCGGACAAAATATCGAGACCTACTCTTCGAACTCCGCAGACTGTATCCAGACCATACTGTCAAGCTGGTGGTACTGATTATAGGAGCTCTCGGTGGAACGAGACACACGCTGCTTTCAGAATTGAACATCATTCCGGCATGCCGACAATCGGCAGAAGTCCTAGCCGGGAGAATGCAGAAGGCTGTCATTCTTGGTTCATTGCATCTGCTCAGGGCACACGAGTCACGGAACCAGTGATCACTGACTCTACGGTGTAGAGAGTGGTTACTGGCGCTCCCAGCGTACCCTCTCTGGTATTGGAGGCAGGGAGAATGACGACTGGTTTTACTTAAAAAAAAAAAAAAAAAAAAATAATAATAAACGTGATTCAGTAAGATATGCACAGGTAAACAATACAAAATGTTAGATCTGATCAACAGAATGACATGAATAAAATTAAGACGATAGCAGAGATAAATTCACATTTTCCAAGGGAAAATTTTTAGATAGGGAAGTTTTAATTGGGATGACGACATACGGACATATGCGTGAATTTATAGGTATTGAGAATGAATCAAATTTAGATAATAATAGAATTAGTAATTTACCAATCATCAAGATTAAAGTTAATGAAATTAAAACCATTGATTGATACGGGATCAGAAATCAGTTTAATAAATGGAAAGATAATAGATAGTAAAAAAGAGTTATATCAAAAAAATTGTACTAAGATTTCAAAAATTAAATTAATAAATGCAAATGGTAAGAAATTCACAGAATGCAATAAAATCATAAATTTAGATTTTGAAGTAAAAGAGATACGTTTTAGAGGCGAGTTTGTAATTGTTGACAATTTGAGTTTTGATGTCATAGTTGGTGAAGATATTTTATCACGACTTAAGGCAAAAATAGATTTTGGGGAAAAGTCCCTAGTTTTAAAAGGTACTGCGGTGAAAATATTTAATAAAAATGAGTTAAACATAGTGGGTTATATAGGTAATTGTAATAATAATAATTTAAATGATGAAAAATATAAGCCTACATGTGAAATGAATGTTTATAAAATGCCTAAAAGGCTGGAGATAAATTGTCCTACTAAATATGAAAATATAGTAAGAAGATTGTTCAAATGTGCTTTTAGAGGGCGGAATATTAAACATAATATTTTTGGTCGCAAACTCCTCTATAAATCCTTATTTTACTATAAGGAAAGTAACCAGACTGCAACCAAAGTTACAAATCTGGCGCGTTAAGTGTAATAATTGCATATTACCATCAAAACGCTAATGCTAATCGAAGCATTAGCGTTGTTAATTGTTACAAAATTATATGTCATTAATAAATTACAAACCGAGAATAGCTAAAAGTTATGTACACAAGTTGATAGTAGATGAAAGCAAACCGTTTAAATAAATAAATAATAAATAAATACACCACAGGTAATGACTACCTCCTTTATCCCGGAAGGCTCTAGAAGAGCCTTGTGTGGGAGGGGGCTACACATTTAGAGACAAGGGACACACACCCAATATCCGTGTATAGTGAAAAAATCCCTCTCACAGTATTTTCCACTGCCACGACCGGGGATCGAACCCGGAACTTTTGGGTGAGAGGCAAGTGCGCTCACCTCTCGACCATCAGTCATGTAAAACTTATCCTATACTCTTCAACCGTCGAAATAAAGTACAAGAAGAAATCGGAAATATGATAAAATCTAATATTATAGAACCAGCAAAGACAAACTTTATAAATCCTTTAGTAATAGTGAGTAAAAAGGATGATTCCATAAGAATATGTCTCGATGCTAGAAATTTAAACCAAATTACTAAGTTTCAATTTGATGCACCTCAAACCATAGATACTATGCTTTATAGAATTGGAAAGAATACCATATTTTCCAAATTAGATTTAAAAAATTCATTTTGGCTTATTCCTTTACATGTAGATTCTCGTAAATATACTGGTTTTAGTGTAGATGGACATATCTATCAATTTAAGTTATTTTTATTTGGTTTACAATCAGCGTCATCTGCTTTAGTTAGAGCTATGCAATCAATTTTAGATAGATACGAAAATTTTTGTCTTCATTACATAGATGACATTCTTGTATTTTCAGATACAGAGGAAGAACATTTTGAACATTTAAACATAATATTAAATGCACTAGATGAGGCAGGTTTAAAATTAAACAGAAAAATGTGAATTTTATAATACTTCGGTAAAATATTCAGGGTATATTATAAATCAACAAGGAATATCGATAGGTAAAGAACGTATTAAAGAAATCAAAGAATATCCAGCTCCAAAAAATTTAAAGATGTTAAGAGGGTTTTTAGGTATATTAAATTATTATAAGAAGTTCGTACCTCGACTTTCAGAGTTAGAAATACCTCTAATAGAATTACTTAGGAAAGACACAAAATGGGAATGGAATAGAAGACGTGAAAAAGCATTTAACAAATTAAAAATTAATTTTCATGATAATTTACTTTTATATAGTCCAGATTTTAAATTACCTTTTATTTTACGTACAGACGCTTCAGAACAAATAGTCGCGGCAGAACTTATTCAAATTATAAATGGAATTGAAACGCCAATATGTTTTTTATCTAGGATTTTAAAACCGTATGAAACTAGGTATTCCACATCAGAACTCGCGATGGTGTCAGTAATACACGCTATATCTAAATTATCTTATATTTTAACATCGAACCATTTTACAATTGAAACAGATCACTCAGCTTTATGTTCGCTCATGAAAAATAGGTTTGCAAACAATCGAATTTATAGATGGTCTCTCTTAATTCAAGAGTACTCGTTTACTATTAAACATAGACCGGTAAAGAAAATATAACAGCAGATGCACTTACTCGAAATAAACAAGTAAGATATTGATAAAGGAAATAATTTTATAGTAGGTTTAAATATTCTGTTGGGTGCAATTCCTTATATATAAATGAGAAAATTATTGAAAGTTAAGAATATTTGAATGAACTGAAAAATACAGTACGTGTATGTTCACATAGAGAATATCGTATTAAAAACAATATGCTAATTAAGACAGTTATGGATGAAGAGAAATACGTGATACATGATAAATTAGCTTTAGATATTTTAAATGATTTGCATATTCATTTTGGGCATATTGGGGTGAGAAAAACTTGGATGATTTTTAGAGAAACGTTTTTTTTGTAAGAACGATTTACATTAACGAAAAGAATAATTTCATTATGTCACAATTGTTGTTTGGGAAAAATTAAAAACCATAAAAATAGAAATAAAGTAAATAGTATTTTGACAAAACAACCTCTAGAAATTATAGCTATTGATTTTATAAGCAATCTAATAAAGTATAAAGTTGGTTATAAACACGTACTTGTTGTGGTTGATGTTTTTTAAAAATTTACAAAGGTGTATCCCACAAAAAGATGTAATACAAATACGGTTTGTAGAATACTTTCTAAATTTAGCTGACAACGCGACATATTTTGACAACGACAGATTAAAGAAATATTTGACAGACAAACAAATACAAAGAATTTTTACGACAATTAGACATCCACAAGCAAACCCAGCAGAACGTTATATTCAAGAAGTAATAAAAATTTTAAGATTAACTTAACAACATGATCATACTGATTGGGTATCAGTTCTCTCATATGTAGAATATTTCATAAATAGTGTACCAAGTACGATCACTCAAGTATCACCAATAACGGTAATGTTTGGTGTTACACCTGTCAGGCCATGGGAGTTTGAGACAAGAATAAATTTAGAACAAGTTAGAAATCAAGTAAAGGCCAGATTAGAAAGAAATGCAAAGAAGTATCAAGATAGAGAAAATAAGAGAATTAAAAGACAGATAGTTTATAAACAAGGTGATGTAGTAATAATTAAAAGTCTGAAGGTATCAAAAATTGACAGGAATATATGTGCTAAATTTCAATATCCATATGAAGGACCATATATGAAAAACAGGGTTTTAAATGAAAATACGTATGAACTAAAACACATGAATAATGAAAACAAGAGGTAAATTTCACATAGAAATGATTTATCCATACACATTGACAAATTAAAACACACAAAGAAAACACAACAAAACTGATGATAAATACAGTATTTTGCAAATACGGCATAATTGAATAAAATTAAACAGTTTTACATGAGTAAAAGCTTATGATTTGGGGGGGCGGGGAAATGCTATGGTATTCGCATATTGGACGATTACGAAGATTGCATGTTTGTGTTATTTGCTGAATCAGGGTTTGAATTTGTTTGTTTCCTTTAGATGGTTTTCAAAATTTATTTAAATTAGCTAAAGATCCGAAAGGTATGTGTTTTAGAATGTTAATACTTGTTTAGAGTTGTTTTAACAGTTTTTAAGTTTTTATTTGATGTCAACAGTAAGTTTGATACTGACATCTATGTTAGTGGTTATTAAGTTGAAATAATTTCTGACATTTAAGTCATTATAACATTTCTTTTAAGTAGGAAATTTTATTTTTATAGTTGGTAAATGTTTTCCTGGAGAAAGACAAGGAGGTTTAAGTTAGGTTATGTTTGGAATGAAATTAATCAAAATTCATATGGTGTTTTGTTTTGTTTATTTTGGGTACTTTGATATTTAGTGATATAGAACAACAAACAGCAGATAAAAGAGAGGTTGTAAAATTGGAAAAACGAATTTAAGGAAAAAAATAACAAGTGAAAATTAGGGAGTGAAGGAAAAATAATAAAAATAAAAAAGAATTAATAATTTGAAATTGAATTAAAAAGTCAGAAATTGTGGAGAGCGAAGAAGAGTAAAAATAGACTGTAAATAAGAAGGAAGAGGTGTTATTGTGGATAGGAATGCAGATGAGATAAGGACGAGATAAGGTGAAGAATTAATGAAAGGAGAATTGTTGGATTTGGAAAGAGAAGAGTGTAGCGTGAAGAAGGAAGGTTTTTGTGTATTTAATTTTGGACAAGGTTGTATATTAAAATTTAAATAGTGTATTAGACTTTCGCACCGGTTATAAAACTGCTAAATTATCTAAATATCAAGGAAAATAAATTACTTATATCAGATTTAAAATTTTACTTTAATAAAATTTCATTTTAAAACAGAAACTGAATTTGAACCTGCTCCTGAAGGAAAAGATAAGCTAGCTGGCCCATTAAATAAATTTGACATACTTTCGGATCAAAAGGTAAGAAATTTTAATTTGATCTTTTTGGTTTATCTATTGGAAATAAACAAGTTAAAGTTTGATTAATACTGCAAATTATTAAGTTCAATAATAGTAGAACAGCACAATATATATATATATATATATATATATATATATATATATATATATACATCTATATATATGTGTGTTTAATTTTGGTTATATATATATATATATATATATATATATATATATATATACCCAAACATACGCGTACAGATGTGTCAGCTTTAAGTGGCAAATATAGTGGTTTAACTAGAGTAATTAATCCAAATTTTTGTGCTGAGTGTAACTTAAAACCTGCAAAATTACATTAGTGATCTTTTACCAAGAAATTAGTGTCATTATATAACGAAATAAAAGGCCAAAATTTATAATAACACTACTGAGAAATGAATGTAAGTGACAAAAACTTATCTACCGACGAGTTATACAAAAAGTTGGAACTGTTAATAAATATAAAAACCGATGAAATTAAAAAGGAGATATGTGCAGCGTATGATAATAAATATAGGGTGACCGAAAATAGAATAATTTCAATCGAAAGGCGTATTAGGAAAAACAACATTATTATTTTTGGTCTCTCACCAGAAATGGAAATGGTGTAGTGTCATACATTCTAAAATTCATGAATAAAACATTTAAACTTAATTTGAATGAAAATGATATTAACAATATTTATAAAATTGTTAAAAAAAAAACACAATTGTTGTGGAATTCGTATCATATTTAAAGAAACAGGCATTGTTCAAAAATATTAGTAATCTAAAAGGCAAAAACATAACAATAGCTGACGACCTTTGTCCAGAAGACCAAAAGGATCGAAAATTCCTATACGAACAATTAAAAAACGCCAGACAGAAAAATCAAAATGCCTATATAAAAAACAATAAACTAATTGTTAATGGAGAAGTTTTTACAATCCAACAGCTAAAAAACACCGATGATCAAATACTGGATACCAGTGACCTAGGAATTGAAATCGTACCTAAGTCGTATAGTGCTCCTGGAACGGCGACAATCCAGCCTGATACGGAAGTCTTTATAGGACAAGCCAGCAGCAGTGAATCAAACGAACTCATAAGTGTAAGAGAAAAGGAAAAGGGTAAATTTTCGCAAGTGGATACACCAAACAGTAGAAGTGGCAGCTGCAGCTCTAACGTAAGCTTTAAAGATAAAAATCAAACAAACGCAGGTCGTCTGCTACGCACTAAGGTTAAAAAACAAATGTGACCAGTGGAAATATATTGTTGGTAAAGTACATATACATATACTTTTCTTCTTTTTTTTTTACATCAATTTCTTTACGCGCACCTTGTATTTTGCACATTTTGTTACCTATGTTAATTTATTTACAATACTCTGTTTTACTATATTTATTAATACGATAATTTCTTAATTAAATAATCTTAAAATGGATCAATATATAAGAGACATCGAATATTACCCTTTTAAAACTAATGAAATTTATTCAGATAACATAGCTACCTACTTAAATAATAAAAATGAAAACAATTTAAATTTGTTCCATACAAACATTCGCAGTATAGGTAAAAATTTTGATGAGCTCGTTGTTTTATTAGAATACCTAGATATCGATTTCGAATGCATAGTGTTATCTGAGACACATTATATAAGTGATTTGTCTATGTTTGGTATTATATAAAATTTGTATCTAGGAAAAAATCGTTCGTTATAACAGCTGTGTACAGACCCCCTTCTACTAGTGAAAAAGAATTCCTAATAGATCTTAAAGAATATTTAACGGAAACAGCAAGAGAAAATTGTGATTATAATATTATAACTGGAGACATTAATATCAATATTACAATAAGTAACGAAGTAACCGAAGAATATCTTACTGTTATGAGCGAATTTAACTATGAATCGATGGTAAACGCTTTTACAAGAGTGGAAGGTAATAGTAAGTCTTGCATCGATCATATTTTTCTAAAAACAAATGTTAACATTAACGACAATATTGAATCTTTTATACTGAAAAATAAAATAACAGATCATTTTCCCACAGTGTTAAAAGTTAAATTTTGTTTTTTGTGATAAAACGGCTTCTCCCAACATTGAAAAAAAAATTATTTCTATAATAGATTATAATAAATTAAATAAGGAAATGAAGGAAGTAAATTGGAGTGAATTTTATAACGCTGAAGGGGTAGACGAAGCCACAAATGTATTAATAAAAAATATTACTAATATTACTATTAAAAGCACGAATAAAATTAAATTAACACATTCACAAAGAAAAAGAACACCATGGATAAGTGCAGGATTGCTAAAGTCTATTAAAAAAGGGATATTCTGTATAAAACATTACAATGCGATCCCAAGAATATAAATTTTAAAAATGAGTATTTGATTTTTCGGAATAAATTAAATGATTTGATAAAAGTAACCAAGCTTAATTATTATAAAACAAAAATATCAAAAAATAGTAAAAGTAGTAAAAGTGTGTGGAATGTAGTGAACCAAATAACAAATAAAAATAATAGTAATAACTCGATTAAGGAAATTAAAACTGGATCCGGAGACCTTACTTCTGATATTTCAAAAATAACAAATGAATTCGTAAACTTTTTTACTGAAGTAGAAAGGAATTTAGCGGAAAAAATAAAAACTCCTTCTATTCCACCTTTGAGATCTTCAACGCCATTTTCCTTTTACCTTGAACCGACAAATGCAGTAAAAGTAAAAAATGTAATATATGACCTTAAAAATAATAAATCTCCCGGAGTCGACTTGATAAAAGCAGAAACGCTCAAAGAAATCGCAGGTGAGATAGCACCTCATATCGCTTATCTAGTAAACAAAATCTTTCATACAGGTATTTTTCCTTCTGCTCTAAAAATTGCCATTGTTAAGCCAATTTTTAAAAGCGGTGATAAAACGGATGTGTCAAATTACAGACCCATTTCAATTCTATCTAACATCGCGAAAATTCTAGAAAAACTTATAAAAACTAGAGTAAATAATTACACAAATAAATTTAAATTAATATCTAAACGTCAATTTGGTTTTCAGAAGAACAAATCAACACAACATGCGATTGAATACCTGATTTCAGATATTTTTAGATACTTGGATAAAGGAACTCCTTGCTTGTGTGTATTCCTTGACCTTGCCAAGGCTTTTGATACTGTGAGCCATGCACAGTTATTGGAAGCCTTGCATGATATTGGATTTAGAGGTCCTAGTTCAACTTTATTTAAAAGCTATTTGACAGATAGAAAGCAGTATGTGAATATAAACAATACAAATAGTGAATACCGCAATATTGAATATGGGGTCCCGCAAGGCACTGTGCTGGGTCCTTTGTTTTTTACAATTTATTTGAACAATTTATTAACATCTACATTCATTGGAACTGTTATAAGCTTTGCTGATGATACAGCTATTATATATAGTAATAAGACTTGGGAAGATTTGAAGTTGCAGGCAGAAATAGACTTACTAAAAATAAAAAGTTGGTTCGATTATAAATTGCTTACAATAAATTTCAATAAAACCAAATTTCTATCATTTGCTTGCTATAAAAATACTCTGCCCAAATTTTCTTCACTCACAATTGATCAAACTACTAAAATCGAAAGTGCAAACACAGTAAAATATCTAGGCATTACTATAGATCGACATCTAAGGTGGGATCACCATATAAATAATGTGTGTAATACTCTGAGATGCTTAATTTACAGAATGAAATTCTTAAAGAATATACTAGATTCCTCCACACTAAGAACCATCTACTATTCATTGATTGAGTCTCGGCTAAAATATGGTATTATTGCATGGGGAAGTGCTGTAAAGGATCACTTAAAAAAATTAGAAATAATTCAGAAATTATTTTTAAAAATAATACTTGGTAACCCCAGTTTTTTTCCTTCGAATGATCTCTTCAATGAGGCAAGAATTCTAGACCTAAGACAGCTATATTTCTATACCGTGGTCCTATACCAATTTCACAATAGGAACACCTTAATTCAACCAGTTCATTCTCACGCAACTCGACAGAAATTAAAATATATATGACCTTTCTGTGATAAGTCCATAGGACAGCGAAGTTTTATATTCTTGGCACCCAAATTATATAGTGAACTTCCCGAAAATATTAGAAATCTGACAAACTGCCATATATTTAAAAAGCATTCGAAATCTTTCATCTGTGATTTCGATAGGACAAGGACTCATGAGTTAATTGAAATGAAAAATAACTAAAACCACGTACTTCTAGGTATGCACCCATAATATGTGCATATGAATGGGTATATTTGATGTTAATATACATATTTTTTAAATTTTTAGTTTGTAGCTATTTTTTAAATTATAAAATTTTTTAATTCTTAAATTCTTGCAGTCAAAAAGGTATTTATTCATTAAACAAATGTGAGAAGCTCTATTTTATGCTTCAATGTGTATTTTGTGTATTGTATTTTATAGTTATAGCGTTTTGTCATAGTCTATAAGAATTGCAAATTCATTGATTTTCGCGTTTTATAGATAAATTTGTTCACCACAGACAGCCTTTGGCTTTGTGGTCTTCGTTTATTTGTAAATAGAAGATTATCATTTACTCACCCAGTAACCTATAATTACTTTATAATTTATTATCTATTTGTCTATTTATCTATGTTCTATGATATATATTTATTTATACTACTTTACATTAATTACTTACTTAATTACTTATTACAATTACAAATAAACATTATTATTATTATTATTATATATATATATATATGAAAAATACTAGGTTCTTTGGTTGAACCGCGTCTGAGATTGTTAATGTCTCGACGTTTCGGCTCCCGTTTAGGAGCCATTTTCAAGAGAAAAAGTGGGTCAAGTAAAAATTGTCAAAGAAAATAATGCTACGAGTTCGTGGAACTGGTTCGATTCCGGGGGCTCAATCTGCCTACTCCGCAGATCTCACCACGATCCGTATCTAAGGCCTCAATCTGCCTACTCCTTAGAACTCACTGGCAGTATCGGACGAAGTGTTATTAATACGAAAGCTGTCTGTGGGTGGGAGAGTGGTGGGGGGTTGAGGGTCTGTTGATGGAGGCATCAGAGCCGAACGGCTGCTATCAGGATTATGAGGTGTGGATGAAGATTGTGGGGCTAGCCTGGAGATCAATGATTTCCAAGCGACTGGAAGACGATGACCGTCATCCCTTTTGTTTAGATAATTGGGACGTTTTTCAATCTCAATTGCTTCGCGGATGATTCGCGGTTTCTGGAAAAATGATGGTGCTATGGTTTTGGTGTTATCGAAGTCTATATTATGGCCTGTTAGGAGGCGGTGTTGGGCAAGTGATGATGTGGGATCGGATTTTCTAACTGCAAGACGATGTTCATATATTCTATTGTTAATCCGTCTATTGGTTTGTCCAATGTAGGTTCGGGGACAGTTTGAGCAAGGTATTTCGTATACACCGTGGGAATCGTTAGGTATTTGGTCTTTTGGGGTTCTGATTAAATTGGAAATTGTCTGGTGTGTTGTGAATGTGGTTTTTATGTTACTGGATTTCAGGACTTTGAAATTTTGTCTGTGACACCTTTGATGTAGGGTAGGAAAGCTTTTTGCTGAGGAAGAGTTTCTGTCTGTTGAATTTGGGAAGGATTTTGTGCTTTGTGTATGGATCGCGTTATATGTCCTTTGTCGTAACCGTTCTGTAGAAGTGCTTGTTCTAATGTTTGTAGTTCGGATTGTCTATTGTGATTGTCTGTTAGTCTGAGGGATCTGGTTACAAGAGTGTTGACAACGGAATTTATTTGTGATGGATGATATATATATATATATATATATAACTAACAGGTTGGCCACTGTCATTTGTCTGTTCCATGACCTATGGCATACTGATGAGAACTAATAAGTTCGAAACCGGTCTATGTCTGGTCGGGGAATTGACAAATGACATTGGCTACCAATCTTTCATGATTTGTAAGGTATAATTCAATGCAGGTCGGGGTATTTGCCCGCTGAGTAGTTGTTTCCTGCAAATCATGTATAATAACAGTATATGGGTTAAGTCCACCAAGGGCTAAAGGTCACCGCTCTCGGTACTTGCAAAATAGCAAGTCGCTATACACCATGGAGACATCTATGATGTCTGGTGTATAGTAGCATTTGACCACATGAGGGTATTCACTTACCTCTCACCGGTACACCATTTACTTAAGTTTGTATAAAACTAACAGGTTGGTCACTGTCATTTGTCTGTTCCATGACCTATGGCATACTGATGAGAACTAATAAGTTCGAAACCGGTCTATGTCTGGTCGGGGAATTGACAAATGACATTGGCTACCAATCTTTCATGATTTGTAAGGTATAATTCAATGCAGGTCGGGGTATTTGCCCGCTGAGTAGTTGTTTCCTGCAAATCATGTATAATAACACCATATATATATATATATATATATATACATACATACATACATACATACAAACATACATATATAGTAAATCATAAAAATACATGCTCACATAAAAAATCAGGCATATTTAGCTATAATGAATTAAGTAAGAAAACAACAAAATATATGAGTTTAAAAAAATCAAATCAAATCAAAAATATTTGCGTCACTTAAAAGCTCGCCAGCGCTATAATAGCATCCATTACTCAGTAATGTTCTAGCTTTCCTCTTAAATACCGTATAATTTGATGTGTTCCTTAAATTAGCTGGCAGTTTATTATAAAATATTATACAGTTATAGATTGGAGAGTGTTTAAATGCGGTGGTATTGTGCCGGGAGATACGCGAAAGATTGCCATGCCTTGTACTGTGGTCATGGACAGCGGAATTTGTTACTAACAAGTGTAGATTATTTCTTGCAAAAGTTAAGCATTTATAAATATATATAGCAGGTGCAGTTAGTATATTCTTATTTTTAAGCACTTGTCGGCAACTTTCAGTAATTTTCATATTAAATATTAATCTTAAAAATTTTTTTTGCGCTACGAAAATTCTAGTAAAGTCTCTACCATGACCCTAGCTAATAATATTCAACGAAATATGTGAATAAGCCATAGCATAGTATATATTTAAAAGACACGAGATATCCAGGGTGTCCTACATTTGCAAAATGGCGTAGTAGGCCTTATTTCATTTTTTACTAATATTGTCAATCTGATCGTCCCAGGTAAGTTTATTATCAAGAAGAGTACCTAGAGACACTACTGAATCCGAAAATTTAATACCATCCACCAGTTGAATATCACTCGAGATATCCTTTCGGATAAAAAAATTTATGCATTTGGTTTTATTACTATTTAGAATTAATCTATTACGCTGACACCAAGTGTCAAATTCACATTTGTACATTTTATCGCGAGTGCAAGTTCGCGAGGAGATTCTGAAGATACAGTTATTGTGGTATCATCCGCGTACATTTTGAGGATACCACTAGTGATATGTTCTGGAAGATCATTAATAAATAGTAGGAACAGCAGCGGCCCCAGCACCGATCCTTGTGCTTAACGTCATGTAGTGCTGATGTAGTGCCCTTAACTTTAGTGACCATGGTTCGCCCTTCCAGATACGATTTAATCCAGTTGATTATGTTTTTCGGCAAATTAATGCTAAATAATTGTTTTATTAAGAATTCAGACCATACCGAATCGAAAGCCTTAGACAAATCAAAAAATAGAGATGCAACACATTTCCCATTATCTAATTGTTGATATACATAACTTAACAAATCACAGGTTGCTGTCTCTATTGACTTGTTGGTTCTAAATCCATGTTGAGAACTAGAAAGTATATAGTTACTTTCTAGATACATCGAAAGGAGGTTAGATATTATTTTTTCCAGTAACTTAGATAGCGTAAAGATATTTGCCTGTAATTATCGACATTTTCAACATCACCTTTCTTGTATAGAGGGATAACTAATGCGGTTTTAAATATATCAGGGAAACAGTCTTGATATATTGATTGATTAAACAAATAGACCAGTGGTTTCACTATAGTATCTAAAATACTTGAAATAGTTGAGAGAGATAATCCATCTATCCCAGATGATTTTTTGTTTTTCATTTGGCTTATAGTTTCGATAATATCTCGCTCCGTGATAGGTTCTGAAAGAAAATGTGTAAGCTTAATGTTAGAAACAGTTGTGCAAGGCAGCGCCAAATTTTGACCAAAGTGGTTAAGTATATTAAGTTCCGCACTACAAGAGAAATAGTTGGCAAATATATTGGAAATTTCAACTGGATTAGTAACCAAGTCACCATCATATGTAAGAGTTATTTTATTATCTGTGTTAAAGTGTAAACGAACTTAATTGAAACCGTATAAAAACTAAAAGCCGGCAAAAACAGTCGGCATCTCTTTATTGTACATGGGCGGAGGTAAATAGAAATGCTTGTCATAAGAAAATGATAAGATTTTCGGGCGTTATTATATTATCCTCTGTTTCAAATGATGAATGAAGCTATGGTAAATTAATAAATAATTAAAATATTTTACCTTTTATATAGTAGTAAATATTTATAAATACGAACAATAACTAACTAAACTCCAACGCTTGATATTATAACAGGTATTTACGCACTGCACTGGTATATCTCATAAGTCCACCGTTGACTATTGAGAAACGATTTACGAGTTTTTTTAATGCTAGTAGGCCTGTCCGTTTTATTATCTTTAAACCAGTGCAGTCGTAGATGGTTCATTCAGGCTGATTACATTGCCAGTCTCGGAGTGGCCTGCACAGTTTCAACTACCATCCGAATCTCGATACCATTGCTAAATATATAGGACAAAATATCAAGTTCAGTGCGCACGGTCCTGTGCTTTAACACTGACCAGTTTCAATTATCCTCGTATAAAGTATAATTGTTCTACCTAATATCAAATTAATGATTTTCCAGGTCTCCTTGGTCTTGTTGTGGGCTTGATTTATTTTTATATTATAGAAATTTCTCTTTGCTAGTTTAATGTTTCGTCTTTTTTCCTAGTATTATATAATACTTTAATTTCAGGAATACCTGAATTTGTCATTAGCCTGAACAATTGCGTTAGTCCATCACATTCTTTAATAATGTCCTGACTTAGCCAGTAGTTATAGTTACATTTTGTTTTATTAACTTTTTTTAGGACAGGTTACATTAAAACCCCATACCAAGCATTCCACAAATGATTGGAAACCCTTGTTAATATTAAAAGTGAATAGGTATGACCAATTCATGGTATTCAGTGTAGCTCTATATTCATTTAAATTACTTATACTAAGTTGTTTCATTATTTTTTGCTGGCAGGCCACTCTTCGTAGATCTAAGGCTCAGAATATGCGATAGGTGATCAGCTACATTAGGTTGTATTCAAACTGCGAGGTAGGCAGCGATGTTACCATGTAATTAATACAGGAAGAGCTAGTGCGGCCACTGCTATTAGTAAAAATCCCGGTATCACCAGTTATATTCAGCTCAAAAGAATTAAAAATATCTAATAATAATTTTGTATTTATATTGTTTTTTAAATTAAAGTTAATATTAAAGTCACCACATAGCACAATATAGTTAGACCCATTGGCAGCCACGTAGAGAGCTTGTGATAGGTTGTGAATAAATATATTGATATCGCCGTTAGGGGGCCTATAAACAGTAATATAACAGTAGCTAACCTGAAATGATCAGTTTTATAGCATATAGCACACATCTCGATATGGCATTCTACAGACAGTTGTTTGACAGGTTTTAGTTCAATGGCGTCCTTATCAGCTTGTATAAAAATAAGCGATCCCGCACGTATATGATTTCTCCTGGAGTAGGCAGTACAAAGTTTATAATTCGGGAAATGTATGTTTCCTACATCATCATTACATATCCAATGTTCTGAAACACATAAAATACCAATTTTATTTTTAGTTAATAGCAATTCAATCGAATTAAAATTGTTTATAATTCCTTGTGCATTTACATGACAGATATTGGTATTTTCATTAACCACTACATCTAAACAATCTCCATTTATATTAGGGATATGATTATCGCTTACAATTACAGAATTAGTATTAGTTGATAAGACATTTACGCCCCAAGAGATATCTGGGAGAGTCTCGGGTATAAAACATCTGCAGCATTATTTGGTATACGCTTATCTGTTTCAGGTGCCATAAGGTCGATGATATTACCTATGCTATCAGTGTTTTCCACTATAACACAGTCTGTAGTTTCTTGTAAGCTTAAGCTCCTTATAGCCTGAGTACTATCACTATCACAGTTTTGCACTACGACAGATTCTGCAGCTTTATGTAAGATCAAGCGCGCTGTATTCTCAGTCCTGCCATCACCATTAGAGTTAGCTTGCTTGTCAGGAGTTGTGTTATTTAAACTGATAAATAGCAGTGTTTTTGATATGAAGCTGTTGTTAACAATTAAATTTATCAAATCCTTGATAATAGTTTCACTTTTAATTTTAAGACCCTGACTATTAATTTCATAGAACATTATATTACCCTTCGTGACACTATTCAATTTGACGATGAAATCATGCAGTCTACTATTGTATTTATGGATACGAACATTATGAGATTTGTTACTTGTAAATGGAATGGACGGGAAAATGATATTCGTATGATTACATTTTCTTAAGTTTTCACGAGTTTTCACATATAAATTTAAAAGACGGAAATTTATTACTGCTTAGTCGTTTTTATCTGCCATTATAATAAGGGTATCTTTTTTTGTTAATTGTTTAGATATGTTTTCCAGATTTTCCAAAACTGATGCCAAATGTGCGCCTGGTTTAATATATGATGATATTTGTTGATTTGGTAATTTACTGCACAATTTCAGATTCAATACATGTCCTAGGTCGTCGGTAAGAAGTATAATTTTGCTTTTGTTTTTATTATCAGGTAAAATTATATTATTTCCACTAGTCTCATTTGTATGCTGAGTAACCCCTAGTGCTGTTTTTTTAGAATTACAATTATTTATGTCTTCGCTTTGCGTTCCTATACAGTTAATATCTGTGATAAACGATTGAGTTGAATTATTCTGTTTTAATTTGTGAAACTGTTCAGTAGATGTCGACACGTTTTTACACTTGCTTAGGATAGATGTCTGACTACTTACAGTTTTTATTGATATTATTGTTTGCTACTTTTCTGAACAAAACTAAAGAAATGAATCAAGTGGACTGTATCTAATAATTCAAAAAAGGGGAATTCAAAATTGACTTACCATCAGTTCCGATGCACTGTTTTTTCCACTATTTATTATAGGGCTAAAGGGATGGACAGTAAGGATGTAGGATATAATAAACAGAAACTCAATTTTGAACACAGCTATAAGCGGTAATACTATTAATCACTAATATGTGGTATAACTATCTCTCAACAACACTGTATGTTACTGACTATGTATTTCATCTATATGTTTTTTTTTCTCTATAAAAAAAGTCAACAAAAAACGAAAGACGAACATTCGAACTAATAAACAAGACAAGTAGGGCCTTATGATGGGAACATTAATTCGAACAATTAATGGGAACAGAGTCCTAACCATTCCCCCGCCCCTGAAAGAATATTTCAGAAACCAGGTGGTGAATAACTACTACTAATATACAGGGTTACTGGTAATTCGATACATTCCTTTGGAGATGTGATGGGGCATGATCTAAGAAGTAAATTTAGCACTAACATATATTATGCAAAACTCAATAGTTTTTGAGATATTTAATTTTTCTTGTTTTTCTCAAAAAGTAGATCTTAATGTCCTAAAAGTTAATTTTCGAAAAATCTATTTGACATTTTTAATTTTTTTTTTACTGGATTACTTGTCCAATATTATAGATATCCGTTTGGAATGAAAAATATCTGGAAACATTTCGATCATGTGAACATCTGAAATAAAAACTTTAAATTTTTTTTTTTTTTAAATCAGCTTTGAAATTTAACTATTAGGTTTTTCAAAAAAATATTAACGTAACACGCGTATAAATTATTATAAAAACTGCCTTATTTCAATAGCTATCTAACAAGGTACAAATATTCAATGTACCCTTAATAGTTCTAAGAAAATACTAGTAAAAATAACACAAGTAGTACGAATTTTATTTTTAGATAAACAGTAAAAAAACATTTTAAAAGTAGAGTTTAATTCTTCATTAATTTAAAAGTTGTACTTTTATTTTTTATATGTCTTGCTCAAAATGGGAGCCCCTATTCCGTATACAGACACGGCAGCGCCTTCTTATTTCCGTCCTTGTTACTCTGGTTGCCAGATTATGCCTTATGTGTTGGGCAGCATCGACTATCCTTTGTCTAAGGTTTTCTATAGTATTGACTGGTGTGGCATAGACCATCTCCTTCATATGACCCCATACGTAATAATCAAGGGGTGTTAAGTCAGGGCTTCGCGCTGGCCAAGGTATTGGGCCCGCTCTTCCAATCCAACGGTTAGGGAAACGTTGATCAAGTAACTGTCGTACTGTCAGCCATGTGCTGGACAACCGTCGTTCTGAAACATCATTCGCTGTCTGACGGCGAGAGGAACATCTTCTAAAATCACCGTCAGATCATTTCTTAAAAAATTTTCATAGATTTCCCCGTTTAAATTTTGAGGAAGAAAGTGTGGCCCTATTAAATAGTGGCCAATGACTCCCATCCACACATTAACAGAAAACTTCATTTGGAAACTAGTTTCACGTGTTAACTTGGGATTTTCCTCTGCCCAATAATGTAGGTTGTGGAAATTTGTTATAGCTTCGCGATTAAATTTCGACTCGTCCGTCCATAAAATACTTGTTAAAAAATTTGCACTTTCTGCATTTGAATTTAACATAAAGCGGCAGAATTCCACTCTCCTTCCAGGATCACCTTCCTCCAAGCCTTGGAATAGTGGTAAGGATGACATCCAACTCTACGTATCGTAGACCAAACTTTGCATTGTGGCGCTCCGGTTAGTCTTGCGACTTTATTAGTTGAAATAGTTGGGTCTTCCTCAAAATACCTCAATATTTCTTCCTCATCATCTGGTTCATAAACGGGAGGAGCACCAGCGTCACTTCTTCTACATTTCACGGAGCCAGTTTCAGCGATATTTCGATATGCCGTACTGAATACACGTGCATTTGGTAAGCGGCGGTTAGGGTACCAAAGACCATATTCTCGGCGAGCTTCAGCAGCGTTGCCGCCACAGTATCCATAGACAAACAAGATATCAGTGTATTCTGCGCTGGCATACGCGGCTATGGTACAGAAAATACAATAACAACAACTACGAGCAAAATCAAAATCTTCGATAACTAATTTAACAAGACCAACAAACTTAAGGGGCACGGAGATAAGAATGTCAGTTAATGACATATATGCACAAACGTCAAAGTCAAGGACTGACTGACTTAAATGAAAATGAACGATTAGTCGTTTAATAAATTCCGCCACCAGCATTATCTTTACTAATTTTTTATTAGAACTATCAAGGGTACATTAAACATTTCTACCTAGTTAGATAGCTATTGAAATAAGGAAGTTTTTATAATAATTTGTACGCGTGCTACATTAATATTTTTTTGAAAAAACCTAATAGGTAAATTTCATAACTGATTTTAAAAAAAAAATTTTACAAGTTTTTATTTTAAATGTTCACATGATCGAAATATTACACTATAAAACTATTGGATTAACTTAAAACACTTTTTCCAATTTGAGCAAGTACGCTACTGATAATTGGCAATTTTATATGATATGTAAAATAATGTGCTACTTATTTTATAATATTTCAAAGTTTAATTATATCCAAACGGATATCTATAATATTGGACAAGTAATCCAGTAAAAAAAAATTTAAAAATGTCAAGTAGATTTTTCGGAAATTAACTTTTAAGACATTAAGATCTACTTTTTTGAGAAAAACAAAAAAATTGAAATATCTCAAAAACTATTGAGTTTTGCATAATGTATGTTAGGGCTAGATTTACTCCTTAGCTCATGCCCCATCACATCTCCAAAGGAATGTAACGAATTACCAGTAACCCTGTATATCCCTCTCAACTCTAATAAACTAAATAGCATATTTACAACTATTTACTAAACTAATATAAGACAAAAAAAATATATTTAAAAATCTATAATTACTGGGTAGGCAATGGACACATTTTGATTACAGGGCGCTTAAAAATTCCATTTTTTGCTTTCACAGAGATGACTCTAACCACACCATCTCGTCCAGGAAATAATTCTATAATGCGCCCTAATGGCCACTGTAGTGGTGGGGTAATAGGTTGTTGTATCAAAACAATTGTACCAATTTTAATTGGATTAGAAAGAGTATTCCAGCGCTCGCGTATCTGTAATGTGTGCAAATATTCCAGTAATCCTGAACCATACGGTCTATCATTTGATATCTATCTAAACGATTTAATTTTTCATTAGTAAGATCACATGCCGGCAATCTACGTGAATTAAGTAAAGCTTCTATTTGTATTAGCAATGTGTTCATTTCTTCATATGACAGCAACTGATTACCTACTACCTTGCATAAATGTGTTTTAACAGATTTTACATTACTTTCCCATAAGGATCGAAAATGTGGCGCAGCCGTTAAATTTCCATTCAATTCCTCTATTAGTTAATTCAGTTGAAATAGTTTCTACAAATTCCTTTGACTCAACCAAACGATAAATTTCATGAAGCACAGTTTTAGCACCAATAAAATTAGTTTCACAGTCGGAATACGTTACAGAACAGAGTCCTCTACGCTATAGGAAGCGTTTGAATGCTTGCAAAAAATTCCCAGTTGTCAAATCGGAGACTAATTCTAAATGTATTGCTTTAGTAGCAAGACAAACAAATAGACAAATATATGCCTTTTGTGAATGTGCACCTTTTCTGCGGTTAAGTATTATATAAATCGGACCGGCGAAATCAACACCGGTGTGCAAAAAAACTTTAGCTTGTTGAACTTGACAAGGAGGAAGATTTCCCATTAACGGAAATCGCGGTTGAGGTCGGGCCTTAAAACAAATATTACATTTATGTATTTTATTTCGTACTACTCCACGCGCTGCTAAAATCCAAAATCGTTGTCCCAATAATGATAAAACTAAATTAGGGTCTGTATGAAGGTTGTGACAATGATAATGATCTATCAATAAATCTACTAAATTATTCTTTTTAGGGAGCAAAATCGGATGTTGGCTATCAAAATCTAAATGTGAATTTACTAAGCGTCCGCCTACTCTGAGAATGCCATCCTTTAAAAATGGCCTAAGTTTACGTACAGATGAGGCTAGTATTTCTTTATTTTCTAACAGTGAAATTTCCCGAGCAAAATGATTATTTTGAACAATTTTTATCAAAGTATATTCTGCTGTCTGTAAATCTGAAGCAGAAATATATTTTCGACGTGGCAATTTTTGAATAAAACGTAAAAAGTAAACGCTACAACGGAGTAATTTTAACCAAGATGAGCAACGTTCCATTAGAGTAATTAAAGGGTGAACAACATCATTAGTAATCACCAATGTTACTAATTTTTTTTCCAATGGAGTATAGTTCTCCTCGGTAAATGATCTAATGGGCCAATAAGACTCGTCAGACCTCAGCCAACTAGGTCCAATAGTCCATTCCTTAGTGGCCATAAAGCGGGAGGGTATTAACCCTCTTGAAAGACAATCCGAAATATTAAATTTTCCACTTATGTGGAACCAGTTTTTTGAGGGAACTAATTCTTGTATCTTTGATACACGATTGGCCACAAACGTTTTCCATCTATGAGGAGATGAATTTATCCAAGTAAGGACTACAGTTGAATCGGATAATACTAAAATTCTATCGATTTTTAAACGCGATTAAAAGTTTCTACTACAAAATTTATAAGTTTAGACAACAAATGTGCAGCACAAAGTTTTAGTCTGGGTATCGAAAGAGTTTTTAAAAGTGAGACTTTAGTTTTTGCACATATTAAGCTAGTTTGAACTCGACCATCAGTCACTGTTCGCAAATAAACAACTGATCCAAATGAAGTTTCACAAGCATCGGCAAATCCAATTAATATAGCACTAGAATTCTCAAAAACTCCTATATGACGCGGAATTTGGAATTTACTTAAAAGTGGCGATTCATTTTCAAATTCCATCCACTGTTTTACAAAACTACCAGGGGGGATTTCATCCCAGTCTACGTGATTTGTCCATAATTGCTTAATAAATAATTTAACTACTAAAACAACTGGAGGTATTAAACCTAATGGATCAAAAAAGCGGGCTACTACAGAGAGAATATTTCTCTTTGTACATTCACGAGGTTCAGAACGTATTTTAAAAGTAAAAATGTCTAAATTAGGTTGCCATTGTAGGCCTAAAGCCTTTAAATAATCAGTTTCAAAATTAACTACATCAACTGCACGATTTTCTATTGGTATCTCTGCTAAAAGTTCTTTAGAATTAACCGACCACTTTACCAAATCAAATCCACCAGATTTAAATAAATGTACTAATTGTTTATACAATAATTTTGCTTGACTAATGTTTGAAATACTAGAAACAAGATCATCCATATACATATCTCTACAAACTATCTTTGAGGCCAATGGATAAGAGTTTGCTTCATCTACAGCTAACTGACACACAGTTCTCAAAGCTAAAAAGGGTGAATATTTTGAAACGGTGTTTAATTCATAAGTACAAATCGGTTCATTAGGTGAAAATCTCCATAACACACGTTGAAAACATCTGTGTTCTGGATATAAAGCTATCTGCCTATACATTTGACGTATATCTGCGGTAAATGCTATTTCACATAACCGAAAATTAAGAAACATATTCAAAACATCGGATACCAGTGTACAATAAATCATTTAGAGAAAATGAACTATCTGTTTTGGCACTAGCGTCGAACACTACTCTTAAAGGTGTACTTGAAATTTCTAATTTAAGAATACCATGATGTGATATATAATGAGAAGGTGATACAAAATTTTCATCACAAATTTTTGACATATGCCCTTGCACTATGTAATCATTTATTACATCCGAATATTGATTTTTATAATCTTCAAAAAGTTGAAATTTCTTTTCTAATGACATAAATCTTCTAAATGCAACTGAATATGAATCACCAAGATTAGATGAACTAGTTTGAAAAGGCAAAGCTACACACTATACCGTCCGGATGAATCTCGTTTATAAGTCGATTTAAAAATATTTTCACATTCTACATCTTCAGGATTTTGAAAAGTTTGCACTGAGATTTCCTCAATTTCCCAAAATTTACTAACTAAATTTTCAAGTGGAGGATCTATAATTGTACAAAAATTTTGTTGAATTTCATTATTTGAAATAACTGGTACTGTGCCCATTAAAACAAACCCTAAACTGTTTCGAGAGCTACAGGTGAATTTGGCGGTCCAACTATACGCGTTTTTCCTAGTAAATGTGGGTATAACTCCGCACCTATTATTCCATCAATCTCCCCTGGGAGATGAAAAGTTCTATCAGCTAATGGTAAATTATTAATATAATGAAGTGAATCAGTTTGGACTACAGAAAATGGTAATTTCTCCACTATATTATCTACGACTAATGCATCTAATGGATATCGTTTAGTTGGGTCCAAACAGGAATGCGCTTTCAATATGGGTAATTTCAACCGCCGACAACATTTAACTGTAATGAAATGCGATTGACTAGCAGAATCTAACAAAAATCTAACCTACATTTCACCGGTTTGATCTAAAATATTGACAATAGCGGTGGATAATAATACAGTTTTATTAAAATTAAATGTTGGTTTAATAGCGGCAGAACAAACACTCATTAGTGATGTAGAATTTAAATTAGAATGATTATTAAAGTAATCGTTGGAAGTCAATGTTGCAGCTGCGGTTGCCTGGGTGTTAGAATTATTAGGATTTACGCTGACCGCTGACCCCACTACTCGATGGCACCTCTACACTATTTACTACAGTTTCACACACCGGCTGCCTATCATAGTTTCCGCGAATCGATTTACCAAAATGCAACAATGAATGATGTCTAAGTTGACAAAATTTGCAATTAATCTTACTTTTACATACCAAAATTTTATGGGAACCTATACAATTTAAACACAAATTTTTATTTTTCACTACCTTATAACGTTCATTAGGGGAAAGTTCTAAAAATGTGAAACAATTGGAAATTAGATGTGTATTAGCACTACACATCGGACATTTTGTCGGATTGTTATTATTGTTATTAATAACAAAACGATGACTAAATTTTGTTTTATTGTTACCACTATTTAAAGGTGTCTTACTGGAAGGATAAGTGCGCGAATAAATTTTTGTTTGTGCTTTGACAAAAGTAATAATTTCCTGGTAAGAAGGTATGGCAGAATCTTTATGGGAATTTTCAAATAAACGATTAGTTTCTGGATCAAGTTTTTTCAAGGCTAAATATGACAAAGTATAGTCAAACAAATCTTTAATATCTAATTTTTTAAGAGCCCTAGTGGCAGTATCAAATTTTTCTAAAAAGTTATTTAAATTATTAGCAGAAGCTGTCTGTGCTGGTTTCAATTCAAATATTTGTTCTAAATAAGTGTTGGCTAATACACGTTTATCCTGAAATTTGTCAACTAAGGCCTGCCAGATAATATTATAATTACCAGCTACAGGTGGAACTCCAGAACAAACAGTTAGAGCTTTTCCATTTAATTTCCCAATCAAGTAATGTACCTTATCCACGTCATTCAAATCTTTATTATCGTGGATATAATTTTTAAAGCATTCATAAAATGTTAGCCACGCCTTAGGGTTTCCTGAAAACCCAGGTAATTCTATTTGTGGTAACCTAGGAATATTTTTAGGTGTACTAGAAGTCTCACTATTACTTGTGGCACGTTTTGCAAGAGCCTTATCTGCTATAGCTAAAATGTTACAATATAATTCATCAAATGTGTCCAATACCTGGTAATTTGGTGCATAATTATCATCTATTTCGAAACTAAGTGCATTTATATCATCTACTATTTGCAAAAACGACACTTTGGTGTCCTCTAAAGATTTAAATCTGATCCTAAAATTATTCAAATTTGTCTCATCATCCAGTTTTTTACCCAAGTCAAATAATGATTGTATTCTATGAAAATATTGTTCCTTTTTCGGCCCAAATATACTAAGCTCCTTTTCCTTTTTTGTTGGTGCCATTTTCAGTTTAATAATAAGGGATTTATTATTAAATTATTAATTAACAAAGAAAAAATATTTTCTTTGCAATAATGTTGTAAAATTGCTACTACCACTACTAAACTATTACTAAATTAAATGAACTAAAAGGTATTTATTACCAACAACTTGTGTAATATATGAACTACAAATTTTTAGAGAGAGAAAAAAAAACCAGATGCACAGAAAAAACTACCATATAAAAAAAACGCGATAAAAACTATAAAAATGATAAACTAGAAGGCTATAAACTAAGTGAAATTATTTTACTAAAGATATTTTGACTATATTTAAGACTGAAAAAAATAACAACTAAAAAATCTAATTAACTATCCGTGCTCGAACGGAACCAAAAAAATGTTTGTTACTTTTCTGAACAAAACTAAAGAAATGAATCAAGTGGACTGTATCTAATAATTCAAAGAAGGGTAATTCAAAATTGACTTACCATCAGTACCGATGCACTGTTAATTTCACTGTTTATTATAGGGCTAAAGGGATGGACAATAAGGAGGTAGGATATAATAAACAGAAACTCAATTTTGAACACAGCTATAAGCGGTAATACTATTAATCACTAATATGCGGTATAACTATCTCTCAACAACACTGTATGTTACTGACTATGTATTTCATCTATATGTTTTTTCTCTCTATAAAATAGTCAATAAAAATCGAAAGACGAACATTCGAACTAATAAACAAGACAAGTAGGGCCATCTGATGATGGGAACATTAATTCGAACAATTAATGGGAACAGAGTCCTAACCAATTATTTTTTCTGAGCGTTCTTTCTGAGATAACCTAAATAGTTCTTTTAGCTCGGATATTATTTTATCCTGCCAATTAATCAGTTCAGCCATTTCTTCTTCCGAGTTTAATGCTTCATTCACAAATTGTTCTCTTTCTTGTTTTAATTTTATAATATATTTGTTATTTATCTCTCTGTCCTCGGCCAGTTTGTTGATAGTTTTTTCAAGATTAATTTTTTCGTCGTCAGAATCACTACCAATTGAATATCACTGTCCGTTTTACAACATACTATTTTATTATCTTTAACAAATTTTATCTGGATTCTGTATTTCGGTATACAACTCTTGTGGAAAACATTTGAGCATTTGACACAAACAAAGTGAATAAATTGTTTAGATTTACAACACTTATAGGAGATTGTAGCGGAGCTTCGTTGACTTGTACTTATACTCGACATCGCGACCGTAATGTAATGAATGTTTTAGATAATGATATGAGGAAATGTGTGAGACATTAAAATTACATACATAAAACGTTTGATTATGGATACTCTTGGAACTTGATGATGATAATATAATATTAGCACAACGTAAAATTTATTACGTTATAAGAACGTTTAGATAAAACGTAGGATGAGGGAAGCTAAAATTCCCGAAAATATCTGAAAGAACGCTTAATCAATTTTTTTTAATGTAAATAAATAATTTTCAGAACACCAATTCGGTTTTACAGAAAGTCTAAGCACCAATGATACCGCCTACGAATTCATAGGTCACAAACCGACTAAATAATAATACAAAATGTATCGCAGTTTTTTTAACCTGGCAAAGCCTTTCATACGGTACCTCATAACCAAGATATTGATAGAGTTAACATCAATATTATTGTAGGTACTTATATTTAGTTAAGATCATAGCTTTACTTTTACCAACATTTAGCTTTGATTTGTTAATTTTTAAATATTTGCTTGGACTTTCCAACGTTCTAATCATTTTATTTTCACATTCAGCCAAATTTCGATCACTACATGCTACCATTGTCTCGTCTGCAGAGAGATAGATTTATAAATTTATATATAGATGCCAAATAACTCTTAAAGTGCAATAAGGATGGTAAATTGTGAAATATGTTAACATTTTGAATTGAATAAATTAAAAGCAAATGGAAATTATCTATTGAAATTATACTAAAAACATTCTATTTTATCTAATTCTCAAACGGGGCGAGCGTGGGTGCGTCTTTACTATGTACATACTTCGATATGCGATGTAAAGCAACGTAAGGCGCGGTTAGTAGTTGGATGGGTATCCGTCCAACGTGTTGTAGTATATTCCCCATACTACCAAAATGGCCGACCAAAAAATAGTCAAAATTTGCCAAATAAATCGTTTGTCAAGATCAAACTGGCAAACACAATAAAAAATCCTTAAGACACCTTCCATACCAAAAAACCACAGTTTGTAACAAAAAAATCTGAGAAATTTTAAGTATCCTCGATAATTCACCGACATGCAAATTCTACCATTGAATTAGCCAAAACACTAAATTCCGTCAAATTAACAACAAAATCTTACAAAAGACACTCTTTAAAAATACAGCGCCCTCGACATCTCAAATCATTATCACTTTACTCCCCAAACTTCAATCTATCAAAATTTATTTCACTTCCCAAATCATTCTACAAGCCCCCGTATATTAATTTTCGCGTAAATTTCAATTTCCCTAAAATATCTTCAAACCCCTTTTAATTCTCTCCCCGAGCCGCCCATAAAATAACTTTCTTAAAATCAAGACCAGTTTACGTGTTCCCCATGAGTTGCTGGCCACTCGTCCCTATCTTCATTTAGTATCCCACATTCAGCTTCTTTTTCGTAATTAAAAAACCTATGTCTAATTTACTAGTTCCCCTTTGCATGCTGGCAACTCGTCGCCAACTTCACTCCATTACCCTATATAAATTTATTATGACCAAACATAGCATCACCCGTAACAGTTAAATGTAACATCAATATGGATTAAAGTCGAACCCACAACGTTACTTTACGGGGCCATTTCCAGACTTCGGTCATATCCAGAGTTATCGAAAATATTTCCTAAAGTAAATTAGATTCCACTGACATTTTTATATCAAAACATTACATTTTTCACAGCCAATTTAACAGTATAATTTTCATTTAGAAATTCAAAAACTTAAGTAACTATTGCACAACATTGCGCAATATTTTGCAATAATAGCCGAAATGAACGTCCCGTTCCCTTTTAATTCTCATCCAGCTCTCATCCAGCTCTCAACTACGTCGTGCCTCGTCATTTGTATAAAAGGAGAAGCGTGCCGAGTCCCCGACAAGTTGTGTTCCCGGTGTATCTATGAATAAGTTCTTACTATCCGCATTACCCTTTGATCGCCATAGAGCCTAAATCCAAAGTAGTGTTTTCCGGCTTAACTAACGAAACCGAAAGTGTACCCGTGCCCTCTTCCTAGGACTCCCCTAGTAAAAAATCGGTGTTTTATATTTTGTTCAGCCCAAGTGCTATATTTTTGTTTATCGCCCACGCGGCCCTAGTTTTTAGTAAAATTAAATCCGTCATCGTGACTTTAGTTTGTAAGTGAATTATCTCAGATCCGATTAAACCATAACGAAACCCGCAACGTCTAAGGCAAAATTCTAAGTGTCGATACGTTACCTGAAAAGAAAATTTGTTAATTTTAATTAATATAAATATTCAACTCTGTGTTTTAACATAAATAAAAGATTATATTTTCGTGTTTAAATAAAGTGTTATTATTGGACGAGAAATATATACAGGGTACTCAAGTAGGCCCTGCCTAAGATTCCAAAAAGTGAAATTAGCTACAAAAGCTTATACAGGGTGAAGCTTTGAGCCCTTATAAAGAAATAAAAAGCAGTTTTACGCTCTGAACTTATACAGGGCGTACCTATTGGCCGAATCCTTCCGTTTAAGGACATACCACCCGGACCTAACTTTTAAAGAAATTAAGTGCACTAGGGGCCTCTGGGGTCTCAGTCGAAGCTAGCCAGCCCAAATTTTTTATTTTCCCGACAAACAGAAGCACCTCCGGGTTCACGGAGCCCAAAGTGGTGCTTTAAATTTAAACCCAGAGATTCCTTCGTGTTCAAACGAAGACCGCGTCCTCGCCACATGCATCTTTCAGCGGCTTGTATATCAGTGTATGCGCGGAAGCTATACAACCTTAGGCGAGGGTTGTATAGGGGATATACCATCCTTCGGAGGGAATGTAAAGCCGTCGGTCCCTTGTCTATTAAATGTTAGGCAAGTAAAAGATCCCTACTCTTCTTAAGGGAAGAGGTTCGGCAAAATTCCTGGTTGGGGGTAGCTCGTCTACAGGCGTCGGTGTTAGGCCTCAGTAGCGGAAATAGGCCGACGTTAAATAAATGTATAAAAAAAAAAAACTGTTATTTAGGGTTTTGGCCAGGATTTTTGTAAATTCCGCCAGTGTGCGTCGGTGTTAGGTCTCAGTAGCGGAAATAGGTCGACGTTAAATAAATGTATAAAAAAAATCTCAATTCCAGTTACTTTTCCCCTATCAATTTTCATGATTTCATAGTTAATTTGAGAAATTTTGTAAAATTCTTCTAAACCACGCCCACTGCGCGTTGCTGCGATCTTTCGTGGCACAGCAGCGAACCGAAAGAGCGGCTGACGCAGGAATAACGTAATAGTTTTAAAACAGTAAACAATTTTTCTTCTATAAACGCACATTAACAAAATTTTACATTTCCAAAATTAATTTTCTCGGTAATTAATGACCGAAATTTAAAGAAAAGATTCAGAACCCCCTTCAAAAGAAATGCCGTTCGATTTCCTTCCTAATTTAAATAATTAGTGGGGTAGTCATAATTTAGAAGGGGCGAACGCGTGGGAATTATTTTCATGCCAAAAAAATGACAGTTTCAAATTAAAAATCAACCTGTTTCAGGATTTTTCCTAAAAGTTCATATAATTACCCTTAAAATAAATTTAATCCATACATATGTACCGCACTGTATACTGTAATTATTGAGCAGAATTATGATATACCGGGTGACCCAGAAGACGGGTAACACTCTGTAACTTTGCTATTTAAGAAGTTAAAGTTTTAAGTTTTGGGAGAGTTGTATATTAATAATTGTCCTTGTTCTGAGACTATCAAACATTTTCTTCAACTTCCCGTTTAAGCGGAAGTGATCCAAACTTTGTTATTTTAAATGATAATCTGTATATTTTTTATCTATCTGATTCGTCTTTAAATTTTCTTTTTAACCATGTATCGCAACATTTGTTTTTAAAATTACAGTTAATAGCCATTTTATTGCATTAAGTCTAGGTGACCATGATATGAACTTGACATATATTGATGCTTAGTATGCCATGATATCGAAAGTACGCAACTTTGTATCTCATATTTATTTGGGCGTAATCAGTAGCTGAACAGACAAGTAGATTTTTCTTATTTTAAAAAAAATCTCTAAAGAACCCATGATATCATAAGATCCAAGATCCAGACATTTTTTTATTTGCCCTACTTAAACGATAGATACTTGCTTATTTATCTTTTATATTTGTCCAATGCAATTGCTGTACCCATCCTATTTTGCTTTCTTCACTAAAATTAGTATTGAAAATTATTGCATGGTAATAATTTTCGATACTAATTTTAGTAAAGAATGCAAAATAGGATAGGTACAGCAATTTTACTGGACAAAAATAGAAGATAAATAAGTATCTTTTAAGTAGAGTAAATAAAAGAGGGTTTCCTATCTTGATTCTTATGATATCGTGGGTTGTTTAGAGATTTTTTTTTAAATAAGAAAAATATAGTTAGTCTGTTCAGCTACCGATTATGTCCAAAAAAAATTTGAGATACAAACTCGCGTACCAGAGATCTTTCGAGATCATAGCACACTAAGCATCAATGTATGCCAAATGGCCACCTAGAGTTAACACAATAAAATTGATAATAACTTTCATTTTAAAAACAAATCTCAAGTTGTGATACATGGTTGAAAAGAGAATTTAAAGACGAATCAGATAGGTAAAAAAAATATACAAGGTACCATTTAAAATAACAAAAATTTGGGTCACTTCCGCCGAAACCGGAAGTTGAAAATGTTCTGGCTGAAAATGGCTCAAAACAAGGACAATTATGTAATATACAACTTTCCCAAAGCTAAAAATTTTAATTTCTTAAATATGTTACATGTTTCCTGTGTCACCCGGTATAGAAATTATACAAAAAAAGTATAAAATATAGGTAGAATATTAAATATAACTATAGCTAAATTACACGGTAACCCACGATCAAGGTTTGTCTTGGATGGGACCAGGGTGTTTATTTGTTTATATCATAAACATGTAATATTATATTCATATAATATATGTAAATAATAATAAATAAATAAATAATAAATCAACACCACAGAAATTAGACAACCCCCAATTCCAGAAGCCAGGGGCTTGTGCGGAAGGGGGTTACATTGAAAAGGCGCGGACATACAACAATTTCCTCCGACAGCGCCGGTGCCAGGATTCGAACCCGGTGGTGCGACGTCCGTGTGATTAATTAATTGCGATTGCCACCTCGCGCCTCAACCCACTCGGCTATGGACCAGATGTAATAATGTAGATAATGTAATAATGTAAATAAACATTTATTTATTTATGTTTACCTTTTTCTAAAAAATAAAAAATCAAAAGATGCAGGGCTTATGAGGTCAAATAATTAAAAAAAGTGAGTTAGTGCCTTATTCCTCAAAAATAAACAACAATGCAGCTACGGACACGTGCTAAGCTACGCTACACTAATGAGGAGCAATAACTCCGAAACACGTATCCGTAGCTGCATCGTTGTATCTTTTTGAGGAATAAGGCACCAACTCACTGTCTTTAATAAAAAAATCTTTGCAATTATTTTGACAAAAACTGAACGGGTCAATTTCTTTTTAATTTTTCATGCATTAATACTTATTATTATTATTAGCCTTTACCCGAGTCCGAGTATAAAAAAATGTTACAGTCGATAGATTGTGTGTAATAAAAAAACAAGTAAAAGGTGTAGTCTATTGTAATTCCCATTCATCTACGGTGCACACGACTATGGCTATAGAGGCCAATTCGGGAGAGCACATGTCGACCGCAGTCAGGACAAACATAGACCTGGTTAGGTCTTGGATTCGGCCTTCTTGCAGCAACATTTCCTTGATAGCTGGCCACAACCCCTTGCCATTCGGTTCTGTCCGCTGCAAGTTGTTCCCATTGCTCGTCTGCAATACCGCAGGATTTTAGATTTTCATGGAGAACGTCTTTGAACCTCTTTCGTTGACCGCCACGCCTTCTTCTACCGCTTAGCAATTCACCATAAAGTGTACATTTAGGAAGGCGGTTATCATGCATACGATGAACGTGACCTGCCCATCTTAGGCGTGCTGTTGAAATAAGCACCTCAATTGGAAGGCTGTTTGCTCTCCTGAGTACTTCCACGTTTGATATGTGATGGAACCAACGGTTTTTCATCATACTTCTGAGGTGTCTTTGCTGAAAACGTTCTAATTCTTTCACATGACGACGGTAAGTGACCCAGCTTTCACATCCATATAGCAGTGTTGGAATGACAACTGCTCTGTAGACAGCCATTTTCGTTGACAAAGCAAGGTCGTGGTTGTCAAATACTCTCTCTCTAAGTCCCCAGAGTGCTCTAGATGCAGCGTTAATTCTATTGCGAATCTCGCTGTCCATGTTTGCTTTGTCATTAACAACGTTGCCTAAGTAATTGAACTGATCCACCACTTCAAAAGAATTTCCGTTAAGTGTAATGTCTATTTGGTGCACTTGATGAGGAGTTGACATAATCTTAGTCTTTCCAATGTTGATTTTAAACCCCAAGGAATCATAGCTCTGGGCATACACATCTAAAAGTTCTTGAAGCTCTTCCGGCGTAGAGGCTAAAAGTGCACAGTCATCCGCATACTGGAGATCACAAATGAATCGTGTGCGTGTCTTCGTGAAAGCTCTAAAGCGCCCTATGTTAAAGAGACCGCCATCAGAACGGTATCTGAGACCTATTCCTCTGACTGTCAGTTTGTTGTCAACAATAATTGTTAGATCAGTGGCAAACAAATTAAAAAGTAGGGGTGCCAGGACACATCCCTGCCTAACTCTAGTGAGGGTTTGGAAAGGTTCGGTTGCCTCATTATTATACATAACCTGGGCGTTGTTGTTTGTACGTAGACTGCGACATACTTCCACAAATTTTCTAGGGATACCTAAGCGGAGCATAATTTTCCAGAGCACTTCCCTGTCCACCGAGTCAAACGCCTTGGTTAAATCAATGACGGCCATGTGAATTTCTCCTTGATGTTCGAGTGCTTTTTCTTGAAGCTGTTTAAGTGTGAAGATTAGATCCGATGTGCCTCGGTTTGGTCTAAAGCCACTCTGTGTTTCAGGAAGTAACTTTTCCATAACAGGTGTTAGCCTATTTGCCATCGCTTTAGTGAGTATCTTCCCTCCAACAGCCAGGAGAGCTATACCCCTGTAATTTCCACAGTCCGCAGCGCTCCCTTTGTTTTTGAAGAGGTTGATTAAAAGTGTATCACGAAACTCCTGCGGAGCTTGACCACTTTCCCACACGACATCAAACAGTTTTTTGAGGTAGGGCATGAGCTCTGACGACACAGCTTTAAAGATCTCAGCTGGGAGTGAGTCGGCGCCGGGAGATTTGTTATTTTTTAGCTGCCCAATGGCGGTTAAGATCTCTTCCATTGTTAGTGGTTTATTAATACTAAGATTTGGCTAAATTAAATTTTAAAAATCGCCGCTGTCCAACATAGAGCAGCTTATAAATTGTACTCAAGTTCAAGATAGTTACAACATATTTATCAATAAAATTCACACATTAATAAAGAAATCATCAAAATGCATCAATATTAAAAACAAATTTTATAAATTAAAACCATGGATCACCGATGGATTAATAAACTCCATTTTTTTTCAAGTACGAGACTACTTGAAAAAAAAAATTATTGAAAAACAACTCACTTGAACTTAAAAAACAATACACAGAATATAGAAACACGCTTAATAAACTAATAAGAGATGTCAAAAATCAATACTACAAAAATAAACTCGCAGAAGCACAAAGTAACGTTAAAAAATTTGGGAGGTAGTAAATAATACTTCAAATTCAACGTCTAATACACAAATAAAAAATATTAATATAATAAATAACGAAGGACTGTAAGTGACGGATAACACAGAAAAAGCTAACGTTTTTAATTATTACTTTATTAATATTGGCACAAAAATGTCCCAAAAAATAAATAAAATTGAAAAGTTATCTAATAGCGTCATAGAAAATCATTCAATACAATCGTCAATATTTCTGAAACCTAGAACAAAAAATGAAATTATTGAAATAATAGGCAGCTTAAAAAACAAGTCATCTGCTGGCCCTGACGGAATATCAGTCAAACTAGTAAAATCCATACATTTATGTATCATTAAACCATTACTGCATATAATAAACTTAACACTTAAAACAAATATAATACCGTATCAATGGAAGGAATCAAGTGTAACCCCAGCACATAAATCTGGCGATTATAAAAATCTGAACAACTACAGACCTATCTCAGTTATCAGTAATTTTGCAAAAATATTTGAAAAATGTCTTAAAAACAGGCTGGTGGAATTTTTCAATAAACATAATGTGATCACGGATCGGCAGTTTGGCTTTAAAAAAAATACAAGTACAGAGCATGCAGTTTTGAACTTAAAGAAATTGTACTAAGTTTAGATAAATCGAAAAAGTGCATGGCTGTATTTCTTGATTTAGCAAAGGCTTTCGATACTGTATCACACCAAATTTTACTGTGTTTGTAGAAGATTCATGGGACTTAGTACATAGAAATGCAGAAGAAAGTTTAGCATTAATTTTCAAGTGGTTAAACTTCATTAAGCTTAAACATACAAAAAAGCAAATTGAGTCTATAATTAGGTACTGTATTATTATCTGGGGAGGGCTTTACAACGATGTACTAAAAATTCTACAAACAACTCAAAATTCTATTCTAAAGATAATTTTAAAGACAAAAAACTGTATTCCTCCACACTATTATACATAGAGGCAGAGGTATTTAATATAAAAAATCTTTTTGTCTACCAGTGTTTAATACATATGTTTGACGAAAAAACTCCACCAACCCATCCTAGTTATATAACTAGATTTACTGAAAATATGTCGGTTGCTTTGCCATTGGTTAGTAAAAGCCATACACAAAGATCTGTCTTTTATTGTGGCATAAAACTTTATAACATTTTACCACTTCACATAAAAAAAATTGGAAAATTTAATAAATACAAAATTGTATAAAGAATATTCTCAATTAATAATGTAACTCCATCCTTACCTGTTTAATTAATTTTGAAATATATATAAAAAAGCATATAAAAATAAAGCTGCAAAAGTCAGTCTTTCCAACATGGATAGTTTATTTACATCATCTCCTTATTTCTCACCTATACAAGCAGTTAACATTTTGTGTTTATGTACTGCTATGTGTTACTGATTTAAAACCACTGTTTCTCTTGTTGTTCCATTCATTATGATATATAATTATTGTTTGTATTCTTATATTTAATTACTTTTTCATTCTTTTAATTAGTAAACGCAACAATTAAATAATGCATCAACTCAGTAATCAAGTTAACATGAAATTCACAATACAGGCATTCTATGCTTAGGTGTTTTCATATCAGCTTGGTGCTGTTCATCTGTATATTTATATATAAATAAGTATATAACTAATTTGACATTAATTGTTCTTCTGTTATATTATACTTATACAGAAATTAGTGTAGACTTTAGTATAGGATGAACCTATGTAAGAATTTGTATTCTTTTTGGTTTAATAAACTTGAAACTTACCTTGAATATCCTATTTTCAGACCTACCAACCATTTTTATATCAAATACTACCAAAGAATTTAAAGAAAGAATGGAGTTAAGCAAAGTATTTAGAAATGGTTTTTCCGTAAGGGCAAATGGAATAACTGAATTATTCGTATGTTCTGGATGGAATCCCTATAGCTATCCTTGTTATTATTTTAATATTGATAACAGGGAAATCTATTTTAATAAATTTTCCATGTTGCCTAAAAATTCACTCTATGATTTTAAATCAAATTACTTAGAACATTATAAGGTAAGTTTTTTCTTATTTACTTATGAAATAAACTAACTAACTTAAAAATTAATGATGTTATGACAAAATCTTTGGACATTACTTCTCTTAATTGTATCCTTGTAATGATAATATTCACTGCTTGTGACGTTACCTTTGTTTGAGCTGTGGTGGTATCTGACATTAAATGAAGAAGCAATTTCTTGATGCATTTTTTAACAAATCTATGTGTATCTTTATCTTTGATTTATTTCCAAATAATACCTAATTTTTTATGATGTTTAACTAATCTTTTTAATAGACCGATCCCATCGTGACTACGATCTGTTAAGAATGTGCATGTGCTTCCCTCTCTCTTGAGGGGAAGCAGCCAGCTACTTGAGGGGAAGGAGACAGTAAGCAAAGTGTTAAATGTCCTTAGACGCCCAAATTGATATAAACGGATCAGCTGATCGCATTTGGAGTCTATAAAAATTGAAAAAACGTCAGTGCCCCTTGAGGATTAAGTGCACTGAAGAACACATCATTTAAAAACTCATTATTTACTATAACTATATATTACTATACTATAAGAAAAATGTGTATAACGTACATGTGTTTATTCTAACCTCAAGGTGGTCAACTCAACATGTAAATAACTGTCAAATTCGATTTCTAGGCCAGGGGATTTTATGCATTGCCAACGGAAATTATTTAAACAAAACCATTGAATATTTACTGTAATAGAGTTCAGTGAACAAAACTTCGAAAAGAAGGAGATCCGCAGGAATGCGCCGGGCATTCTTAACCCATACTTGTGACAAAATGGGATCTGTCTATATTTCTACCTCATACAAAGCAATAATAATAATAAAATTTCTGTTGTTATATCAATTTACTTGTTAGCAATGACCTTATTGTCTGTGATAAAATTGTTGTCTAATAATGTCTTATTTATTAATTTGTGTAGTAAGATTATTTTTTATTTGAAATCTGTCAAAACCTATGCAATTATTTATAATCCACTTGTTTAAAATCGTGAGATTAAACGAACTTACCTGAGTAAAGTTTAATCTTGATTGTATGAGGCCTCGTCGAAATAAATAGGTTTAATGTAGTATCCCCTCTTCGTGCTAAGCGGTCACGTATTTTAAAGGGCACAAATCTGCAACCCCTCCGGCTCTTCTCTCATTAGTTACCTAATCAGTCTTTTTAAAGTGTTTTTTGTTGCATTTATTTCGGGTTATGGGAAGTGAAAAAATAGGTGGGACCTATTTATTTCGACGAGGCCTCATATAATCAAGATTAAACTTCACTCAGGTAAGTTCGTTTAATCTTACGATTATACTCATCCTCGTCTCATAAATAGGTTTAATGTAGATATTTAAAGCAAAATGCAACAAATATCTGGTAAGCTAAGGACTTTATTGACACCAACATTATTATTATTATTTTATGTACTCGGTAACGAGCACATGCTGTTAACAACTAAAGGTACAATCTGTAATAAGCCAATAACAGAAGAGAATTTTTTTTTAACCTTATTATTAAGAGAATTGGCCACTTGTGGGTAATGTCGCCCCAGTAAAATTATTACCTGATGGGAGAGGTCTGTTGTAAAATAAGACAAATATTTTTGACCTTTGCGTCCTTCCAGCAGCTCGACAAATTTTGCCAATGGTGATTCCTTTCCTAGATTCCACTAAGGTGGACGTGTGCCCAGTGCTGTGTGCAGTGAACCTAGAGGTATCCACGCCATTATTATTAAGCATAACGTATATTCATTTGGATATAGTTTGTGTAGATGCCGCTTTATGCGATTTCGATTAGAGATAAAGGTTAAATTCTGATTTACGTAAATCTTTAGTTCTATCTAGGTAATCCAGTAGGGTTTCTGCTACACAAATAACTGGATCATTACGGCAGAAAGGTAGAATCAAGGTAGGCTGGATTCTATTTTTACCTGATGTTTTCAGACGTTTGGAAATCTTGTTTTGGATTTTATTATCAAATCTAACAATGTCCGAATAATTTATTGAATTAAATGTTTGGACACGCTACCCCGTATCAAGTATCATAAGTGTTACTAACTTATGTGTTAAGATTTCTAAAGTAATATTTTCTTTCCGGGTTTGATTGAATATATTCAAGAACGACATTAGGATCACATATTTTGTCATATTTAGGAAGACTGGGTCGTAAATGATAAACTCCCTTAAAAAGCCTTTTAATTTTAAAATCCTGATCTGTTTCAGGTCCTGAAATTTGTGCGCGGATCTGTAATTATTGAGCGAGCTATACGATACCCCTTTCTGTATTGTATTGTTAAAAATTTTAAAATTAATTGTGCTGTAGGCGATAAAGCAATCCATTTTGTTTGTCTCGCAAAAGCTCTACCATAGCTTTAATCCCGTATTGTACTGCTTTAATGTATTCTCCGTGGTGGTTGCGAGGCAGATCTTTAAACTTTCTTGTGGCACTTCACCTTTCTGTAATGCTTGTAAGATAACACTTACGGGAAGGGATTTCCAAAGCGGGTGGGGTGTTCAGTTATAGGATAATAAATTTTTATTAGGACTAAAAATAATAGGATCAAAGATCCCCCTCTAGTTATAAAAAATAGGAAACCACGTCTGAAGCAGCTGCAGTGGCACGGTTATAGAGATAACGTTCGCGCCGCACGTATTGAACTGGAGTTCTTCTTGAACTCTCTTTGAGTGCGCTGATCTCGGCCTTTTATATGTTTCCTCGGGGACTGAGGCTCGCACAGTTCTGGAAAAGTTCTTCTGGCATTCATCTCGGCTCGATTACGCAACATTACGTAAAATTGCATCCGGAAATTTGGCAATGAAAATTATATGGCTGTCGACTTTAAAATGAGGAATTGTGTTTGGTGTATGAACGAAATTTTAATCGATTTGATTTTTGAAATTATTGACGATAATGAATGAATTAATTTTGTAATGACCCTGTAAAGTCATCCCGAAGGTTCTACACGTAAAGTTGATATGATATAAGAATGTTCCGATAGGTTGTGAACGATCCATCTTAAGGACTTTTATTACCCTTCCTAAAGTGGATATCGTATTGTTCACCTAAAGGGTTCGAAGCGACTGATTCAGACGAAAAATACAAAAATCTATACTTACTGTTTCTTTTGCTTAACTGCTGTCACTGATGGTATCAATTGGACGCCGTAACACTATAAAGTCTAATACTAAGTACTAACACTTTCTTAATTAACCTGAAAGTGAATTTTGAAACACAAGAAAAAGACGATTTTAATCTTTTCAAAAATATTTTTTTGCAAAAAATTCAAGAAAATGTATAACAATATTCTGGTCCATGTACAACACACGGCGAGGAACGGAACAACTAGACAATGTCTCCAACTACCATCCATTATTTAGTTTATAGCAAACGATTACACAAACAGATTCAATGCAAAATACAATATTTCTGAATTTGGTGGGCTTTTGCTTGCCTGTCTATTTACGTATTTTTATTATTTCAATAATAATTTAGGACGCTCCTCAGAGCTTAAAAATGCTTGAATCGCAACGACTTTGAATAATATTGTGGCAATTATATAGTCATACGTTCAGGCAATGCGGTCCCATACACACATATGTGAGTACAGAAACTGATTTAGGGCAAATACTCTGAAAAAACCATCGTTTGCCCGCCAAAATTGACTGTTAAAAAATGAAAGTGCACCCTCGACGCTTAGGGCTATTTTAGTTAAAATCCTCGAAAAATTTTGACTAGAGACTTTTGTAACTCGTCCTTTTATTTAACATAACGCATGAGTTGTAGTGCTACACAACGTGGATTCGTAAAAGAGATTTTATTTTCGAAATTTCGTCGGTTTTCATGGTACTTTCTAAAATGTTGTGGTCGGAGCGATGTTATGTCCTTGTGCAAAAACATTTAGTATACTTTCTAAAATTACACTCCTTGGTGAGTTTTTAATATTTTTGCGTAAAAAACCCTCCGTAGAGCGAAAATGTTGTTTTATTTATTAAAACCTCTTTCAACGGCGTTTTTTGTTATAGTTTCGAAAAATTTATCGAGGATTTTGGTTTGAATAATTGAGTGATGTTATTGATAGATTTGAGTTATTTGAGAATTATCGGTGATTACTGATCTTTTTCTAGATTCAAAATAAATGATGTTTGTTAACAGTACTATAAATTTTACGCATTACCGCACTAAGTTTACTAATTCATCTTTTACCCTACTACGCTTAGTTCCTATAGTGTTATCTGCATAACTTCATCCTTTATACAATTTTATCAATTGGTTCTATTTTCCTGCAAAAACTTACATTTTTGTAAAACTGTTTTCTATCACTAAACTTTCTCCTATATATTCACAATTGCTTTTCCCCATCTGGGGATGTAATTGCTGCCTGTTTAACTACTAATTATGTAATAAAAATATGTGTATTGCAATTTACAAGTTAGTTCTATTTCTTATTCTGTCTGCAGCTGACCACTCCCCCCTGACCGCCTTAAAAAGTCATATTCTTTAGTAATAAATTGTATATATTTTTTTCCAATTAAAATCAAACAATTTACAGTTAAAGATTTGTCAAATAGAGAATATTAAAACAAAGTTATTTGTACATACAGAATTATACACATTATTTTCAGACAATTCTACTATTTAACTCAATAAAAATCGAGAACATAATCCCTTAAATTTTCCGGGGATTTCGTACTCTTCCTGATCTTTTGCTGTTGATTTTTTCTCTGCTGCTTGAGGCTGTTGTTTTGATCACTGCTCCTTAGTTTTCAGTAATAAATTTCGAGTTCTACGATATCTATGAATTTAAAAAAATACAACTAGAAAAAAAGTCTATAACCGAAAATTATAAATTATTTTATACATATACAGGGCGAGCCAAGACGAAATTACAGAATCAACTGCGCCTTTCTTTAAATGGAATGCTATGTATGTTATACATATATATATATAGTATATTAGGCTGAAATAAGAAAATTAACAGCCAACAATAACGTAATAAAAAATGCTTCGAAATTTGTATTCGGCCAAATTAATAATAATTTATGTTATTTGATTGTTGTGGCCATTAGAAGAGACATGGGTGGCTTTTCGCAAATGGTGCAAAATAACCAGACGGAAACTTATGCGAAACCAAACATGTCACAAGATGTTTTTGAATATTTTTTTACGCAACGGAATGTCGCTCGACTGCTTAAAATTAAATAAACATTGGAATCCAGTGTTTGAGGATATATGTAAACATTTCTCTATCAAACCATCGGTAAAAAGATCATATCGATTTAAAAAATACATTATGAGGAGATTAGAAGAGCACTCACCTCTGAAACCAGATGAGGTTTCTGAGCAAAGTTCCAGTATAGTACACATAAAAAATGCTGAACTAGTAGTTAATGTTACTGTCTTAGAAGATGTACAAACGTCCACAAATGAATTAGTCTCTGAAAATATCCAAGGCAATAATAAAGGCTTAAATTTGGATTCATGCTGTTCAGATAATCATTTAAATTCCATAACGAGACTTGACACCGAATCCTTCGAAAAATCTACTGATCGTGATCTGTCCTATGAATGGCCGAAAAATGTTTCGTCGAGTTTCGAAGAAGTTCCGGAGGTAATAAGAGAAATGGAACACAAAGAAATGTCAAATGAACTACGACCGAAAAATGCCGTGAACAGGAAGGATGCCAATTTATGTCGCCCGTCATATGTGACATGCAAATTTTACCTGGGTACGTTTCCAATATCGCCAGAGGAATTCAATGAAATGTACAAGTCGAAAAGTTTGGTCGATGGTCGCTGGACGTACGTATTAAGTGTAAAATTTAGTACTATCAATAACATCTGTATACTTAACGTGAAGCAAAAGCGTTACTTATCCTTAAAGAATTTGCTGAAAGTATACGGCTACTGTGCTCATAAAAGATGTAACGTATTTTTATTATATATTAAAGACTTTCTCAAGGTTAATTCACATCACGAGGTGTCGGTATATAGTTCGTCGTTGGACTACAACCATCTAAAACCTATAACGAGATACCTAAAAGGTGACCATCGGAAGATCTCCAAGAAAGAGTTGAGATCTGTGTTTGATGCAAAGAGAGAACGAAGAATATATAAAATCAGTCGGCCAACCTTTTCATGTATACATATATAGTACGGAACAGTTGAGGATAGCGTTAAAAAATGAAGGGCCTATTATTTTACATCTAGATTCAACCGGAAACTTTCACAGTAGACCTAAATTTGTAAAAAAACGACCATTTTATTATGCTGGTGTGATAGTGTCCAGTTTTAACAAAAGAATAGTTCCCATCTTAGAAAAGTACAATTGCCAGCATGATGCAACATCCATAGGAATTTGGCTAGCTAAATTTAAAGCATTCTGCATACATAATAAGAAAAAATGGCCACTATTCAAAAGGGTTGTGATAGACTTCAGCTCACACTGATCAACGCCACTCTTAATTTCTGGGATAATATAAATCTGACCCAATATTTAACCATAACATTTGAATATGCAACATCGAAAAATGATGAACTTATTAATGAATTAATTCTAGTCAGTTTGTGCTGCTCTCATTTCTTTAAAATGGTAGCGAAAGACGTTAAAATACATGAGCCGAGTGAACATAACCAACATTTTTTTAAAGAAGCGATAGCAGCTTGTATAAACTTTAAAGAAATTACACTGATAGAGAAGTGGTTTGTCCATCTAGGAACAGTTATGCTTTCCCGTGAAAAGAATTTTTACGTGGACGAAGCTCTTGAAAAGTTGCTAAATGTGTGTTGTGCCTCTATTAAAATAGATGACGAAGACCTAAAAAATTTGTCATCTGAAGATAATGTTATATGTCCGTTTCTGATACTACCTTATACGAGCAGAGTAAATTCTACAGGCATTTTAAAGTTATTCAGAATAAGATACAAGAATGTATCAAAGAAAAAGAAGAAGGACATGGAGAAAAGAATAGAATGGAATAGAATATTTATTTATTTATAAGGTTTAACAGAGAATTACAATAATTAGTTTTAATTTTAATAAGTGTAATCATATAAATAAATAAATGGGTAATTGTATAGACTCAGTCGAGTCTGTGAGCAATGGGTAGTTTCACTAATATGTAAATAAATGTGTACGTGCTACTGTAGGTAGCTAAGGAGATCCATATTCCTTTGCGAAGGTTCCTAGGTACCTGAATGCAAAGGATAATAGACCCGTGTTATATAATTTTTATTTAAGTAGTTTAGGTAGCACGTATTACATTTATTTCAGAATTGTACTGTTACAGGGTGAATCTTGAATATTTAAATTATGTGCTAAATTCATAAAAATAAAGTCTTATGAGCTATAAAAAATTATTTATAACCTAAAAGTTTAGAAAATTTCCAGTATCTATAAATATATCTATGAGAGTGTATTTTAAGTTCATCAGCCATTTTTTCACTTCTCTCTTATATTTTATTATTGATTTGATTTGCTTAATACTTTCCGGGAGCTTGTTGTAAAGTCTGGGACCTAAGTAGGTAAAACATTTAGTTCCTATAGTTTTGTGTGCAACTGTAACCTTTACTTGTTTTCTATCTTTCCCTCTTGTGTTGTAAATATGATCCACGAGTGTTGATTCCGAGAGAGCTTTGTATTGTTGGATTAATATACAATGCGAATATAACTCGCGTATATTTAGCATTTACGACTCTTTGTAAAGTAGTTCCGAAGGATAAAGGTTGGGTTTTCCGTATAAAATTTTTTGATACATTTTTTGGATTATTATTAATGGCTTAATATTAGTTTTATTTGCTCCTCTCCAGGCTATTATACCATATTTCAGAATCGATTCTATCATTCCATAGTATATGATTTTAATATGTTTTTCGTTCAGTGTTTCTTTTAGTTTTTTAAATCTGTATAGTAAAGATCTTAGTTTTTTAACAGTGTTTGTGATATGATGATTCCACTTTAAGTGAGAATTTAATGTTATTCCAAGGTAATTAATTTTTTCACATGTGTTTATGACCAGATTCGTGTTCACAATATTTATTTCAGTGAATAGTGGTAAATTATTTTTATAGGAACCGAATGGCAAATATTTTGTTTTTGTGATATTTAGAGTCAAAATATTTTCATAAAATCAGTCTTTAATCGCTTTTAATTCCATTTCAGATATTCTTTTCACATCCTCCCATGATTTTCCTTTGAAGAAAATGGCTGTGTCATCTGCAAATGATACTACATCTCCCTTAATATTTAAACTGAATATGTCATTTAGGTACATAATAAATAAAATTGGTGCTAGAACCGTGCCTTGTGGGAGACCATAGAGCACGTTTCTTGTCTCGCTTGTGTGATTACATATTTTTACAACTTGTGTTCTTTTATCTAAATAACTTTTCAATAAATTGTGACAAAGACCTCTAATACCAAAATTTTCTAGTTTTTTAAGTATTTTTTTATGACTAATTGTATCAAAGGCCTTTTCCAGATCTATAAATACACAAAGTGATGGTGTATTATTTTCTAAACATTAATAATTTTTTTTAGTCAGGTAAGTCATAGCATCACTTGTTGAAGTTTTTTCTCTAAATCCGTATTGGTTTTTTGAGAGTAACTTAAATTTATTGAGGAGGTATTGCACTAACTTTTTTTTAAGGATTTTTCAAATATTTTTGCGATATTAGATGTGAAAGATATAGGTCGGTAGTTTTCCATTAGATTTTTTTCACCCTTTTTATATAGAGGTTTGATTGTAGTAATTTTGAAGTTGGATGGACATACTCCGTATTTTATTATATTTTATTTATAAGGCTGACTAGTAGTGGTGTAATTATATTTATTGTTTATTTTAACATTTCTGACGTAATACCGTCAATTCCGGGGGCTTTGTTATTTTTTAATTCTTTTATGAGTTCTACTATGTCCTTATCATCTATAGGGGTAAGGAAAAAAGAATTATTGATTGTTACAATCGGAAAAGTTTTGTTTGGAGAATGAATTTTATTTGCTAATTTATTTCCTACCTCTGCGTAGTGCTTGTTAAACTCATTTACAATTTGTTTTTTGTCATTTACTACAAGATTGTTTGGTAATTTAATTTGTTTTATTTCTTGGTTTTGCTTTGGGCTTGTGATAACTTCTCGTGTTATTTTCCAGAGAGTTTTACTGCAGTGGTTATTATTTTCAATTTGTTTCTCATAATAGTATTTTTTGGTTTTTTTAATCAGTGAATTTACTTTATTTCTATAAATTTTATATTGTTGTTTTAAGTTTTCATTAAGCGGTTGTTTTAGTAAATTATGATACATTTTATCACGATTTTCGATTGATGTCATTAAACCTCTTGTAATCCATTTTTTCCTCTTTTTTATATTTTTTACTGCTATTTTTTATGTTGCCTTTTGTATTGCCGCTTTAAAATTATTTATTAAAATATTGCTCGCCTCCTCGCAATCTTTTGTTTCATAAAAGTGTGACCAATTTTTGTTTGAGAGTTCTTGTCTTATTTGTTTGTAGTTAACTTTTTCGAAGTAGTGTGCTTTTTTTTTCTTCTATATCTATCTCTTGTTTATCTATTGCTACCAATGTCGCATAGTGATCAGTTATATTTGAAGTGAGTATTATAGGTGTTATTTTTTCATTATTTTGTGTTTTTATTTTAATGAATATATGGTCTATACAACTTTTGTTATTCTGTTGAACTCGCGTATAGCTGTTTATAATAGATTCAAAACCTTTTCCGTACATAATGTTCAAATACTCATTAGCAATTAAATCATCTGATAAAATGTCTATGTGTAAGTCTCCAATAATTAAAATGTAATCTGCTTGTTCAAGATTTTCTATAAATTCTCTGAATTCTTCTAGGAATTCATTCACATTTATAGACGGGGGACGGTATATGCCGATTATTATAAATAGTTTGTTTCGAAAAGTCAGGGAGCATTTAATAATTTGTATAGGACCTAGCCTAATAATATCTACTTTATGTTCAAGATTATTTTTAACATATAAAACAACATCATCATTTTGGTTATAATTTCCCATGTTATAATATGCACCATACGTATCTATATGAAAATTCGAAATGTTTGCAATTTGCCATGTCTCTGTTAAACAGATGCAATCAAATGGTTTTAGTTTAGATAAGTAAATTTCCAATTCGTCAAAGTTTTTTGAGAGGCTACGAATATTATTGTGAAAAAATGTAAAGTTTGAGGTTTCAATGATGTTATTGCACTCGATAATAGTATTTGCTACTTTTGATTCGATAAGTTGATACTGGAAATATAATAATAATAATAATAATAATAATAATAATAATAATAATAAGCCCCGCTTTGGCTACGGGAATGTATTTGGGAAGGCACAACGAGGTGGCGAAAATCATCCATAGAGAATTGGCACTTAACTTAGGACTCATTACTAATCCACCGCCCTTCTATAAATACACACCTCAAGCTGTTTTAGAAGACGACGAAACATTGTTGTACTGGGATAGACCAATACAGTCTGACAGAACCTTGGATCACAACCGCCCTGACATCCTGGTGATCAAAAAGAAAGACAAGAAGGCCACTATAATTGATATTGGATGCCCCCTAACCAACAACCTACAGAAAACGGAGATGGAAAAGAGAAACAAATATCAGAATTTGGCCATAGAACTTAAACACGTGTGGAGATTAGAGGAGGTTCGAATTATCCCGATCATAATTTCGGCTACAGGCGTGGTGACGAAGAAGTTCTTGAATTATTTGGAGCAACTTAATCTACCTAGAGGCCTCGTGAAGATTATCCAGAGGACGGTGATTCTCCAGACATGCCATATTACCAGAAAGTTTTTGAACGACGAAGGATAGAAAACCGAAACATCCACCGGATTAATGGGACGTGATGAATTTCATCCCCGTTAACCGAGCCGATCCCCAACAGCAATGGGCCCGGGACAGGGCCGGGTCCCCACAGAGCCGAACCCCAACGGCGCGCGCGAGGGGTCGGTAAATTTTTTCCGGCTTCGGCCGAGAAAGTGCGCGGCTTAAGTCTATAATAATAATAATAATAATAATAATAAGGTCACCCACCTATTTTATATGGATGACCTTAAACTTTATGCCTCTGGAGAGAGGGATCTCCAACAGTCCCTTAGGGTGGTACAGGAGTATACGCAGGCTGTCGGTATGCAGTTCGGGTTGGACAAATGCGCACTGATCCATCTCAAGAGAGGACGATGCGGTGACTATGGAGAGGACGCGCAGCTCGTGGACGGAAGCATCTTACACCATCTAGATGCCGGAGAGTCGTACACTTACTTGGGTGTCGAGCAACGCTCCACCCAAGAAGTGAGTGTAGTGAAAAACGCTCTCCGCGGCAAGTATCAGCACCTACTCCGACAGATCTGGTCTTCAGAACTGTCGGGGAAGAACAAGGTGTCTGCTACAAATATGCCTGCCGTTCCGATCCTTCTCTACTCTTTCGGAGTAGTGAAGTGGACTAGAGAAGAGCTGCGTCAACTCGATGTAGTAACCCGCAAGAAGATGCATCTCAATAGGAGCTTGCATCCTAAATCGTCCGTTCCACGGTTATATCTCCCACGACATCGGGGAGGCCGTGGACTCTTGAGCTTGGAGAGTCTCCATAGCAGGATGGTTCTGGAGGGAGCATGTAAGGTCATCAGGAGTTCGGATCCCCTCCTCTGCATGGTCCGAGACCATGAAAATGCAGAGGTAGGAGCTTTTCTCTTTAAGGCAGCACGGAGAGCAGCCCATGAACTTGGTCTCATCTTCGACGTCGAGCGGGTAAACCCCGACTCTGTCACCGAGTTGGAACCCGTTCGACTAAAAGCCCACATTAGAGCTGCAGAACACAACATCCTTCTGCAGCTCCATAAGGATAAGCCATTGCACGGGATCTTCTATAAAAATATAGAAGACCTCGGCTTATCCGAAAGGCTGACCTTCGCCTTCTTAAGGTCAGCTGGGCTGAAGTCTGAGACCGAGGGATTCATAATGGCTTGCCAGGATGGTGTATTTAACACTCTCGTCTATCGACGTCGTGCCATGGGTATGGAGGTCCCTGATGTCAGCTGCAGGGCCTGCCGCAGGGCGCCGGAGACTGTAATGCACTTACTGTCGGCTTGCCCGACATACGCAGTCTCGGCCTATATTCATAGACACAACGCAGCATTACGAGTGCTTTACTATCATCTAAGGCACTCGTATGGGATAGACGAAACACCAGTGCTGCCTTACGTTCCGGGGGATATTGAGTCCGTTGTGGGGAATGAGAAGTGCCTAATTTATTGGAACTACTCGTTTCCCACCGTCAGGCAAATACAAGCCAACAAGCCTGACATAGTACTCCTCGACCACCAACTCAAGACAATGTATGTCGTGGAATTCTCGGCTCCCGCTGAGAGCAACATTGTCTTGAAAGAGGAGGAAAAACGGACAAAATATCGAGATTTGCTCTTCGAACTCCGCAGGCTTTATCCAGGCCATTCTGTTAAAATAGTGGTACTGATTATAGGAGCCCTCGGTGGAATGAGACAGACGCTGCTTTCAGAACTAAAGATCATACCGGCATGCCGAGATTCGGCAGAGATCTTAGCCGGCAGAATGCAGAAGGCTGTCATCCTCGGTTCATTACGTCTACTCAGGGCACACGATTCGCGGACCCGGTAGTCACTCACCCCACGGGCGTGTGGAGTGGCTATTGGTATTACCAGCTCCCCTCTGTGAGGGTCGGAGGCACAGAGTAGGGTGACTGGTTTTTTGTAAAAAAAAAAAATAATAAAAAAAAAAAAAAAAATAATAATAATAAGGGGGCGAAAACCGGACCGGCAACCTCCTCGCGGTGCTACCCGAGCAACAGGCAGAGGTAAAACTCTGCCTGGCTGATGTCGGACGTGGGTCTCAGGGCTAACCACCCTGAGATTCCTGACTTGGTTATGAACAGCCAAGAACGGGCCCCTCACAATCGACCCCAGTCGGATGGGGGTCAAGGACATGTGGGAGGGGCCAGACCGGACAGTCCTAATGATGACAACCATGGCAATGTACAAGGGCGCTTTAGGTGGACGAGGGAACTGCGGGATAATTTGCTGACCTGCTATGAGAGCAGCGAACCTGCACGTAGAGGATACATGGCACGATTGCACGCACTTTGGTGCGGAATGCATCCAGAGTATCGTGCCTTCTCTCAGCAACATCTGAGAGACCAAGTATCCTTCTTGCGCAGGACAGGTTATCAACGCGTACCCCGTCAGCAAGTAGCTGTACCAGCCGCACAACCACCGCGGCAAAACGCTGACGGGAGACTTCCAGCAGAGTACACCGAAGCCGACTTAAGGACGAGGGTAAGTCTTATCACCAGGACTACCCTAAAGGCCCAAGACCTGGCTAGAATGGACGCGGTCATCGATGAGGACCTCCCAGAGGATGCCGACATCTGGCAAATCAACTCTGCGGTGTACAACGCCGCTAGGCAACTCGTTCCTCGCGAAAGGCAAACCAATGCCTCTAGCGGAATCGAGAAAGCTAAGCGGCGGGTACAAAAAATCGAAGGCAAGATACATTCGGCCAGACAACACGCTTCTCGAACTCAGAGTGTGGTGGAACACATAACATCTGGCAGGGCATTTACGCCTAAAGTCCGGCGAGTGGCAGCCGGACTGAGACGCCAACACCACACTCTGAATCTGACAGTGTTGCTTACCATCAAGCAGCACTGTTTAGATAGGATTCGCACACTGATGGCAATAAAGAAGAAGTTGAACAAGCGGGTGCGAAGTATGGAACAAAATTCAATGTTCCGTACGACTCCCTCCCGCCTGTTCAAGGAGCCACAGCGTGTTGTCGATAATCCGCCGAATGTAGAAGATGTCGAAAGATCCTGGAAGGGAATCTACGAAACGACGCGTCCATTCAACAGCAGCACTCCAGCAATAGCACACTTCGAGGCTCTGTGTAACAGAACCTTTGGAGAGCAAGACGAAGTGTGTCCGGCGATCAGTACGGAGGAAGTCCAACTGGCACTTGTTGGTACCGAGAACTTCGCTGCTCCTGGCCCAGACGGCATTAACAACTGGTGGTGGAAGAAATTTCCATCCACCCACCGTCGTCTGGCGCGGGTTTTCAACTCTTGGTTGAACGAGGGGCAGCAGATTCCGGACTGGTTTGTCGAAGGACGTACTGTGTTAATCCCCAAGAAGGGAGATCTGTCCGATCCGAGAAACTATAGGCCAATCACATGTCTGAACTCCTGCTACAAGGTATTTACACGTATCTTGTGCGCTAGGACACTACGGCATGTTGATCCGGTCTTTCAGCAGATAAATGAGCAACGTGGTGCGAAGAAAGGCATGGCAGGCTGCAAGGATAACCTGCTGATAGACCGCTGTATTACACAGGACTCTGTGCAATATAAGCGGAATCTATCTATGGCCTGGATTGACTACCGTAAGGCATTTGACACAACATCACATGAGCTCTTGTTACATTTGCTCCAATGTCTTGCGGTAGCAGCACCACTAGTGAGATGCATAGAACAACTGCTGCCGCTCTGGAAAACTCGCTTCACCATAACATCCGGTGCACAGCGGGTTACCACAGAGCAGGTAGCATTCAGGAGAGGAGTATTCCAAGGGGACTCCTTGAGTCCTCTCCTCTTCTGCATCTCACTGTTGCCTTTATCTGTTGAACTCCGCCAAGTCCGCGGATACCAATGCGGTCCACCCAGCAACCGGAGGCATAAGGTCACCCATTTATTCTACATGGATGACCTTAAACTCTACGCCTCCGGAGAGCAGGAACTGCAAAATGCTCTAAGGGTGGTCGAACGGTATACGCTGGCTATTGGAATGGAATTCGGATTGGACAAGTGTGCAGTCGTCCACCTCAAGAGAGGACGATGCGGGGACTTTGCTGAAGAGGCGCAGCTCGCAGACGGAAGCATCTTGCGACATCTAGATGCCGGAGAGACTTACACATACCTGGGTGTGCAACAACATCACATCCAGGATGTGCAACAAATTAAGGAATCTCTCCGCGGCAAGTACAGAGGCCTACTCCGAAAGATTTGGTCATCCGAACTTTCGGGGAAAAACAAGGTGTCTGCCACTAATATGCTTGCCGTTCCTGTTCTGCTCTACTCCTTTGGAGTAGTGAGATGGACTGTAGATGAGCTGCGTCAGTTAGATAGAGGTACCCGCAAGATGATGAATATCCATAGGAGCATTCATCCAAAATCGTCCGTTCCTCGTGTGTACCTCCCACGTCATCGGGGGGGCCGAGGACTCTTGAGTTTGGAGTGCATGCATGGCCGGGTAGTCCTGAGTATAGCATGTAACGTCCTTAGGAGCTCAGACCCTCTCCTGCAATTAGTGAGAAATCATGAAAATGCAGGAGTGGGAGCAGGATTATTCAAGGCAGCAAAGAGAGTCGCAGATGAACTCGGTCTCGTATTCGACATCAGGCGAGGAGGCCGGCGAGGTGCCGACCCAGAGTCGGTCACTGAGCTTCCGCCAAATCGCCTGAAAGCCCAGATTAAAGCCGCTGAACAGGAGAATCTGTTTAGACGGCACGTCGATAAATCCATGCACGGTGTATTCTATAAGAACATAGAAACGCTGGGTTTATCGACCAAGCTGACGTTCGCCTTTTTAAGATCAGCTGGGCTTAAGTCGGAGACCGAGGGATTCATTGTGGCCTGCCAGGATGGTGTTATTAACACCTTGGTCTACCGAAGCCGTGTGATGGGTGTAGGGGTTCCTGATACCAGCTGCAGGACCTGCCATCAGTCGCCGGAATCGCTCATGCATTTACTGTCTGCATGCCCGGTATATGCGATTTCGGCCTACATCCATCGCCATAACGCGGCATTACGAGTGCTTTACTACCATCTACGGCACTCGTACGGGGTAGACTAAACACCAGTGCTGCCTTACATCCCCGGAGATATTGAGTCCGTTGTCGAGAACGAGAGGTGCAGGATATACTGGAACTACTCGTTCCCGACCGTCAGGCTAATTCAAGCTAATAAGCCTGAGATAGTACTCCTCGATCATCAGCAGAAGGCGATATACATCATCGAGTTTTCAGCTCCGGCTGAAACAAACATCGTCTTGAAAGAGGAGGAAAAACGGGCTAAGTATCGCGATCTCCGGTATGAGCTCCTAGTGCTGTATCCAGGCTACTCGGTCAAGTTGGTAGTCCTTATAATCGGTGTACTTGGAGGTATGAAGCCCACGCTGCTCTCGGAATTACGAACAATACCGGCCTGTCAACATTCGGCCGAATGGCTGGCAGGCCAGATGCAGAAAGCTGTTATCCTGGGTTCTCTTCGTTTACTTAGGGCACACGATTTAGGAACCTACGGTCGCTAACTCTGCAGGTTGCAGGGAGTGGTCGTAGTGAATTCGCTGGTGCGAAAGCATCTTCCCCTCTGGTGTCGGTCGTGGGCCTGCTGGGCTAACCACCCACAGGCCCTAATCTTTGGTTCCAATAGGCCGAAGACAGGGCCCCCACGATCGACCCCGTTCGGATAGGGGTCAAGGGCAAGGTGGTGGGGCCCAACCGGACGGGCCGCCCGTTGACGAAATTGGCAATGTCCAAGGACGCTTTGAGTGGACAGATGAGCTGAGGGATGAACTTCTGCATTGCTATGAAAGCAGTGAGCCCGCGCGGAGGGGATACATGGCGCGGATGCATGCTCTGTGGTGTGAGAGGCTACCAGAGCATAGCGCCTTCACGCCACAAAATCTGCGTGACTATGTATCCCACCTTCGTAGTAGGGGCTACGTGAGGACTGCTTCTGGACCGGTGAATGAGGTGGTCGAAGGACCGCCACATTCACCGGTTGAGGACGTAGTTCTCCTCGTTCCGCCAATACCAGAGGGTCTCAGTACCAGAAGGGGGTTACACCGTCTGAAAACCCCCGGGCCACAAGACCTGGCCAGAGTGGACGCTGAACTTCGCACAGCGCTACCAGAAGAGGCTGACATCTGGCACATAAATTGTGCCGTGTATGCCGCTGCTCAACGCTCGTCTCAGGTGGAGAGGCGAAATACCTCTTCCCCACAGGAGAGAGCGCAGCGGCGCATACAAGAGATGGAAGCCAAGATCCGGTCGGCGAGGCAACACGCATCCCGTATCCAATGTGTGATGGACTATATGGCGGCCAACAGGCCGTTCACGCCTAAAGTCGATTAGCCGCCAATTTAAGACGCGCCCATCACACACTTAATGAGGCAGTGCTGCGAACCACCAAACAGCACTGTCTCGACAGGATACGGATGCTAGTGACTTGCAAAAAGTCATTAGTGAGGCGGGCGAGAGGGCTTGCGGAAAATAAACTGTTCCGCGAAAGGCCCTCGCGCCTTTTCCAACCGCCTCCGCGTGTTGTAGAAAATCCGCCGACTGCAGATCAGGTGGAGAACTTCTGGAAAACGCTGTACGAGGAGAGGCTTCCACTCAACCGAGATTCTCCTGCCCTTGCACACTTTGAAGCATTTTCTCAAAGGCTTCAGCGACCACAGGAAGTGTGCGAACCAATAACCCCAGAAGAGGTTCGTAGGGCTCTTGAGGGCTCTAAGAACTTTGCTGCTCCAGGTCCCGATGGGATAAATAACTTTTGGTGGAAAAAGTTATCGAGCACCCACCACCATTTGGCCAGAATTTTTAATTCCTGGTTAAATGGGGAGTAGCAAATCCCTTCTTGGGTTGTTGAGGGGCGGACAGTGCTGATCCCCAAGAACGGAGATTTGTCCAACCCAAAGAATTACAGACCGATAACCTGTCTAAACGCATGTTACAAGGTGTTTACACGCATTTTGTATATGCGGGTGCTCCACGCAGTTGAACCGGTTTACGAACGGATATATGAGCAACGAGGGTCGAAGAGGGGTGTCGCTGGCTGCAAGGAGAACCTGTTGATTGACAGATGTGTCACGCAGGACTCCATGCAGTATAAGCGGAACCTCTCTATGGCCTGGATCGACTACCGCAAGGCATTCGACATGACATCGCATGAGCTCATTGTTCACTTGCTCCGATGTCTTGTGGTACCCGGTCCCGTAGTGAGATGTATTGAAGAACTGATGCCGCTCTGGAGGACTCGCTTTACCATAACATCGGGTAACGATAGAGTCCAAACAGAGTCGGTAACATTCAGAAGAGGAGTATTTCAGGGAGATTCCCTCAGCCCCCTTCTGTTTTGCATCTCACTACTGCCATTATCCGTCTCGCTCCGGAAAACCCGTGGCTACAACTGCGGTACCCCGGCGACAGGAGGCATAAGGTCACCTATCTATTTTATATGGATGACCTTAAACTTTATGCCTCTGGAGAGAGGGATCTCCAACAGTCCCTTAGGGTGGTACAGGAGTATACGCAGGCTGTCGGTATGCAGTTCGGGTTGGACAAATGCGCACTGATCCATCTCAAGAGAGGACGATGCGGTGACTATGGAGAGGACGCGCAGCTCGTGGACGGAAGCATCTTACACCATCTAGATGCCGGAGAGTCGTACACTTACTTGGGTGTCGAGCAACGCTCCACCCAAGAAGTGAGTGTAGTGAAAAACGCTCTCCGCGGCAAGTATCAGCACCTACTCCGACAGATCTGGTCTTCAGAACTGTCGGGGAAGAACAAGGTGTCTGCTACAAATATGCTTGCCGTTCCGATCCTTCTCTACTCTTTCGGAGTAGTGAAGTGGACTAGAGAAGAGCTGCGTCAACTCGATGTAGTAACCCGCAAGAAGATGCATCTCAATAGGGGCTTGCATCCTAAATCGTCCGTTCCACGGTTATACCTCCCACGACATCGGGGAGGCCGTGGACTTTTGAGCTTGGAGAGTCTCCATAGCAGGATGGTTCTGGAGGGAGCATGTAAGGTCATCAGGAGTTCGGATCCCCTCCTCTGCATGGTCCGAGACCATGAAAATGCAGAGGTAGGAGCTTTTCTCTTTAAGGCAGCACGGAGAGCAGCCGATGAACTTGGTCTCATCTTCGACGTCGAGCGGGTAAACCCCGACTCTGTCACCGAGTTGGAACCCGTTCGACTAAAAGCCCACATTAGAGCTGCAGAACACAACATCCTTATGCAGCTCCATAAGGATAAGCCATTGCACGGAATCTTCTATAAAAATATAGAAGACCTCGGCTTATCCGAAGGGCTGACCTTCGCCTTCTTAAGGTCAGCTGGGCTGAAGTCTGAGACCGAGGGATTCATAATGGCTTGCCAGGATGGTGTATTTAACACTCTCGTCTATCGACGTCGTGTCATGGGTATGGACGTCCCTGATGTCAGCTGCAGGGCCTGCCGCAGGGCGCCGGAGACTATAATGCACTTACTGTCGGCTTGCCCGACATACGCAGTCTCGGCCTATATTCATAGACACAACGCAGCATTACGAGTGCTTTACTATCATCTAAGGCACTCGTATGGGATAGACGAAACACCAGTGCTGCCTTACGTTCCGGGGGATATTGAGTCCGTTGTGGGGAATGAGAAGTGCCTAATTTATTGGAACTACTCGTTTCCCACCGTCAGGCAAATACAAGCCAACAAGCCTGACATAGTACTCCTCGACCACCAACTCAAGACAATGTATGTCGTGGAATTCTCAGCTCCCGCTGAGAGCAACATTGTCTTGAAAGAGGAGGAAAAACGGACAAAATATCGAGATTTGCTCTTCGAACTCCGCAGGCTTTATCCAGGCCATTCTGTTAAAATAGTGGTACTGATTATAGGAGCCCTCGGTGGAATGAGACAGACGCTGCTTTCAGAACTAAAGATCATACCGGCATGCCGAGATTCGGCAGAGATCTTAGCCGGCAGAATGCAGAAGGCTGTCATCCTCGGTTCATTACGTCTACTCAGGGCACACGATTCGCGGACCCGGTAGTCACTCACCCCACGGGCGTGGGGAGTGGCTATTGGTATTACCAGCTCCCCTCTGTGAGGGTTGGAGCCACAGAGTAGGGTGACTGGTTTTTTGTAAAAAAAAAAAAAAAAAAAAAAAAAAAAAAATAATAAAATCCCCAGAGCTTGCTCAGAGATCAAGTATCCTTCCTGCGCAGGTCAGGCTATGTAAGGGCACCCCGTCAGGAGGAAGAAGTGCCAGCCGCACTTCCACCGCGGCAAATACCAGCTGACGAGGAACATCCTAGAGAGAACACCGATGTTAACTTAAGGACGAGGGTTAGCCTTAACACCAGGGCTGCCCTAAAGCCACAAGACCTGGCACGAATGGACGCGGCCATCGAAGAGGAACTTCCGGAAGATGCCGATATCTGGCAGATCAACACTGCCGTGTACAACGCCGCCAGCCAACTTATCCCCCGCACGAGGGCAGATACTGCCTCAAGCGGAATTGAGAAAGCTAAGCGGCGCGCACAAAAAGTCGAAGGCAAAATACAGTCGGCCAGACAGCACGCCTCTCGAATCCAGAGTGTGGTGGAATATATAACAACTAATAAGGCCTTCACGCCGAAAGTCCGGCGCATAGCGGCCGGAGTAAGACGCCAACACCACACTCTAAATCTAACAGTGTTGCTTACAATCAAGCACCACTGCTCAGATCGGATTCGAGCACTTAGGGCAATCAAGAAGACTCTAAGAAGGCGGTTGAGGAGTATGGAGCAAAATACACTGTTCCGTACGAGTCCCTCCCGCCTATTTGAAGAGCCACCGCGTGCTGTCAATAATCCGCCGACTGTAGCAGATGTTGAAGTTTTCTGGAAGGGAATCTACGAAACGACGCGTCCGTTCAATAGCAACACTCCAGCAATCACACACTTTCAGGCTCTGTGTCACAGAACCTTAGGAGAGCCAGAGGAAGTGTGTCCGGCAATCAGTACGGATGAGGTCCAACAAGCACTTGTTGGCACCAAGAACTTCGCTGCCCCGGGTCCAGACGGCATAAACAACTGGTGGTGGAATAAATTTCCTTCCACTCACCGTCGTCTGGCCCGAGTTTTCAACTCATGGTTGAACGAGGGGCAGCAGATTCTGGACTGGTTTGTCGAGGGACGTACTGTGCTTATTCCCAAAAAAGGGGATCTGTCCGACCCAAGGAATTATAGACCAATCACCTGTCTGAACTCCTACTACAAGATATTTACACGTATTTTGTATGCTAGGACACTTCGGCAGGTTGATCCGGTCTTCCAGCAGATCTACGAGCAACGTGGTGCCAAGAAGGGCATGGCAGGGTGTAAGGACAGCCTGCTGATAGATCGCTGTGCCACACAGGATTCTGTGCAACGCAAGCGAAATCTATCGGTGTCCTGGATAGACTACCGTAAGGCATTCGACACAACATCTCATGAGCTACTTTTACACTTGCTCCAATGTCTTGCGGTAGCAGCACCACTAGTGAGATGCATAGAACAACTGCTGCCACTCTGGAGAACCCGCTTCACCATAACATCAGGTGCGCAGCGGGTTACGACAGACTTGGTGGCTTTTAGGAGAGGAGTTTTCCAGGGAGATTCTCTGAGTCCTCTCCTCTTCTGCATCTCACTGTTGCCGTTATCTGTTGAACTCCGCCAAACTTCCGGATACCGCTGTGGGCCACCCAGCAACCGGAGGCACAAGGTCACCCATCTGTTCTATATGGATGACCTCAAACTGTATGCCTCCGGAGAGCGCGAACTCCAAAACGCTCTTAGGGTGGTTGAAGAGTACACGGGAGCCATTGGTATGGAGTTTGGGTTGGACAAATGCGCAGTCGTCCACCTCAAGAGAGGACGATGCGGGGAATTCTCTGAAGAGGCGCAGCTAGCAGACGGAAGCATTCTACGACATCTGGATGCCGGAGAGACCTATACATATCTGGGTGTGCAACAACATCACATCCAAGATGTGCAACAGATAAAGGGATCTCTCCGCGGCAAGTACAGACACCTACTCCGAAAGATTTGGTCTTCCGAGCTTTCGGGGAAAAACAAGGTGTCTGCTACGAATATGCTTGCCGTTCCTGTTCTTCTCTACTCTTTTGGAGTAGTGAAGTGGACGGTAGATGAGCTGCGCCAGTTAGATAGAGATACCCGCAAGATGATGAATATTCACCGTAGTATTTATCCTAAATCGTCCGTTCCTCGAGTGTACCTCCCACGTCAACGGGGGGGGGGCGAAGACTCTTGGGCCTGGAGTGTATGCATGGCCGGGTAGTACTGAGTATAGCATGTAACATTCTTAGGAGCCCAGACCCGCTCCTGCAATTAGTGAGAGATCACGAAAATGCAGGTGTGGGTGCAGGATTATTTAAGGCAGCAAAAAGAGCCGCAGATGAACTCGGTCTCATATTCGACATCAGGCGAGGAGGCCGGCGAGGTGCCGACCCAGAGTCGGTCACTGAGCTTCCGCCAAATCGTCTGAAAGCCCAGATTAAAGCTGCCGAGCAGGCAAATTTGCTTACGCAGCATGTCGATAAATCCCTGCACGGTGTTTTCTATAAGAACATAGAAACACTGGGTTTATCGACTAAGCTGACATTTGCCTTTTTGAAGTCAGCTGGGCTTAAGTCGGAGACCGAGGGATTCATTGTGGCCTGCCAAGATGGTGTTATTAATACCTTGGTCTACCGAAGCCGTGTGATGGGTGTAGGGGTTCCTGATATCAGCTGCAGGACCTGCCGTCAGGCGCCGGAATCGCTCGTGCATTTACTGTCTGCATGCCCAGTATACGCGATTTCGGCCTACATCCATCGCCATAACGCGGCATTACGAGTGCTCTACTACCATCTACGGCACTCGTACGGGGTAGACCAAACACCAGTGCTGCCTTACGTCCCCGGAGATATTGAGTCCGTTGTCGAGAACGAGAGGTGCAGGATATACTGGAACTACTCGTTCCCGACCGTCAGGCTAATTCAAGCCAACAAGCCTGACATAGTACTCCTCGACCACCAAACCAAGGCGATGTACGTCATCGAGTTTTCGGCACCCGCTGAAACAAACATCGCCTTGAAAGAGGAGGAAAAACGGACTAAATATCGCGATCTCCGGTACGAGCTCCTAGTACTGTACCCAGGCTACTCAGTCAAGATGGTCGTCCTCATCATCGGTGTACTCGGAGGTATGAAGCCCACGCTGCTCTCGCAATTGAAGACCATACCGGCCTGTCAGAAATCTGCCGAATGGCTAGAAGGCCAAATGCAGAAAGCAGTTATCCTGGGGTCCCTTCGTCTACTTAGGGCACACGATTCGGGTGTTTACAGCCACTGACCCCACAGGTGTGGGGAGTGGCTTTAATTTTAATCGTCGGCGCGATTTCCGTGTGGTGTCGGAGGCCACGGAAGTCCTGTCCGGTATCGGGAAACCGAAAATAATAATAATAATAATAATATATCTTGGAATTCTGCAGAATAGAAGGATAGACCACACCCAGCTAAAGAATGAGTTTAGGGAAAAATACAAACAACGTCTAAATAAGCTCCTGAATACTAAACTCAACGCTAGGAACATGATTACAGCGATCAATACATATGCTGTCCCTAGTCTGGCATACTCATTCGGAATACTAAAGTACTCGGATACAGACCTGGAAGACCTAGACAGAATGACGAGAACTACACTTACAAAGTTTCGAATGCATCACCCAAAGAGCGCAGTTGAAAGACTGCCAAGAACACAAGGAGGCAGAGTATTAAGCAGCGTTCAGAAGATGTGCCGAACGCAAGAGAAGAACATGCGCCTCTATTTCTACAATTCAGACAGGGTCCTCATTCGGAAAATAGTGGAAAGTGACAATAGATACACACCGTTAAACCTCAAAGATCGACAACACGAGATAATGAACCGAACGAACGAGGATATTCAAACAGCATGGCAGGACAAGGTACTCCATGGAAAGTATCCCAATGCCTTAAGCAATCCAGAGATCGACAAGGAGACCTCGCTCCTATGGCTTAAGAAAGGAATGTTACACCCAGAAACTGAGGGATTCATAACAGCCATTCAGGATAGCATTATCCGTACTAGAAATTATGAGAAGTACATTCTTAAAGTCCCCGGCGTGAACGATGTGTGTAAGGCAGTGGGTGAAACTATCGAACATGTCACTGGAGGCTGCCTCGCTTTGGCTACGGGAATGTATTTGGGAAGGCACAACGAGGTGGCGAAAATCATCCATATAGAATTGGCACTTAACTTAGGACTCCTTACTAATCCACCGCCCTTCTATAAATACACACCTCAAGCTGTTTTAGAAGACGTGGAAACACTGCTGTACTGGGATAGACCAATACAGTCTGATAGAACCTTGGATCACAACCGCCCTGACATCCTGGTGATCAAAAAGAAAGACAAGAAGGCCACTATTATTGATATTGGATGCCCCCTAACCAACAACCTGCATAAAACGGAGATGGAAAAGAGGAATAAATATCAGAACTTGGCTATAGAACTTAAACACGTGTGGAGATTAGACGAGGTTCGAATTATCCCGATCATAATTTCGGCTACAAGCGTGGTGACAAAGAAGTTCTTGAATTATTTGGAGCAACTTAATCTACCTAGAGGCCTCGCGAAGATTATCCAGAGGACGGTGATTCTTCAGACATGCCATATCACCAGAAAGTTTTTGAACGATGAAGGATAGAAAATCGAAATATCCACCGGATTAATGGGACGTGATGAATTTCATCCCCGTTAACCGAGCCGATCCCCAACACCAATGGGCCCGGGACAGGCCTGGGTCCCCACAGAGCCGAACCCCAACGGCGCGCGCGAGGGGTCGGTAAATTTTTTCCGGCTTCAGCCGAGAAAGTGCACGGCATAATAATAATAATAATAATAATACTGGGGCATGTAGCCGTTTAGCACAAAATGATTACCTTTTCCGACACAATCAAGCAGCAAATATAATACACCAGAATCTAGCCATCAAACATAATCTGATTGAAAATAGTCTGCCGTATTATAAATACAGACCCGAGCCTGTACTAGAATCTGATAGGTTCAAACTTTATTATGACATCTATTATTACAGACCGAACCATCCATAATAACAGACCTGATATAGTCCTACAAGATAAAAGTGAAAAAGTCACCTACTTAATAGATATTGCTATCCCAAACACTAACAACGTCCAAAAAACAATAACAGCAAAATATGAGAAGTATACCGAACTGACGGAAGAGATAAAACGCATGTGGGATATGGAAAAAGTATTTATAGTACCCATTGTACTGTCAACTACCGGCTTCATCCCTATGAGTTTGCATGAAAATATAAAAAAAATAGATCTAAACAAGAATATTTATATAACTTTACAAAAAGCTGTGATCCTAGGAACAACAAGAATAGTCCGTAAGTTTTTGAGTGAAACATGAGAGTGCTTGGCTAGCCCGTACCTCATGGAAAATCACCAGCGCAGAAGAGCTGTGATCAAAGAAGGAAATAATAATAATAATGATATTATTATCTATTTCGTATCCTTAGGGTTTTTTTATAATTGGATTTTCCTCGTCGGTGTAGGATAATAAACACAGAAATTTTACACTATGTCGACGTTTCGATTTATTTTTAAATCTTCTTCAGGACTGAAATGTACAGATAATGAGTAAGTAAATAAATACATTCAGTTTATTAAAATATAACAAATACTGATTTTTAACATACAGAATTATTAAAATATAAATATAAACCTATAAAATGTTGTAAATGTCTCGATATATAGCTCTAAATTAAAATTAAGATATAACAAAAATTACGGACACGTGTAAATGTGGGAGTGTTTCTTGTCCGATTCCCTGTTTTGTATCGATAAGGTACCGCTATATATTCAATTAACTATTATTTTCCGAAACGGCAACGTATGTCTTATATTTTTCATGTTTATTCATATATATTATTTAACGATAAGGACCATGTCTTTTGATAAGAATATTTTACACTAGGTAAGGATGCTCACGTGTATGTTTTTTTTCCTTTTGTCTCTGTCCGTAATTTTTGTTATATCTTAATTTTAATTTAGAGCTATATATCGAGACATTTACAACATTTTATAGGTTTATATTTATATTTTAATAATTCTGTATGTTAAAAATCAGTATTTGTTATATTTTAATAAACTGAATGTATTTATTTACTTACTCATTATCTGTACATTTCAGTCCTGAAGAAGATTTAAAAATAAATCGAAACGTGGACATAGTGTAAAATTTCTGTGTTTATTATCCTACACCGACGAGGAAAATCCAATTATAAAATAATAATAATAATAATCCCTCTGGTGTCGGTCGTGGGCCTGCTGGGCTAACCACCCACAGGCTCTAACCTTTGGTTCCGGCAGGCCGAAGAGAGGGCCCCCACGATCGACCCCGTTCGGATAGGGGTCAAGGGCAAGGTGGTGGAGCCGAACCGGATAGACCGCCCGTTGACGACTTACGCAATGTTCAAGGACGCTTTGAGTGGACGGATGAACTGAGGGATGAGCTTCTGCAGTGTTATGAAAGCAGTGAGCCCGCGCGGAGGGGGTACATGGCGCGGATGCATGCTCTGTGGTGCGAGAGGCTTCCAGTGCATAGCGCCTTCACGCCACAAAATCTGCGTGACTATGTATCCCACCTTCGTAGTAGGGGCTACGTGAGGGCTGCTCCTGGACCCTGGTGAATGTGGCGGCTCTTCCGCCACCTCATTCACCGGTTGAGGACGTAGCTCTCCTCGTTCCGCCAATACCAGAGGGCCTCAGTACCAGAAAGGGGTTACACCGTCTGAAAACCCCCGGGCCACAAGATCTGGCCAGAGTGGACGCTGAACTTCGTACAGCGCTACCAGAAGAGGCTGACATCTGGCACATAAATTGTGCCGTGTATGCCGCTGCTCAACGCTCGTCTCAGGTGGAGAGGCGAAATACCTCTTCCTCACAGGAGAGAGCGCAGCGACGCATACAAAAGATGGAGGCCAAAATCCGGTCGGCGAGACAACACGCATCTTGTGTCCAATGTGTGATGGACTACATGGCGCCCAATAGACCTTTCACGCCTAAAGTTCGACGTATAGCCGCCAATTTAAGACGCGCCCATCACACACTCAACGGGACAGTGCTACAAACCACCAAACAGCACTGCCTCGATAGAATACGGATGCTATTGGCTTGCAAAAAGTCACGAGTGAGGCGGGCGAGGGACCTGGCGGAAAATAACCTTTTTCGCCAAAAGCCTTCGCGCCTATTCGAACCGCCTCAGCGTGTTGCCGACAATCCACCGACCGTCGATCAGGTGGAAACTTTCTGGAAAACGTTGTACGAACAGAGGCTTCCGCTCAACAGAGACTCTCCATCCCTGGCACACTTTGAAGCCTTTTGCCAAAGGCTTCATCTACAACAGGAGGTGTGCCAACCAATAACCCCAGAAGAGGTTCGAAAAGCTCTTGAAGGCTCTAAGAATTTTGCTGCTCCGGGTCCCTGATATCACCTGCAGGGCCTGCCGCAGAGCGCCGGAGACTGTAATGCACTTACTGTCGGCTTGCCCGACATACGCAGTCTCGGCCTATATTCATAGACACGACGCAGCATTACGAGTGCTTTACTATCATCTAAGGCACTCGTATGGGATAGACGAAACACCTGCTGCCTTACGCTCCGGGGGATATTGAGTCCGTTGTGGGGAATGAGAAGTGCCTAATTTATTGGAACTACTCGTTTCCCACCGTCAGGCAAATACAAGCCAACAAGCCTGACATAGTACTCCTCGACCACCAATTGAAGACAATGTATGTCGTGGAATTCTCAGCCCCCGCTGAGAGCAACATTGTCTTGAAGGAGGAGGAAAAACGGACAAAATATCGAGATTTGCTCTTCGAACTCTGCAAGCTTTATCCGGGCCATTCTGTCAAAATAGTGGTACTGATTATAGGAGCCCTCGGTGGAATGAGACAGACGCTGCTTTCGGAACTAAAGATTATACTGGCATGCCGAGATTCGGCAGAGATCTTAGCCGGCAAAATGCAGAAGGCTATCATCCTCGGTTCATTACGTCTACTCAGGGCACACGATTGGCGGACCCGGTAGTCACTCACCCCACGGGCGTGGGGAGTGGCTATTGGTATTAGCAGCTCCCCTCTGTGAGGGTCGGAGCCACAGAGTAGGGTGACTGGTTTTTTGTAAAAAAAAAAAAAAAATAAATTGACTTTATTCAGACTTTAAACAGATATAGAAATAATATCAAAAGGAATGGCGATGTTCAGCAACGCTGCTCTTCCACATAACCATTCCAGGTAAAATATTGGTGAAAATTTAATAACACAAAAAATTATACGTGAAATACATAATTAATCATTTCTATTATTAAACAACAGGTTTTTGATGAGGTCTCTGAACTTATATAAACTAGAAGCAGGTTTAATAATAGAGGGTAGACTAATATTTATCTTAGTAGCATTGTACACAAATGATCTTTCAAACTGAGCAGAACTGTGTCTAGGTACAGTGTACAAGTCTCGAGAGCGCGTAGGACAGTCATGAGTAAGACTACCTTTAACAAGTTTAACAAATAAGTATTCAGGAAGTTTTAACCTGTTTAATTTGTAAATTAGACATGCCATATGGAGTTGAAAACGTTCATCCAAATTTAGCCAATGCGACTCTCTGAATTTATCAGAAATGTGGTCAAATTTTCGCAGATTATAAATAAACCTCAAACAGGAGTTTTGAACTTTCTGTAAACTATATTTATCTCTACCTAACAAAGCAGGCCAAAAAACAGTATCACAGTAAGAAAGATTACTAAGTATTAAAGCATCACAAAGGTTTAAATTTACATCTGAGCTTAGGAAGGTTTTATGGATGTACAGTGTTTTTAATTTACAATATGATTTTTGAAGCAAACTGTTGACATGCGTAGTGAACCTAAAATTAACATCCAGGTATAGACCCAAATTCTTACAAGAATTAGTAGGAACTAAAGACACCCCACCCCGTTGATAGTAATCTTAAAAACAGGATTACTTACAACATTCTCCCTGTATGCTCCGAACACTAATAATTCTGTTTTAGATTCATTGAGAACTAATTTGTGCGCCCTAGATACTTCAGATATAGTAAGCAGATCGAAGTTAATTTTAGAGACAGCGTCTCTAACATCACTTAAGTAAAATGAAAAATAAATTTGCGTATCATCAGCGTACTGGTGCATCTTACAATACTTTAACAATTGTGCAAAATCGGCCGTATAAATAGCAAAAAGCAGAGGGCCCAAGATGCTACCCTGTGGAATATTTGAAAATTCGCTATTTACAAGTACCTTCTGATTTCTATTTAAAAGGTAATTTTCAAAGAATGTAACCGCACTAGCACTTACTCCAAAATATTTTAATTTAGAACACAGAATCGAATGATCTAGAGTATCGAACGCCTTACTATAGTCCAGCAGAATCAAAGCAGTATTTTGTTTTACATCATTGGCCCTAAATATATCATCTGTGACTTGCAGCAAGGCAGTAGTTGTACTATGATGTGCCCTAAAGCCAGACTGAGTTGGCGGTAAGATTTTATTCTTGTCCAAGAATGATCGGAGCTGTTCAGAAACAATTTTTTCGAGAATCTTTGATATTAAAGGCAATAAACTAATAGGTCTAAAGTGTGACACAAGTGAGGGATTATTAATTTTAGGTACAGGCACAACAATCGCCGGCTTCCAAAGCTGTGGAAAATTATGAGTCACTAGGCATTACTTACATTACTTAAGTGGGGGATAACTAAAGAAAGCATCTTAAGATCAATTCCATCCACTCCTTTGGCATTAGATTTAATAGTGAATATAATTTTTTCTACTTTGTCAACCGTTACTCTGTCAAACTTGAATTCATCAGAAATTGCAGAATGTTTGTTATTATCATAATTCTCAGAGACGAAGTTATCATTAACATTGACATGTATTCTAGGTAAACTATTTATGAAAAAGTCATTGAACGAATTTGCATTAGCAACCGTCGAGCAAGGGTTGTCCACATCCGGACTAATATTTAGAGCTTTTAGTGTTTTCCAAAATGTTTTAGGGTCTTTTTAAATTGATAGTGTAAATATGCCCTTTTTTCTGCTTTAATCGAGGAGTTAACTAAGTTTCTGATGTTTTTATAGTCATTCCAAGTAGTATCAGTTTTATTCTTTTTATATTTTAAAAATGCCTTTTCTCTAACCTTCATCATAATTTTCAAAGTATCCGTCAGCCACGGAGCACGAGGCTTAGTTATACGAACAGACTTAAGAGGTGCATGTTTGTCAAACAAATGTAATAAATTAACATTCCAAAAACTAATCATCTCGTCAACACTTCCAAGGCTATAAACATTATCAAAATCTATTAAACTAAGGTCTTCCAAAAATAAATCGTACTTAAACTTGGAAAAATCACGAAATGTGCGGAAAATAGTGGGTTGGTGAAACTTCTTTATTTTTAAGTAACATTTAACTAAACAGTGATCAGATATACCCTCCATATTAAGAACATCTGTATTTAAGGTTAAATCTAAATTAGACGAAATAATAAGATCAATCAATGTGCTAGAAGTGTCAGTGATACGAGTTGGCTGTTCAATAAGCTGATGTAAACCATACTTATCAAGTAAAGAATTAAATAGATTAAAATTAAGACTATTTTTGTTTAAAAAATCCACATTAAAATCGCCCCCAAATAAGACATAATCAAAGTCGGGTAAAAAATTTGTTAGAACATTTTCAACATTTTCAATACACAATGGCAAATTTACATGGGGAGGCCTATACACCGCACCCAAACAGAGCTTCTTGCCTTTAATTATAGTGCTAATCCACAGTTGTTCAATGGGACCATTACTAGGAACCTCTAAGATTTTAAATTTAATAATATCCTTCACATAAAAAGCTACCCCTCCACCTCTTCCTTCTCGATCCTTTCTAATAATTTTATAGCCGGGAATCCGAATAGCACTCTCATGAATATTAGCATTTAAAAATGTTTCCGATAGTCCCACCACATCATATGATTCTCTAGTTACCAGTTCAGAGAACAGATTAAAACCTGTAGTCATTTTTCTTGCATGAATCTAGCGAGTAGCTCCAGTACATGTTAAAAGAAAAGCAACACAAAAAATATATATATAATATAAGGATTCATATTTTACTTTATATTTATTTGATTTGACAATTATAAGTTGGCTAGCTCCGTTGGCGATAGTATATTACTTAAATAATAAATGTGACTTAACAAATATGTCACAGCAATTGTATATTATATAATATATGAATAGTAATGATTGTGTATGGTAATATATGTAATAGTAGTATTTGCAATAGTAATGAGACGTACACAATATTAATGAGACATACACAATATTTTATGAATATCTGTTGCTTTTTGATCTAGTATAATAGTTAGGTTTGACACTTTTTTTGGATTAGTGGGTGTATTTTTAATTACAGATACCGTATTTCTTTTGATGTTTTCAAAAATTTGTCTGCTTGAACGTGCTTCTGGCTGTGTATTGTCACTGCTGCTAGATTCTTGTTTCCGAGTGTCCACCGTGGAATAGGGTATGTTGTTGTTGATTTTTGAATCTGGTGTAGACGGGGCACTACTTCGATGTTGGGATTCTTTAGTCTGTTCGAGCTCAATATTTTTTAGTTGGTCTATTGAATATTTAATATCATTTACATACAGAGCACCTTTTTTAATTTTGCAGGTGTGGTTTCCCTCTAATTCTTTTGCCAGTTTGAGATGCTTCTTTAGAATTTGGTTGTCCTGCCTTTCTTGGTATGTTAACTCGTGCACAATATTTAGCCGAGTGTCTTTTAGTTTGTAACAGTTTTTCATTACAGTTAGTTTCCGAAGCTACGAAGTGAATTCTATTTTTATTGGGCTATTTTGCATATGTTTACGTTGTCTTTTTTCAATGATTTCTATTTTTGTTGAAATTTGTTCGTACTTTTTCTTAAGAAAATTTACTTTCTCTACAGTTTCCTCTAATTTGAGCGTAATTCTGGCTTCAGAATCTTCTGTTACCTTCTTTAGTGACGTATTTATTTTTTTAATTTCTTCTAACACTACAGCATTTGTGATATTTGTCTCAGTCATATCTAAAGGTTTTCTATGCGCGGTCGCGCGTGATTTGCTTTAGTTATAATTCTTGTCCAATTTTATTTCAAACTTACAAGCACTTAAAACCAGATGTGCATGGGTACCTGTTACTTTATTACGGTCCTTGCCTGGGTTTTCACTAACATCGGGTCCCTCTTTTATCATCCGTTTTAGGAATCTAACACTGTATTTTTAAGATGCACTATTTAAATAAGTCACAGATTGGCGATTTTAATTGATTATGTACTTATATTTTTCTTTGAAAATATCACTGTATTTTACCAATAGATTTTTGGTACACTCTAGTTAAGTTCTGTTTCATTTATCAAACTTTTTACCGGTTCTTTTTACTTTTTTCACTGGAGCCACGCTGCGCCTAAACACTCTCTTCGACAGTTCGACGTAAAATAATTATTATAACGAAGAATTTTTTGAAATTATTTTAAAAAAATATATCGCTTATCTTGCGTTGTGGTCAGGATTGACTATAAGTGACTCAGAAAGAGTTACTAGGGTTAGTAATGCGCCGGTTGAAAATTGGTTTTCAATGGTCAAAAACACAATTACGAATACAAATAATCTTCAAAGATGTAGCAGATCCGTAAGATTGATTAGAAAGAGAGTATTATCCTACTATAAGGAAATAATGCTGTCGATACCGAAAGAAGTTTGTACATCCCGAACAAAGAAACGTTACGCCGCAAATACCCAAAACGATTTGGAATATTACGAAGAATGGGACAAGAAGCGGAAACAATCGAGTCAAAGCAATTTTGATAAAGGCCATTTAAATCGAATATTACAGAACATTCAGAAGAAAGAGGAACGGGAGAATTTAAATAAAGAACTGATGGGAAAATCCTTGAGTGAAAAGTGTGCACTGTATATTCAACAAATGAAACTGACACAGGAGTCTCGAAAAGCCATCGAAGTAAACACCAGAGGTCAAAGAATGAAACAGCTTTGGTACGAGGAGCGGAAGAAACGCTTAACGGCATCGAATTTTGGCGATATTTGCAAGTTAACGAAGGAAGAGACCAAAGCTAACTTAGTAAAGAAACTTCTCTATTCGGAACCGCTCGATCTGCCGGAAATTAGGCACGGAATAAAATACGAAAAAGCAGCTATTGACGCCTATAAAAACCAACGTCCTTTGTCAAAAGTTACCATGTGCGGTTTAGTCATAGACGAAGTAAAGCCATATTTAGCATGCTCTCCTGATGGTTTGGTCGATTTCGAAGGCGTATTGGAAGTAAAGTGCCCTTTTAGCATTAAAAAAGGAACTCCATTTGAGGCCTATTCCCTAGATGAAGATGGAAATCTCTTTAACACGCACAAGTATTTTTTCAAAATACAAGGAATACTTCATATATCTAGAAGAGAATGGTGTGACTTAGTAATATGGACTTGCAATGGAATTCATATATCGAGAATTAATCGCGATGACGATTTTGGGAATAACCACATGATTAGAAAACTAGACAAATTTTATATGGAATATGTCTTACCTGAAATTATTGAACCACTTCATCCGGGAAAAAAAAAATAATTAGAAATTTGATGCAAACGTTCCAGGACAAAAATATAACAGGTAATGAACAAATAAACTCCTCGATTTTAAAATTCTACAGAAACGGTCTTGTTCAGTCCGACAATTATTATAAAAAATTAAATGAAAATTATGTTGTGGGTTATTTTAAAAATGCCGTATGGCCCGAACTAAAGTATGACAGTTTTGAGTCTTTGAATGGTCGACAATGGCTATTAGATGTTGTCATCAATTTAAGCTTTCACTCGTTAATCTGGAAATTTGACGCAGGAAGGTATGTTTTATTGACGTCGGACAAGACGTTTGCCATCTTTAACTTCAGTAAAGATTTACGCAAGGACTTTTTTTTTGATCTACCTCTATTTAAAACAGATAATATATTAGTGCTGCCGCTTTCTGTAAGTAGAAACCATTGGTGTCTCGTAATTGCGGACATTAGTAATAAAATTTTTATATACATAGACCCATTCAAGAGTACTGTACAAAAGACCGACATAAATCTGATGACATTCCTAACATTCCTAAAACTACAATGTAATATGACAGGAGCTAATATATCCACAGAAGGCTGGAAGTCGCACGTCCTAGATCATATCAAACAAAGTGATACATATAACTGCGGACTATACATTATATATTTCTTTCAACAATTTGTCAAAAACGAATCCCTTACTGTACCCGAGTGCATGAATGTCTTTAGAAATACCGTCTGTGCTTTATTACTAAGTACGTCCGACGACATGAGAGGGAAATGCCTGTTCTGCGGCATTGATGTCACAGACGATACGGCAGTTCAGCGTTGTCACATATGTCAACAATATTGTCATGCTAAATGCGCGACAATGGAAAACGAATCATGCGAACTATGTCGATGGTATAAATAAGAAACCGTGCACAGAGCTATTTAAATTAAATTAAGCCGTAATAATTTATTATCTTGCGGAAGAACTTAAAAACGAACTGGTTAGGACTCTGTTCCCATTAATTGTTTGAATTAATGTTCCCATCATCAGATGGCCCTACTTATCCTGTTTATTAGTTCGAATGTTCGTCTTTCGTTTTTTGTTGACTTTTTTTATAGAGAGAAAAAACATATAGATGAAATATATAGTCAGTTACATACAGTGTTGTTGAGAGATAGTTAAATACTTTAGTTACACCGCATATTAGTTATTAATAGTATTACCGCTTATAGTTGTGTTTAAAATTGAGTTTCTGTTTATTATTTCCTACCTCCTTATTGTCCATCCCGTTAGCCCTATAATAAACAGTGGAAAAAACAGTGCATCGATACTGATGGTAAGTCAATTTTGAATTCCCCTTTTTTAAACTATTATATACAGTCCCACTTGAGTCATTTCTTTAGTTTTGCCGAGAAAAATAACAAACATTTTTTTGGTTCCGTTCGAGCACGGATAGTTAATTAGATTTTTTAGTTGTTATTTTTTTCATTCTTAAATATAGTCAAAGTATTTTTAGTAAAATAATTTCACTTAGTTTATAGCCTTCTAGTTTATCCTCGAGTTTATCATCTTTATAGTTTTTATCGCGTTTTTTTATATGGTAATTTTTTCTGTGCATCTGGTTTTTTTTCTCTCTCTAAAAATTTGTAGTTCATATATTACACAAGTTGTTGGTAATAAATATCCTTTAGTTAATTTAATTTAGTAATAGTTTAGTAGTGGTAGTAGCAATTTTACAAAATTGTTGCAAAGAAAATATTTTTTTTTTGGTTAATTAATAATTTGATAATAAATCCCTTATTATTAAATTGAAAATGGCACCAACAAAAAAGGAAAAGGAGCTTAGTATACTTGTGTCGAAAAAGGAACAATATTTTCGTAGAATACAATCATTATTTGACTTGGGTAAAAAACTTGATGATGAGACAAATTTGAATAATTTTAGGATCAGATTTAAATCTTTAGAGGACACCAAAGTGTCGTTTTTGCAAGTAGTAGATGATATAAATGCACTTAGTTTCGAAATAGATGATAATTATGCACCAAATTACCAGGTATTGGACACATTTGATGAATTGTATTGTAACATTTTAGCTATAGCAGATAAGGCTCTTGCAAAACGTGCCGCTAGTAATAGTGAGACTTCTAGTACACCTAAAAATATTCCTAGGTTACCACAAATAGAATTACCTGGGTTTTCAGGAAACCCTAAGGAGTGGCCAACATTTTATGAATGCTTTAAAAATCTTATCCATGATAATAAAGATTTGAATGACGTGGATAAGGTACATTACTTGATTGGGTTTGTTCTGGAGTTCCACCTGTAGCTGATAATTATAATATTATCTGGCAGGCCTTAGTTGACAAATTTCAGGATAAACGTTTATTAGCCAACACTTATTTAGAACAAATATTTGAATTGAAACCAGCACAAACAGCTTCTGCTAATAATTTAAATAACTTTTTAGAAAAATTTGATACTGCCACTAGGGCTCTTAAAAAATTAGATATTAAAGATTTGTTTGACTACACTTTGTCATATTTAGCCTTGAAAAAACTTGATCCAGAAACTAATCGTTTATTTGAAAATTCTCATAAAGATTCTGCCATACCCTCTTACCAGGAAATTATTACTTTTGTCAAAGCACAAACAAAAATTTATTCGCGCACTTATCCTTCCAGTAAGACACCTTTAAATAGTGGTAACAATAAAACGAAATTTAGCCATAGTTTTGTTATTAATAACAATAATAACAATCCGACAAAATGTCCGATGTGTAGTGCTAATACACATCTAATTTCCAATTGTTTCACATTTTTAGAACTTTCCCCTAATGAACGTTATAAGGTAGTGAAAAATAAAAATTTGTGTTTAAATTGTCTAGGTTCCCATAAAATTTTGGTATGTAAAAGTAAGATTAACTGCAAATTTTGTCAACTTAGACATCATTCATTGTTGCATTTTGGTAAATCGATTCGCGGAAACTATGATAGACAGCCGGTGTGTGAAACTGTAGTAAATAGTGTAGAGGTGCCATCGAGTAGTGGGGTCAACGTAAATCCTAATAATTCTAACACCCAGGCAACCGCAGCCGCAACATCGACTTCCAACGATTATTTTAATAATCATTCTAATTTAAATTCTACATCACTAATGAGTGTTTGTTCTGCCGCTATTAAACCAATGTTTAATTTTAATAAAACTGTATTATTATCCACCGCTATTGTCAATATTTTAGATCAAACCGGTGAAATGCAGAAGGTTAGATTTTTGTTAGATTCTGCTAGTCAATCGCATTTCATTACAGTTAAATGTTGTCGGCGGTTGAAATTGCCCATATTGAAAACGCATTCGACAGTGCGAGGCATTGGCGTAGCATCGTGCTCAACTAGGGGTCATGTTAATATAGTTATTTCTTCCTGTTTGGACCCAACTAAACGATATCCATTAGATGCATTAGTCGTAGATAATATAGTGGAGAAATTACCATTTTCTGTAGTCCAAACTGATTCACTTCATTATATTAATAATTTACCATTAGCTGCTAGAACTTTTCATCTCCCAGGGGAGATTGATGGAATAATAGGTGCGGAGTTATACCCACATTTACTAGGAAAAACGCGTATAGTTGGACCGCCAAATTCACCTGTAGCTCTCGAAACAAGTTTAGGGTTTGTTTTAATGGGCACAGTACCAGTTATTTCAAATAATGAAATTCAACAAAATTTTTGTACAATTATAGGTCCTCCACTTGTAACGTTTCAATTTTGTTTAATTTAGTTAATTTTAATATAACCCCTTGTATATGCCGCTCCTTGGATTTATATGTTAATTTTATAGAGTTAGAGCGCCTAAAAGTATGCAACCAGCGGTGCGCTACGGAATCGTATATTTGGAAAATCAGGAAATAATCACCTTAAAATTTCGTATTGGTCATTTTAAATCCTTTCAATTTTATACATCAAGCTTGTCTTAATATAAGGAATATCCGTAAAAATAAGCATCATATTATATATAATTAATAGGTATTGCCATTATATTTCTGCCATTATCATGTATAGTTTTTCGTATTTTATCGCGAAGTTTTTGTGAGCGAAGGATAAAAACAGGCGTTCGAGTCAGTTACCACGTATTTCTGGTGTGTTAATGAGTGCAATCCACATTTTTCTATATGTTTAACACTTTGAGGTGTTCATTTTGGATATAATTAGAAAGATTGTGTTTATATTGTGGCCGTGTGCTTATGTAAGTTTTTGGACGGCGCACAATATCGGCTGTATTGCTGGATTTGAGGGCATTTGTTACCCCTGATTAACACGTGGTAATCAACCAAGCTCTTGCCTATAGCTTTGGTTACTTCAAGCCACCCTCCATCTACGTAAGTTATTACATTTTTCTTCTTTTAAATGACTGGTTAATGGTAATTTCGTGAATCCTTGTTATAGGGCTTTTCTTCTTTTCCCTGGCTTCTTTCACTTTTTGGTGCAGTAATTTTGGTTTCTAATTTGGGATGTTTCTGATATCAAGCTACCGTTAGAAGACCTATTGAAGTTCCTGCGTTCCAGTTCGTTATTTTGGAATTTCTGAAATAGACGCAGTATACCGGCTGTCCTGGACGATCGACCATTAGAGCCGCCATTTGCAGTAATCTCGTGCGAGGACGACATTAAGCAGATAAGCTGTATTTCTTTGAATTTTCTGTATTTTCTATATACTATTTTAATATTTTGCATTTATTCATATTCATTTGTGTACCAAATAATCTATTACATATTAGTAGTGCATTTTTGTCTGCTACTAATTGAATGGCCGTCTTTTAGGCCCTTGCGCTAAATTCCAGTGATTAATTCATTTGTCTTGACAAAATCTTGACCTGTATTAATATATTTATTTAATTTTTTTTGGTATTTACTATCATTTTGCAGATATAATTATTACGTCATTTTTTTTTAAATAAATTATATTGTGCGCCAACCGTGAGCACGTGCGGACATTTAATCATTGGTTTACCACTATATATATTTTTTTATATATCTATATATATTTCAACCTAAACATTCACGAGCGGGCATTCATTATTATTAGCTTACAACTTTATGTTTTTTTTTATATATATTTCAGAATGGTAGAAAATTAAAGTAGATTTTATATACTTTGGGAATCATTTATTTTTGTAGAATATGCGTTCAAAATATATTCAGTAGAGAAAATTAAGGCAATTGACACCTGATATCGATTTCGTGGTCCAATTATATATATTTCTATTTAGGGTGCTTGAAGTTTTGTAACCGAACTTTAAGCCACTACTTGGAAACGTAGGGCAATTTAGGTTACTGGCGCCCTGAGCTGCTCAGTTGTATATTGAGTAGTTCTAAATAACCGCACGGCCAGCTCCGGCTGTAAGCTAGCCAACGTTTCTCTCAAGAACTTGGACACACCACCATCGAGAGTTAGGTTAGGACCTAATATCTCTCTATAAAATTTTAGTAAGGTGACACACTTGAAAATTTAGTTAGTAAATTTTGGGAAATTGAGGAAATCCCAGTGCAAACTTTTCAAAATCCTGAAGATGTAGAATGTGAAAATATTTTTAAATCGACTTATAAACGAGATTCATCCGGACGGTATAGTGTAGCTTTGCCTTTTAAAACTAGTTCATCTAATCTCGGTGATTCCTATTCAGTTGCATTTAGAAGATTTATGTCATTAGAAAAGAAATTTCAACTTTTTGAAGATTATAAAAATCAGTATTCGGACGTAATAAATGATTACATAGTGCAAGGGCATATGTCGAAAATTTATGATGAAAATTTTGTATCACCTTCTTATTATATACCACATCATGGTGTTCTTAAATTAGAAAGTTCAAGTACACCTTTAAGAGTAGTGTTCGACGCTAGTGCCAAAACAGATAGTTCATTTTCTCTAAATGATTTATTGTACACTGGACCTAAATTACAATCCGATGTTTTGAATATGTTTCTTAATTTTCGGTTGTGTGAAATAGCATTTACCGCAGATATACGTCAAATGTATAGGCAGATAGCTTTATGTCCAGAACATAGATGTTTTCAACGTTTGTTATGGAGATTTTCGCCTAATGAACCGATTTGTACTTATGAATTAAACACTGTTTCATTCGGAGTAAAATCTTCACCCTTTTTAGCTTTGAGAACTGTGCGTCAGTTAGCTGTAGATGAAGCAAACTCTTATCCATTGGCCTCAAAGATAGTTTGTAGAGATATGTATATGGATGATCTTGTTTCTAGTATTTCAAACATTAGTCAAGCAAAATTATTGTATAAACAATTAGTACATTTATTTAAATCTGGTGGATTTGATTTGGTAAAGTGGTCGGTTAATTCTAAAGAACTTTTAGCAGAGATACCAATAGAAAATCGTGCAGTTGATGTAGTTAATTTTGAAACTGAATATTTAAAGGTTTTAGGCCTACAATGGCAGCCTAATTTAGACATTTTTACTTTTAAAATACGTTCTGAGCCTCGTGAATGTACAAAGAGAAATATTCTCTCTGTAGTAGCCCGCTTTTTTGATCCATTAGGCTTAATAGCTCCAGTTGTTTTAGTAGTTAAATTATTTATTAAGCAATTATGGACATATCACGTAGACTGGGATGAAATCCCCCCTGATAGTTTCGTAAAACAGTGGATAGAATTTGAAAATGAATTGCCACTTTTAAGTAAATTTCAAATTCCGCGTCATCTAGGAGTTTTTGAGAATTCTAGTGCTATATTAATTGGATTTGCCGATGCTTGTGAAACTTCATTTGGATCAGTTGTTTATTTGCGAACAGTGACTGATGGTCGAGTTCAAACTAGCTTAATATGTGCAAAAACTAAAGTCTCACCTTTAAAAACTGTTTCGATACCCAGACTAGAACTTTGTGCTGCACATTTGTTGTCTAAACTTATAAATTTTGTAGTAGAAACTTTTAAATCGCGTTTAGAAATAGATAAAATTTTAGCATTATCTGATTCAACTGTAGTCCTTACTTGGATAAATTCATCTCCTCATAGATGGAAAACGTTTGTGGCCAATCGTGTATCAAAGATACAAGAATTAGTTCCCTCAAAAAACTGGTTCCACATAAATGGAAAATTTAATATTTCGGATTGTCTTTCGAGAGGGTTAACACCCTCCCGCTTTATGGCCACTAAGGAATGGACTATTGGACCTAGTTGGCTGAGGTCTGACGAGTCTTATTGGCCCATTAGATCATTTATCGAGGAGAATTATACTCCATTGGAAGAAAAATTAGTAACATTGGTGATTACTAATGATTTTGTTCACCCTTTAATTACTCTAATGGAACGTTGCTCATCTTGGTTAAAATTACTCCGTTGTAGCGTTTACTTTTTACGTTTTATTCAAAAATTGCCACGTCGAAAATATATTTCTGCTTCAGATTTACAGACAGCAGAATATACTTTGATAAAAATTGTTCAAAATAATCATTTTGCTCGGGAAATTTCACTGTTAGAAAATAAAGAAATACTAGCCTCATCTTTACGTAAACTTAGGCCATTTTTAAAAGATGGCATTCTCAGAGTAGGCGGACGCTTAGTAAATTCACATTTAGATTTTGATAGCCAACATCCGATTTTACTCCCTAAAAAGGATAATTTAGTAGATTTATTGATAGATCATTATCATTGTCACAACCTTCATACAGGCCCTAATTTAGTTTTATCATTATTGAGACAACGGTTTTGGATTTTAGCAGCGCGTGGAGTAGTACGAAATAGAATACATAAATGTAATATTTGTTTTAAGGCCCGACCTCAACCGCGATTTCCGTTAATGGGAAATCTTCCTCCTTGTCGAGTTCAACAAGCTAAAGTTTTTTTGCACACCGGTGTTGATTTCGCCGGTCCGATTTATATAATACTTAACCGCAGAAGAGGTGCACATTCACAAAAGGCATATATTTGTCTATTCGTTTGTCTTGCTACTAAAGCAATACATTTAGAGTTAGTCTCCGATTTGACAACTGCGAATTTTTTGCAAGCATTCAAACGCTTCCTATCGCGTAGAGGCCTCTGTTCTGTAATGTATTCCGACTGTGGAACTAATTTTATTGGTGCTAAAACTGTGCTTAATGAAATTTATCGTTTGGTTGAGTCAAAAGAATTTGTAGAAACTATTTCAACTGAATTAACTAATAGAGGAATTGAATGGAAATTTAACCCCCCGGCTGCGCCACATTTTGGATCCTTATGGGAAAGTAATGTAAAATCTGTTAAAACACATTTATACAAGGTAGTAGGTAATCAGTTGCTGTCATATGAAGAAATGAACACATTGCTAATACAAATAGAAGCTTTACTTAATTCACGTCCGTTGTGTGTCTTAAGTTCAGATCCAGCTGAACCTCTGGCAATCACACCCGCGCATTTTTTAACACTTACCCCACTTGATAGATTGCCGGCATGTGATCTTACTAATGCAAAATTAAATCGTTTAGATAGATATCAAATGATAGACCGTATGGTTCAGGATTACTGGAAGCGATGGCATTTAGAATATTTGCACACATTACAGGTACGCGAGCGCTGGAATACTCCTTCTAATCCAGTTAAAATTGGTACAATTGTTTTGGTACAACAACCTAATACCCCACCGCTACAGTGGCCATTAGGGCGCATTGTAGAATTATTTCCTGGACGAGATGGTGTGGTTAGAGTCGTCTCTGTGAAAACAAAAAATGGAATTTTTAAGCGCCCTGTAGTCAAAATGTGTCCATTACTACCCAGTAATTGTAGATGTTTAAATATATTTTTTTGTCTTATATTAGTTTAGTAAATAGTTGTAAATATGCTATTTAGTTTATTTTTTTAGTTTTAGTTTATTTTTATTTAGTTAAGAGATGGCATATATATTAGTAGTAGTTATTCACCACCTGGTTTCTGAAATATTCTTTCAGGGGCGGGGGAATGGTTAGGACTCTGTTCCCATTAATTGTTTGAATTAATGTTCCCATCATCAGATGGCCCTACTTATCCTGTTTATTAGTTCGAATGTTCGTCTTTCGTTTTTTGTTGACTTTTTTTATAGAGAGAAAAAACATATAGATGAAGTATATAGTCAGTTACATACAGTGTTGTTGAGAGATAGTTAAATACCTTAGTTACACCGCATATTAGTTATTAATAGTATTACCGCTTATAGTTGTGTTTAAAATTGAGTTTCTGTTTATTATATCCTACCTCCTTATTGTCCATCCCGTTAGCCCTATAATAAACAGTGGAAAAAACAGTGCATCGATACTGATGGTAAGTCAATTTTGAATTCCCCTTTTTTAAACTATTAGATACAGTCCACTTGAGTCATTTCTTTAGTTTTGCCGAGAAAAATAACAAACACGAACCAATATATTCATTGAAAAACATAATTTTTTTGTACCCCTTATTAAAACCCGACAATGACTTTTTGGGACAAAAGTCGTTGGAAGAGCAACCGGCAGTTAGTTTCTAATGCGTAGAAGCCATCGACATTAACTAATTCACTATTATTATTTTTTTCAAATTTAGATATTTTTGTATCCCTCGTTGCTACCCGACACTGAGTTTGGTATGCGGGAGTAGTTGAAGACGACCCAATGGTTACTTTCGCATATGCAGACTTCATCGACATTGATCTATTTAGTAGTAATAGATTATTGAAAAAAATAATTTTCTGTATCCCTTATTATAACCCGACAATGACTTTTTGGGATAAATGTCGTTGAAAGAGCAACCGGTAGTTACGTTCTAATGCGTAGAAGCCATCGGAATTAACTAATTCAGTATTATTATTTTTTTCAAATTTAGATATTTCTGTACCCCTCGTTGCTGCCCGACACTGACTTTCGTATGCGGGAGCAGTTCAAGGGCGACCCAATGGTTACTTTCGCATATGCAGACTTCATCAACATTAACCAGTTTAATAGTTATAAATTATTGAAAAACATAATTTGCTGTACCCCTTATTAAAACCCGGCAATGGCTTTTTGGGACAAAAGTCGTTGAAAGAGCAACCGGTAGTTACTTTCTAATCCGTAGAAGCCATCCGTATTAACTAATTCAGTATTATTATTTTTTTCAAATTTAGATATTTTTGTATCCTTCGTTGCTGCCCGACATTGAGTTTTATATGCGGGAGTAGTTGAAGGACGACCCAATGGTTACTTTCGCATATGCAGACTTCATCGACATTGATCTATTTAATAGTAATAAATTATTGAAAAACATAATTTTCTGTACCCCTTATTAAAACCCGACAATGACTTTTTGGGACAAATGTCGTTGAAAGAGCAACCGATAGTTACTTTCTAATTCGTAGAAGATATCGGCATTAACTAATTCAGTATTATTATTTTTTTCAAATTTAGATATTTCTGTACCCTTCGTTGCTGCCCGACACTGACTTACGTATGCGGGAGCAGTCCAAGGACGACCCAATGGTTACTTTCGCATATGCAGACTTCATCGACATTGATCAGTTTAATAGTTATAAATTATTGAAAAACATAATTTTCTGTACCCCTTATTAATACCTGACAATGACTTTTTGGGACAAAAGTCGTTGAAAAAGCAACCGGCAGTTACTTTCTAATGCGTAGAAGCCATCGGAATTAACTAATTCAGTATTATTATTTTTTTCAAATTTAGATATTTCTGTACCCCTTGTTGCTGCCCGACACTGACTTTCGTATGCGGGAGCAGTTCAAGGACGATCCAACGGTTACTTTCGCATATGCAGACTTCATCGACATTGATCTATTTAATAGTTATTAATTATTGAAAACATAATTTTCTGTACCCCTTATTAAAACCCGACAATGACTTTTTGGGACAAAAGTCGTTGAAAGGGCAACCGGTAGTTACTTTCTAATTCGTAGAAGATATCGGCATTAATTAATTCAGTATTATTATTTTTTCAAATTTAGATATTTCTGTACCCCTCGTTGCTGCCCGACACTGACTTTCGTATGCGGTAGCAGTCCAAGGACAACCCAATGGTTACTTTCGCATATACAGACTTCATCGACATTAATCAGTTTAATAGTTATAAATTATTGAAAAACATAATTTTCTGTACCCCTTATTAAAACCCGTCAATGACTTTTTGGGACAAAAGTCGTTGAAAGAGCAGCCGTTAGTTACTTTCTAATCCGTAGAAGCCATCTGTATTAACTAATTCAGTATTATTATTTTTTTCAAATTTAGATATTTTTGTATCCTTCTTTGCTGCCCGACACTGAGTTTTGTATGCGGGGTTAGTTGAAGGACGATCCAACGGTTACTTTCGCATACTTCATCGACATTGATCTATTTAATAGTAATAAATTATTGAAAAAAATAATTTTCTGTACCCCTTATTAAAACCCGACAATGACTTTTTGGGACAAATGTCGTTGAAAGAGCAACCGGTAGTTACATTCTAATGCGTAGAAGCCATCGGAATTAACTAATTCAGTATTATTATTTTTTTCAAATTTAGATATTTCTGTACCCCTCGTTGCTGCCCGACACTGACTTTCGTATGCGGGAGAAGTTCAAGGGCGACCCAATGGTTACTTTTGCATATGCAGACTTCATCGACATTGATCTATTTAATGGTAATAAATTATTGAAAAACATAATTTTCTGTACCCCTTATTAAAACCCGACAATGACTTTTTGGGACAAAAGTCGTTGAAAGAGCAACCGGCAGTTAGTTTCTAATGCGTAGAAGCCATCGACATTAACTAATTCAGTATTATTATTTTTTTCAAATTTAGATATTTTTGTATCCTTCGTTGGTGCCCGACACTGAGTTTTGTGTGCGGGAGTAGTTGAAGGACGACCCAATGGTTACTTTCGCATATGCAGACTTCATCGACATTGATCTATTTAATAGTAATAAATTATTGAAAAACATAATTTTCTGTACCCCTTATTAATACCCGACAATGACTTTCTGGGACAAAAGTCGTTGAAAGAGCAACCGGCAGTTACTTTCTAATGCATAGAAGCCATGGGAATTAACTAATTCAGTATTATTATTTTTTTCAAATTTAGATATATCTGTACCCCTCGTTGCTGCCCGACACTGAGTTTTGTATGCGGGAGTAGTTGAAGGACGACTGGTTACTTTCAAATATGCCGACCTCATCGACGTTGATTAATATAATAGCAATAAATTATTGAACGTTATACATTTCTTTAACCCCTTATTACGAGCCACCAATGACAGTTTCATTTGTTCATGTTACATAAAAACATCGTTTCTGAAAATATGCGTTTTTGCTTCATTTACTGATATCGAGTGCGTCGATTTACAAGAAAGGTATGTCTGATATGCAGTGTTACCACATCGCAAAACTGTGGCTGAAATATCGTGGTTGTTTTGACACCCGTAAAATACAAAATACTTGAACACTACAATTAAACAATTTACCTACTCGATGCGCTTTTCCCCATTCGTGTATTAAAATATAAAAATTCTAATTGAAACAAATTTCACAGAACAACACTAGCAATAAAGCATTTTCACAAACAATGAACACTATGCACTCGAACACTTTATTCGACGCGCGTTTTGACATTGGTGTGTTAAAAAATAAAAATATGTATAACTTTAATCACTGTCACTATGACGGACATCATCACTATCAGAAGAATCAGAATCGTCAAAAGTAATAATTAATGGTTCGACTTGAATATCCAAAAGTTTTTCTCTTTGCCACCATCGCTTGATTAATTCCTCTGTATGATTGACACACTTCTTCCAGTCTTCTTTTATACACTGTTCTAATGCTTTTTCCCAAGTTTCTAAAGCGTCCTTATCAGTTCCATCAATTTTTAAATGTTTATCATAATATTGTTTTGTATTAGCCCAAATTAATTCTATAGTATTAAATTGACAATGGTAAGGTGGTAAACGAAGAACTTCATGCCCATTCTCACGCAGCAGTTCGTCAACAAAGTACATTTTTTCCTTCTTATTATTCCTAGCAAGATTTAACAAGTCCGCTTTCAATGCTGTAGAAGGAAAAGGAATATTATTTTTAGTTAACCATTCTATGCAATATCATGCTTTTCCATTGACAAGTAGGCTGTTTATTTAATTGTCGGGTGTGATACGAAGCATTATCCATTACAATTAAACTTGGTTCTTCAAGATTTGGCAGTAGTTGCTGTTGTATCCATTCTTCAAAATTGTCACAATTCATGTTATCGTGATAACCCATACTTTTATTGGTAGTAGAAAAAATTAAGCTTGTTCCCGGAATAAAACCATCTGATGTTCCTGCATGCAAAATAATGAATCGCTTTCCTACAGTTGATTTTTTGTGTTTGACACTTTTTTTTGATAAATCTTGCCACGATTTTCGAACACTTCCATTGGCAAATACCCATGTTTCGTCTATAAATACAACCCTTCGAAGGTTACTGTCATAGTTTTCCATATATTTTCTTAAAAATATAACTCTTTGCTGAACTATTTGCATTTGTTCACATAAATAGCGACGGTTACAATCTTTTTATACCTAAATCCACAATGTTTTAATAGTTTTAAGAGACTTACCTTAGAGACGTCAATGATTCCCTTATTTTTTAGCATTTCCTTCAAAGTATCTAATGTAAAATGTGTTTTCGATTCATAAAAATTATAAATTACTTCCCTTATTTGCATTTTAACGCCTTCATGTACATCTAATGTTTTTGGTTTCTTTTTAATTCGTTTTTTTATTTTCAAGGATACATACATTATTAATATGTTGGTGCTTAATTCTGCTAACTGTTCTGAGACTTATGTTTAAGGCTTCAGAAACTCTTTCATGAATTTGTTCAAGAGGTACTAAAGGTCCCTTGTTTGCCTTTTCTTTTGTAAAATAATCTATTAAATTTAATACCAACTTCTTTGGCTGTTCATTTAAGACGCCTAATTTAGTTGCCATATTTACCAAATATTGTATTTTTATAATTTAATGTTATTCGAAATAAATATTCACACACGTATCTAATTTAGAAACCCGGACACATCTAACGTTAAATAGAATGACCGGCTTAGCGACCCTCCAAACCGCAAACTGTAGATGGTACGTCTGTTTATTGGATAAAAACTATAGATACGCCACGCCCATATCATCAGGTGATATAGGAATGGGCTGTAAAAAATACCTTAAAAAATACTAAGCTTTGGCACACCGCGGTAAACTGGTTCGGTCTAACTATTTATTTAGCAAGAAATAAAACACGAAGGATTCAGGTCCTATGATCTATGTAATGTATAATAAATAAAAAAAAATGGCTGTGGATACTCGTCTGACAAGCGAATAAATAACCAGACCATTAAATACCAAGGGATAAACTCGCGCGGAATAATACAAGAAAAATGTTTAGCGAAAAGAAAGTTTTAACAAAACTTGCGGCGCAGATTAATAAAATAAAATGTTTAGAAGAAAAATGTTTAACTTTTAATATAATAAAATTTAAAAAAAAATCGGTAGGCAACAGGACTTGAACCCGGATGTTTTATTCCCTTTACCTTTAAAACATTTCAATCAATCAATCAATCAACAAGGCTTTATTATAAATTAAAAGTACAACAGTGCCTCCCCAGAACCCATTCCGGGACCGACCGTGCAACCACCGCGTTAGTCGCAGTAGTGAATTGCAGGATCGGGCGGAATAGGCCTGGTTCGGTTAAACAAAAATTGATAAAACTTAACCTAAACACCTTCTACAAAAGCAGATAAAAGAAGGTAATAAAATTCTTACCTGTCTAATTACAAAAAGACTTAAGAGTTGGTCGGAGTGTATTAGTCATCCATGCTTCCAATTTTAATTGTAAATGACTTCACGTCAATAAAATGACGCAGCTGAATGTACGGTGTGCTTGGAAGGCGAGAGATAGTGATGTAGTAGAATATGACATTGGACAAATTTATTATAGGTACCTAATCTTTAAATTTCTCTGTGCATTTGAGGACATTAGGGCTAATTTTATTTTAGTTCTACAAAAGGGAAAATGTTTATTTTAATGATACCTATACGGGACGATAAAAATTATTTTTGCAAGTCGATAATAGAAGAAAAAAAAATATTTTTTTATATATACTTTCTTTTCTCTCATCGTCCCACATTGTAACATGTTTTTAATGTCTTTTAGTGAAAGCCGTTTTTTAAAATAATGATTTATATGAGAGTAATTTGCACAGTCTTTCCGGCTTATATCCGGAGCGCTCTTAACACAACTAAAAATACACTTTAAAAACTGGGACACAAACACTTTTTAAAATTTTGCAGCTGACGCAGGCGCCTCAATATAAACGAGGAGCCTTCTGCGAGATCTATGAACGGGCTGCGCAAGGCTGGCCTAAACTTTAACTTTAAAAATTTTCGATACCACAAGGTTTTGATTTTGTGAAAAATTGATGATAAGAAAACGAATAGGGCGAGCGTAGGTGCGTCTTTACTATGTACATACTTCGGCATGCGATATAAAGCAACGACAGGCAGTTAGTACTTGGATTGGTGACCATTCCAACGGAAACCGCGTTCCAGCGGCTTGTATATCAGTGTATGCGCGGAAGCTATACAACCTTAGGCGAGGGTTGTATAGGAGATATACCATCCTTCGGAGGGGATGTAAAGCCGTCGGTCCCTTGTCTATTAAATGTTAGGCAAGTAAAAGATCCCTACTCTTCTTAAGGGAAGAGGTTCGGCAAAATTCCTGGTTGGGGGTAGCTCGTCTACAGGCGTCGGTGTTAGGCCTCAGTAGCTGAAATAGGCCGACGTTAAATAAATGTATAAAAAAAAAGAAAACGAATTTAGAGACAAAAATGTACAAAAAGAAACCAAGAAAAAACAAACGCGACAAAAAAATACAAACAGAAAGAAAGAAGGGGGGATAGAAAGATTTAAAGATACGAAAGGTATGAAATATCAGCAAAGGTGGATAGTGTAAGCGGAAGTTATAGTTGGTGAAGTTTAGCTACAGGGGTTGCCGAAAAATCGGTAACGTCTGGTACGGTAAAGGGTGTTTAATTCGAAATGGGGCATTATGCTCTCTAATTTGTGTTATGTGTCTTGTTAGTGGACTATTGCCCAGCTTAAAAGAGACCTGCTGGATATAATCCGCTATCGGGGTTATGTCGCTGCAACGAGCGTATAGGTCTCTGAGGGAGGTGTACCTTCCAGAATTTGATATGAGGCGCATAAATTTGTGTTCAAACACTTTTAGTTTTTTCATTGTCGTGGCCGGTATGCTGCATCATACCGGCGCCGCGTATGTGATGGACGGCCTGACCACCATTGTATATAACAACTTTTTATTTTCTCTGTTAAGTCTGCTACCCCTGACCATTAGCGGATACAGACTTCTGGGCAGGGAGTAGACCGTCCGTATTGTCTCATTAATGTGGGTATTAAACGTTAGTCTTATCCCCAAGTACTTCACGCATCTCTTGGTTGGAATTTTGTTTCTCCTGATCGAAATGGGTGTTATGATCTTATTTTCGGTGAAACGACGCGTGAAGACTATCGCCTCGGACTTTTCAGCGTTCACCCGAATCTTCCACTGGTCGTAATAAGCCGCGGCACGAGCCATGTGCGCCTTCAGCAGCATATTTGCTGTTTGTGCGTTATATGAATGCGCATACATGGCCGTGTCATCAGCATACTTAGCCAGATTTGTAGTCGGAAACGTACAAGTTGTACAACTTTGGTGACAGGCACGATCCTTGCGGAACTCCCGCTCGAATGTCCCGCCGGGTTGACAGTTTGTTATTCACTCGAACCTGCAGGGATCTGCCCGTTAAGAACGAGTGAATGAGCTTAATGAAGTAGGTCGGAAAGTTGTAGTGGTGTAGTTTGTAGAGTAACCCCGGGATCCAGACGGTGTCGAACGCCTTCTCAATATCGAGGAGCACCATGGTGGTGTTCTTCCCAAGGTTGTATTGTACTTTGACGTCGTTAACTATCCTAACGACCTGTTGCGCCGTGCTCCTGCCCCTCCTGAAGCTAAACTGGGACTCATCGTCGATGTGGAGCTCCTCCTGAACAGCATCTAGTCTGGTCAGGACGAGCTTCTCCACCAACTTGGAGATCGCCGACAGTAACGAGATGGGCCTGTAGCTGCCGACGAACTTCGCGTTCTTGTTTGGCTTGAGGACGGGAACGACCACGGCGCACTTCCATTGGCTAGGCCAGTGTTGTAGCCGCAGGATCGCGTTAACGATGTACGTCAACTGCACAATACCTTTCCTCGGGAGATATTTGAGCAGCTTGTACTCGACGCCATCTTTTCCAGGGGCTTTATTGTTTGGTAAGTCTTTGACAATTTGTGCTACTTCCGAGGGCTTGGTCATGGCCTTCAGAAATTCTCGTCTTGTCATTTGTACGTCATGACCATTGATTTCGTTAATGTCGTTTTCGATGCGGTCGTGTTCTAATCCGTTCGGTATATCGTTATTGTGGATGTTCTCGAAATGTGTAGCTAAGTCGCTCACATTTTGAGCGTCTGTCATCGACGTCTGTTCGTTCGCGCGCGTGAATGCGGGTATAGCCTCCCGCGTATTTTCCAAGGCCCTCGTCAGCTTCCACAGCGAGTTGACCTGAGGATTTAGCGCTGCCAGTTTGTCCCCCCATTTCTGGTTCCTTGCAGTATGTATGGAAGTTCTGATCTGCCCTTGCAGCCTAATCATCTCAACCTTGGCGTCTCAGTCTATTTTTGTCTCTAATATTTCGTATGACCGCTTCGTCGAGTCGGTCTCTGTTTTGATTCACAGTAATGGTAGTGGCAACGGTCTGCTTGGCATTCTGCAGCACTCTCGTGAACTCCTCCACCGCATTTTCTAGCTCGGCGGGCGTGCTGATCGTGTTGTTTAGTATTATGTTTGTGTTAATGTGTGTTTTATAGAGGTGCCAGTTGGTACCTCTATATGATGTGACTTTTCGTGTAATGTCTTCCCTTGACATACCGTTCAACTCGAAAAAAATAGGGTTGTGATCGGACGTGAGTTCCTCCAGGGCCACAGGGGCCGTGGAGTTCCTCACGCCCTTGTTGACCACTATGTCAAGGGTTGAAGGTGTTGTAACGTTGTCCGAAAAATGCGTGGGATCGTCCAGATACTGCAAGATGACATTTCGACTATTCACATAGTCGAACATCAAATTATCCAGACAACCCGCCGTGAAGCCGTTCGCTGGTCTATTGTACGCGGCGATGATGCTCATGCCGCCCTCCAGCGTCACACACATGTTCTCGCGCGTGTGCAATATCTGACTTTATGAGCACGGCTACCCCGCCGTCTCTGTTATTGTCGGCCCTATCTTTCCGATGTACTGCGTACCCCCGGATTTGCAATTTGTCTCGTCTGGTGAGTTTCGTCTCGTTTAGAAGCATAATGTCAATTTTATACCTCAACAAATAATCGATAAGAAATGAAATTTTGCCATTCCAACGGAAACCGCGTTCTCGCCTCACACATCTTCCAGCGGCTTGTATATCAGTGTATGCGCGGAAGCTATACAACCTTAGGCGAGGGTTGTATAGGAGATATACCATCCTTCGGAGGGGATGTAAAGCCGTCGGTCCCTTGTCTATTAAATGTTAGGCAAGTAAAAGATCCCTACTCTTCTTAAGGGAAGAGGTTCGGCAAAATTCCTGGTTGGGGGTAGCTCGTCTACAGGCGTCGGTGTTAGGCCTCAGTAGCGGAAATAGGCCGACGTTAAATAAATGTATAAAAAAAACAAAAATGAAATTTTGTTACTTATACCATTGGCGTTCCAAGAAGAGATTTTAAGTGCTATTTAAAAAGCATTCTCTGGTATTGCTTCCAGGAAGCGGTGCATGACAAGAAATTTCTCACCTGCATTTATACACCTCTCTAGCTCATTGTTTAGATTGCTGTACAGCGTCAACAATTTGTCTAAATCAACCGGCGAAGTAAGTCGTTTTTGCTGCTGGCGCAAAAGTTCCATTTTCTCTGCCGTTGTTAAAATGGATCCGGTTCTCAGGGGGGGTAGGGAGGGCAGTAATGCAGGTCTTTGGCCTGGTTCCACCGTCGAAGGTCCCTGGGCCCTGGCTACTGGATGACTGGGCTGCACCTGTGGGCGAATCTGTTGGCTCCTAGCCCTCTCCACCAGGCGTTGGTGGTGGGTGGCGGGGCGGTCACGTATCGCATAGCGGGGGCCGGCTGGGTTCGCATGCTACGCCTCTCCATGTCTTCTATTTTCCTTTTATAGGTTACACGCGCCGTGCTATTAGCAGGGTGGGGGCCACCACAAATGATACATTTGGCTGGTGTATCTCTAGTTTTCGTGCAAGCATGCGTCAAGAGGTCGCCTGCACACTTTAAACAGTGAGGAGCAGCCCGGCAGTTGGAAGTGGCATGCCCCCACTGCCGGCACCTATGGCACTGAATAATCCCTTTGTTGTTTATGTGCCTCTCCCACTTGACTGCAGTGTAGTCAAGAAACCTAATTTTGTTTTGCAGTTCCTTCAGTGTCACCTCATTCGTCGTAACCAACATGTAAGTTGGGCTTCTCGTTCCGTTTAGAGTATATAATTCCCTTACGTTAATCTTATGGGTGACACTCAGTTCCTCCTTTATATCGTCCACGACAACCTCGTGGTGGAGGCCTCTCAGCACAAAGGCGTGTGTCTTGTCTTCCTTAGGGGTGTATGTGTGGTACTCCACACTTGATTGCTGAAAGCACTCGTTAATTGTATTCCAGTCACCTTTGTTATCTACTTGTAGAGATGTTCAATTAAAGGAGTGCTTCCAGTAATGCCTGCCCATTAATTCTGCCTTGAGGTAATCATTTACCCCTTTGTGATTCACCAAGTGTTCGTGTATTATTACTGGGGGAGGCCTTCTCTGTTTCATTCCAGTCTCTTCTTTTTTCGCTGGCTCATCTTTGCGCTGGGGAGGTACCACATCCATTCCCTCCGGTATAGAAATAGGGCAGGAACCTTCAAATTTATTGCTCACCAGTGTCACATTCGGTTTAAGCTCGCTCCGCGGTTTGCTGGTCCCCCGCACTAGCATGCCTTCCACGCAATTATAATATTGTCTTTACTGCTTTCTCGTTGGCCTTGCTTTGGCCCTCTAAAGCGTCCTTGGGTTTTGACGCAACAAACCCCGCTGCCGACTGCATCCCTGCCCGCACTTCGAGGACGCCCGACCTGTTTTGCTCGCCAAAACTTGTAAAACTGTTTATAAAGTTATGTCCCCCCGACCGGTTTCGACCAACAGTCGTGGGGGGGAGGGTGTTCGCGAAATATCTCACTCAAATGCTCAATTTTCAGGTTAGAAAACCCACTTGTATCTAACTTCACTGTCTTTTAAAACATTTTATCATAACCTTCATTACACACTGAGCTATTCCACGACGTACAATTCAGCTATAAAACATGTAATATGTATATACTAGAAAGTTGCAAGTCCTAGGTATAGTGGTTTGGCAATGTCCGTTTGTCGGATGAATATCCACTACCACTAAAAATAGCTTATATCTTTCATATAAAGATGAATTTGATTCTAATATGAGATGATTGTTAAATAACCAATGACAAATCTTCAGAGTTTGAGAATCGCTGAACTTATTGAAAACGTAGATTAAAATTTATCTCTCTCTTCAGTGTGTATCGCAATATTTTTGTCTCAAAATAGGTGAGAGAGAAGCTTGGCAGACATACGCGCGCGCCGCGCCAATATCCATTGGCTGGATGTCGGTCTCGATAACTAGGGCCGAGTAGGACTATTACTCTTTGCACCTAGATTATCTCTGTAGACCTGGACCGGCCTTCGTGATAGGTGGGCCCGCGTACTTCTACCAGACCCAGCTCACAAATGTGAGTGAGATGTGTCGTGGTATTTTCTGCGGACCTCCCCTGGTCCTGGCTGTTGAACCTCGCTGGCTGAGGTCTCTTCTGGCGCTCTTCTTGTCTTGATGTTTTCTTTCTTCGCCAGCTTGTCACCCCCGGGGGTAGTCATCGGTCGAGTTGGGTTTAGGAAGTTTTGGCTGGGACTGACTGCCGGTACGTAGGACATCAATTGATATCCTACCCCGGATCGTCGGAAAGGTAAGGATGAGCTGTGTAGCTCGGGAGTGTGGAGACCTAAGTGCTTCTTTTAGCACTTTCGGTCTCCACGGAGCAGGTAGGACAACGGGCGTTGGACGGTATGTTGTCCGACGCCCGCAAGGAGGTTGGGTTAGGGTTGAAAACGTCATGTCTCTGGTAGTGGTGGTCCGTCCTGGCGTATCTGAAACAGATCTGTTAGCGGGAAATAAAGGTTATACTTACCCGTTGTCCAGTAGCTGAACCCTCGGTCGCTTGTGCCTCGGGGCGTCGGCGGGGTCGTAATCAGTGGCCTGTCTGATCAGCGGGTTCCCATGCTCCTCGGCTTGGGCGTACAGCTTCTTCGCTCGTTCACGGATGACTTCAGTGACCGTGGTGTACTCCAGGTCTCTGACGATGTCTGCGGTTCTCACGTACCATGGGGCGTCAACTACCGTCCTGAGGGCGATGTTCTCCACTGCCTGGATTCTCTTCATGTAGGACTTCGCCTGGTAGCCCCACGCTACCGAGGCGTACGTCAGCTGCGGCCTGATGAGGGTCTTGATAAGCGTGAGCTTGTTCCTCAAGTTAAGTCGGCTCCCATTTCCCGTCATTGGGTAGATGAGGGCTCTCGTACGTCGGGCCTTAGCTGTGATGGCGTCCGTGTTTTGTCTCCATGTTAGGCTTCTGTCCATGACCACGCCAAGGTATTTGACGGTGTCGTGCCATTGAATGTCCTCGCCGTTCATGGAGACGTGTCCTGTGGGAATTTCTTTCCGCACTCGTCTGAAGAGGATGGCTTGGCTCTTGTCGGCGTTGACTGCGACTTTCCACATCGTGCACCATTCTTCCAGGAGTGTGGCCGCTTCCTGGAGTTTTCTGGTTGCGTCTCTGGCCTTCCAGGATCTGGCAATCAGGGCGGTATCGTCTGCATACAGGGCTAGGGCTGTATGGTCGGTCCGGGGGAGGTCCGAGGTATAGATGGCGAACAGGTGCGGTGACAGCACCGATCCCTGTGGAACTCCCGCCTCCACGGTCCTGTAGGTGGAGAGTTGGTCCGAGATTTTCACCCTTAGCTGTCTGCAGTGTAGGTAGGATCTCACTAGTTTGACGAGTTCGATGGGGTAACCCATACTCATCATTTTAGCTAAGAGACCGTCGTGCCAGACTGTGTCGAATGCTTTGGCGACGTCTAGGAACAGCGCCGCGGTGACTTGACGCTGGTTGAACCCCTTGGTGATCTCCTCAGTGAGGCGAAGCACTTGGAGTTCCGTGGAATGTCCTGTTCGGTATGCGAACTGTTCATCCGGGATGATGTTCAGCTCTTCTGTCTTCTCTGTTAGCCTCTTCAAGATGACCCGTTCTGCAACCTTGCTCATGGCTGGGAGGAGGCTGATGGGCCTGTAAGAAGACGGGAAAATTAGGTCTTTCCCTGGTTTAGGGATCATAATGACGTCGGCCTTTTTCCACCTGGCTGGAAAGTGCCGTAACCTTAACATCGCGTTTACGATGTTGACTAGCGCCGCTACTCCTTTCCTGGGCAGCTTTTTGAGAGCGATGTTTCCTATCTTGTCACATCCCGGAGCTTTTCTCGGCTTTAGGCTCCTCAGGATTTCCTTGACTTCCTCGGGGGTAGTCGGACGGATGTGGTTGTCATCTGGTAGGCGACGGATCCTTCGTACTCTGCGTTCGATGTCGTCCACCCAGTCCTCGTCCTCGTCATCGAGCTCGTTCTCTCTGCACTGCAGTTCTAAGCTGTCGGCGAACGCCTCGGCTTTTTCCTGGTTAGTGTAGACGATCCCTCGCTCTCCGTGAATCGGGCGCATAGGCTTCCTTCGGTTTCGCAGGGCACGTTGTGTGTTCCACATGCTTCTGTCCTGTGGATCCAGTGACTCAAGGTGGCGTTGCCACCCCTCCTGACGGTGTTCCTGGAGGGCGGCTTTCACTCTTCGGCTGAGGACATTGTACTCCCTTCTGTCGGCGGGGAGCCTGGTCCTCTGAGCCCGTCTCTTGGCGCTCCTTCTGTCCCTTATCAGCTGTCTGGTGACCTCTGGGAGGTTTGCCATCGGTGCTGGGTGCCTTCTTACTTCTATTTCCGTCGTGCTGGCCCTTATCGCTTCCAGGATCTGCTCCTCTAGGGTAATGATGGCCCTCTCAACGTCCTCCACGGTTTCTAGCCTGGGAATTTGTGCGATGTACTGCTGCAGGTGCTGCCGGTACGATTCCCAGTCCGTTCGTCTCTTCGTGAAGGTGGCGTTGTCCTCACTCGCCTGTCCTCCTGGGGTTAGGAAGATCGGGTTGTGCTCGGTAGATCCCTCCGTTCTGGTGGTGATCTCTGCCTCGAAGGTCATCTCCTTTAGGATCACGATGTCCAGTACGTCTGGCCTGTGTCTGCCGTTGTCGAAGGTGGGCTGGTCCGGTCCTACCACCATCAGTTCGCCGGCGTGCTGTCCCAGGAACCTCAGCAGCTCTCGTCCTCGAGTGTTGGTTATGCCGCTGTTCCATTCCTGGGATTTGGCGTTGAAATCGCCAATTGCGACGGCCTGTGTCCTGGCGGGCAAGATTGCGTCCAGATCCCCCTCGGTAAGCGTGCTGCGGGGTGGCTGGTAGCATGAGACCATTTGTATGTCGCCATTTCGTGCTGTGGACACTACTACGGCGGTGGCGTTCATGTTTTCTAGCTCAGGCAGTACTGTCGGATGGTGGGCTATGGTTTTCTTCACCAATAGGGCCACTCCTCTCGCGGGTCGCTGAGGGTTGTTTACCCAGTCCATCCTGTAGGTGTGGTATCCTGGGAAGTTGATCTCCTTGGCCGGGGTCATCTTGGTTTCCTGCAGTGCCATGACGTCTATGTCGTACCTGGTCAGGAGCTCTTCGACTTCAAGTCTCCTTTCTCGCAGGCCATTGACATTCCAGGCCGCCATCTGCAGGACTTCCGGTTTAACCTGTAAAGGCATTACAGATTAGTTAAATTTGGCATTTGTGCAAAAAATGCGCTCATCGCTGAGCACATTTGTTGCATCTGTGCGAGCACCGCTGTGAGGTTTTTGGCCTCTGGCGATGCTTGTTGTTTTGCGGCAGGGACGGTGTTCTGTCCTGCCTTGCCCTGGGCTACTTTGGCGTAGCTTGTGCCTGGCGCTACGCCGCCCTTCTGTGTTGAGGTCATCGTTGGCCTCTGTACCGGCCTTTGGGTGGCGCTGGCTGATTGTTTGGGGTACTTTGGACATCCCCTATAGCTGGCCGGGTGGGCCCCCTGGCAGTTCGCGCACTTGGCCGGTTCGTCTGCCTTCTTTTTGCACTCCGTCGTCCTGTGTGCCTCGCCGCACTTCACGCATTTCGGCTGCGCGGTGCACCTGGATTGGCCGTGGCCGAAACGCTGGCAGCGGTGGCATTGGGATGCCGCTACCTTGGCTCGCTGTCTCTCAGTCCTTACAACTAGAGAACAGCACCTCGTTACTTGGAGTATCTTGTCCTGGTCCTGTGGGACTAGGACAAGCATGAGGGGCACCTCCTGTTTTGTCCGTCTTGACATCATTCGCTGGACCGCGGTAGGTGCGAATCCTTGGTCCTGGAGGTCTTCTGCCACCTCTTTGCAGGTAACGCCGCTCGGGATCCCTCGAATGACCACACGTAGCTGCCGTTCCTCTGGCAGGGCATACGTGTGGTACTCCCTCTTTTCATTTGCGAACATCCTTGTCATCCTCCGATAGTCCTCGGACGTCGCGGGCTCGATGGAGATTCCCTCCCCGGTAACTTTGGCCTTGTTGAAGTTTATACCGGTTTCGGTTAAACGACGGCTCACCGTTGTCCACGTCTCTTTGTTTCGCAGCACTACCGGGGGTACACGCTGGCTTCTTGTCCTTGTTTGAGGGGCCTCGGTCTCCTCTTTCCGGGTTTCTTGTTGGGGGACGCTAGCCTCCTGCTGGGGGCTCTGGATCCCGATCTGCTCTGTCTAGGTGACTCGGACTCGGGGGGGCACTTGAGGGGCTCTTCAGCCACCTTCTTTGCCGCCTTAGGAGCCTCTTCGTCTGAGTCCGTGTTGGCAGCGGGCGGATTTTTTCTTTTCCGTGTTTGCGATTCTCCCCGAATCGCACGCAGAAGCTCTTCATGCTGGGACTTCTGTTCCCTCTGCATCTGCTCCAACCTTTCGGTGAGCTCGTCTATTTTCTTCTTGAGAGCATTGTTCTCCTCTGTGAGACGTTTTATCGTCTCCTTGTCGTCCCTTGGGGTTGGGGGGCCCCCTCGGAAGCTACCGCTCTGGGATGTTTCGTCTTCACTGTACTCCATGTTACCGTCCTCCACGGTAACGTCGTTGTCGGTTTCCTGTAAGGGAATACCTATATTATTATGGGAAAAAGTTATGATTAATAACAGAAAATAGTGTCTTGAAAAAGACGTGTGAACTTCCTCTTCAACACTATCGACGTCACTGTCTGTGGGGCTTCCACTTCACTGTGCACTCTGATGGCTCGGTGTACGTCCGTACGCTTTCACTTCTCGATGCACACTGGACATACGCGACAGTGTTTTTGGGCTATTACTTTAACTTTGTGTGCGAGAGAAATTAAATCGTACGCGCATTATCAACTCATACACATGCCAGTTTAAAGTTTACTAGACTCTATGACAGTAATCGTCTGTTTGGAATTAAACATCCTGTAAGGTGATTATTTGTTGTTGACCTGTATGATGTGAAAATAAACTAGTGCCGCTGCAAACATTCATCAATGGGACTGTTGGCAGATATATTTTTATAGCCACATGGTTGAAGTATTCCCAGAAAGATTTCATAATATCGGTTATTTATCTGTGTCTGCAGGTAGTGGAATATTAAGAGCCCTTGCCATCCTTTGTATGAACGAAACAAATGTGTTTTCTGGGTCACTACCCTTGTTTTAAAATCAGCTGTACGTCGTTTAAAAGTTTACGCAAATTCTCAAGTAATTTTGTACATCGCTGTCCAGTAGGTACTCGGCATCTTTTAGTAGCGATTTTTTTTTTACCACATTAAGTTTATTTTCTTCGGGCACATGTATTTTCTTCAGGTAGGTAGATTTCCAGCTGGTTTAGGTATTTTCTACAGGGTGTTTATTGTGAATCTGGAGCGAAGTCCGTGGTGTCGAAATCCACGTTAAATGTGTGAGACGGTTGCCGTGTTTTGACGTCGGCAGCCAGGTATCAGCGTCGTCTCCGTCGCTGTGGGAACGGCAACTTGTTGAATATGTCGTCGGAGGTTTAGTTTGCATAGACGACTGTTCATTTCGTGTACAACGTGTTACAGTTCAATTTAACATTTATACATTATTTTAAAAAATCTCTAAATCATTACTTTATCTCTTACGTCTAATGTCTAACGAATTCGTGTTATCCGTCGTCACGCGTAATATTTATTATTTAGTTGTCTATATGAATTCGCAATTGTAAGGAATCTGTTGCAGGTATAGGCATGGCGTTATACATTTTGTTGTGTAGCGTGTTGCATATACTTAAGCTCTCTATTTCTGTAATTCTTAAGCTAGGCAACCAATAACTTTTAATTAGTTCATAGGTAGATTCCTATAACCGACTGACGATCGGTAACACAGATTTATTTCTTCACAATAGTTTTTGGCTTAGGTTTTGTCTTCCGGTAGTCTGTCACTTTTCACGTGTAATTCGCTCGAACGCTTGGCAATTTATTAAGTGGTATTTTTACGTGCTCGTTGCGATTTTTGAAACAAGTAATTTCACCATTTTGGGATATTTTCGCAACGTTACTTTTCGATTTTCCATTTATGTTTGGACGAGTGCATATTTTTATGGTATTGGAAATCGATTGTCTTCATTGGAAGGATCTATACGTAAAAGCCATTTTTGCCAAATTTACACGAGACCAAGGACATCCAAGGTCAACAACATTTTTCTAAGATAACCCTCCGAAACGAGGTAATTATTTTATTTTTATATTCAAACTAGCAAAATATCACTTGTAGTAAATTGTTCAATGGTAAAAATTTATTTTTAGGGTTTTATTTTCACCTACGGTTTCGTCTAGGAATTCGTAGTTTTTTTCATACGATTTTTTTTTGTCTCCCCTGATACGAACGAATAACTTTTTTTCCACTGGTCTACACGTACTTATGTTACTTCTCCTTACTGGACTGGAATTTCTTTTTTGTGGAGAGCCATCCATTTTCTGGGTTAATTGATAGGCTGGAAGTTGCCATTCCTGAAATTTGAGCCGAAGCTGAAGCCCTGCTGCCTGCAGTTTGTATCCTTCTTACATATATTGAATTTTTTAAAAATATATTATAAATTTTACTTAAAAAAATTTCACCACTGTACCTATATATAGGTATATATTTTAAATTTTGCTAAACATACTATGAAAATATTCTATTAATTAATTAAAACATCTAGGATATTTGTTGGGGGTTTAAGCACTTACGTAAGTATATTTTTTTGTGTGTGAATTTGTCTACCATACCCTACGTTATTGTACTTTTGAATGTTATAAAGTTAACCTACTTCGTTTATTGTTATTAAAAGATAAAACTGAATTTGAATTTTTCATTATCGTCTCGCTAAGTAATTTATTTAGTAAATTTAAGGTTACATTGTACTTGAGCTGGTATTTGGAGTGAAAAAAAATTTACTTGGCGCCCTGATACATCAAAGTAATTTAGAACCCCGACCATCTCCACTGTTAGTCGGCCGGCAAATACTGTTAATCAACAGACGACGACCAACTAGTTACGTCAGATTGTAGTTTTGAAATTTGACGTAGCAGTTTTGGCGCACCAACGTGGTTTAGTTATATTACATTTTTTTTTTCAATTTATTTGTTTTGAAATTCAAGAATACATGACGTAGGGTTGAGTTGGCAGAGAGAAAAATAGTATTAACAAGCAAAATATTCTTTTACATAGACATATATTGGTATAAATTTGATTTTGTTTTAAAAAAAAATTTTTAAAATGGCAGGTAGGTTTAAGCTTGACGTAGATAGACTAGTGAAAGATGAATTAGAGTATGAGTTACGTATAAGAGGACTTTCTGAAATAGGTAATGTCGAGACGTTAAGAAAATGTTTGCGTGGTGCTTTGATTTTAGAAAAAGCTGGGACGGTCATACATAGCCCAGTAAAGTTAGATGCTGAGAAAGAGTTGAGTGAATGTGAGAAAAAATTGCTTGATATTGAGGAAGATGTTAATTCATTTTCTGGTTCACCTACTCAAATTTAAAAAATTGAATGCAAATTAACGCATGTCTTAAAAAGAGTTGAACGCATATCGAGTAAAGATGAAGCATTAACTGCAAGACGTTGTAGAGCACTCACTCATGTGACTGAACTAGTTTCAAATTATACTGCAAAATTAAAAGGTTTTGAATCTGATCCTAAATCGGAAGATGTTATGCTTGCCAATAATAGTGCAACGGGTAGCAATACAGTTGAGGAAAACATAACGCCTCCTAATTTGAATTCTAATAATTTGGATATCAATTCGGGAGTTTTACAAATTCCAAATTACTTTAACACTGTACCTGTGCACAAATGGGGTCTAAAATTCTCCGGAGATCAAGGACTTCTTAGTTTTAATGCATTTTTACAGCGTGTTGATGATAGTAGTAAAGCCTATAATTTAAATAAGCAACAATTATATTATAATGCTTCTCAATTATTTGAAGGTGATGCCTTAAAGTTTTATCATTTTGTTGGGAAAAACGCTTCTAATTGGGATGAGTTAGTTCAATTAATGAGGGAGCAATTTACACCGTCTTCAGAAAAACTCTGGCGTCAAATCGAAAAACGTACCCAAGGGGATGAACCTATTGGTATTTATATTGCCACGATGTCTAATTTGTTCGATAGAATGCCTTACACTGTACCAGAGCATAAACGTATGGAAATATTACGCAAAAATATAGCACCTTTTTATCAAGAACGTTTAAGCACTAACATTGATAATATAGAATCTTCTTATGAGTTAGTTAAATCGTGCAGGAAAATAGAGAAAATTAAAGAGAATATTGATGAATTTATACCTCCAATTCCAGGTAGTCTTACTTGTGAACCTGACTTAGATTATAAACTACCAGTACTTAGTAAACTACAAAGTAATAAACCAGTTGTACATGAAATACAAGTACAAAAGGTAACACCTAAAAATTGCTTTCGTTGTGGTAAACCAAATCATATAGCGCGTAATTGTAGAACGAGATTAGACATTAAGTGTTTTAAATGTAATAAACCAGGCTTCACTAAGAACACTTGCCCTGACTGTAATTCGGGAAACGGATCAAGAAGACAGAACTAGGCCAAATTCTGCCTTCTACGGATGCCCAGGCCATTGGTATTGAAAATAAATTATCCCCTGTACTTGATTACATTTTAGCACATGTTGGTGACAATGAATGTCCATATTTAAAAGTAAATATTTTAGGTCAAGATTTCTTTGGTTTATTGGATTCGGGAGCAAACAAATCATTTTTAGGTAATTCAGGATGGAAAATTTTACAGTCTTTAGGTGTTAAATTAAATAGTTGTAATATTTCGTGCTCAATAGCTAATAATGATTTATGTGAATGTATAGGAGTTGTTACCATTCCGATTAGATTACGTGATATCGTAAAGGTTATGGATTTATATGTTGTACCAGCGCTAAAGCACAGTTTAGTTTTGGGTATAAATTTTTGGGTTAATATGGGTATAGTACCTGATATGAGACGTGGTGAATGGTATTTTTCGTCCGAAAATTTGGAAGTACCTGTAGTTAATTCCATTGAATTTAATTTAAGCGATAAACAACAAGCAGACTTGGATAAAGTCGTGAATGATTATTTTTCTAAAATTGGCGACAAAAAAGGTTGTACCACCCTGGTAAAACACAAAATTATTACTTCTAGTCCACCAATTAAACAAAGATATTACCCGGTTTCACCTTTCAAACAGAAAATTATCGACGAAGAACTAGATAAAATGTTAAAGCAAGGTATTGTTGAACATAGTAAATCAGGTTGGTCTTCTCCTGTGTTATTAGTACCAAAGAAAGATGGCAGCCAACGTTTCTGCGTTGATTTTAGGAAATTAAATGCAGTAACAGAAAGAGACGCTTATCCATTACCGTATATAAATTCAATTTTATCAAAATTAAGCTCTGCAAAATATCTAACCAGCTTAGATATTGAAAGCGCTTTTTGGCAAATTTCTTTAAGTGAAGATAGTAAACAATATACGGCATTTACAGTACCTGGTAGAGGGCTGTATCAATTTACTCGCCTTCCTTTTGGATTGCATAATTCACCTGCTACATTCCAAAGACTAATTGACACTGTATTAGGTCCTGAACTCGAACCTTTCGTTTTTTGCTACTTAGATGACATTATCGTTATAGCCCCAGATTTTGATAAGCATATTGAAATTTTGTCAGAGGTTTTTAAACGTCTATATGAAGCTGGATTAACGCTTAATCGTGATAAATGCTTTTTCTGTAGGCCAGAATTAAAATATTTAGGTTACGTAGTCAATCGTGATGGTCTACATGTTGACCCCGAAAAAGTTAGCTGCATTTCAAATATGCCTGCTCCTACCTCAGTTACCGAAGTTCGTCGAATCATCGGTATGGTTTCATGGTATCGACGTTTCATATCAGCATTTTCTGACTTGATAGCTCCGCTAACTAATTTATTAAAGAAAGGCTCTAAATTTATTTGGGATAAAAGTTATGAAAATTCTTTTAGAAATATTAAAAATGCTTTAGTATCGGCTCCTGTATTAACGTGTCCAAATTTTGAGTATCCTTTTATATTGCAAACAGACGCATCTTCATTTGCATTAGGCTCGGTTCTCACACAAAAAATCGGAGATAGCGAGCATGTTATTTGTTATTTATCGCGTACTTTAACCAAACAAGAGCGTAAGTACTCAGCTGTCGAAAGAGAGTTATTGTCGGTGCTGTGGAGCATAGCGTTGCTGCATGCAGCTGCGTTGCTTCTTAGAAGGAGCTAAGTTTTCGGTAGTAACAGACTGTTATAGTTTACAATGGTTGGATAATCTGCAAAATCCACAGGGTAGATTAGGTAGATGGGCACTTAGATTGCAACAGTTTGACTATACAGTAGTTCATCGTAAAGGCAAAGACATTGTAGTGTCAGACGCTTTGTCACGTTTAATAGTAGATAAAGATAATGTCGATATTGTGGTAAATAACATGAAGGTCGAGGTAATACAGGATAAATGGTATCTTAAAATGTTAGAAAATGTCAAAAAGAATCCTTTAAAATTTCCTAAATGGCGAATATTAGACAATAAATTGTATAAATATACTGAACTTGACTTCCCTGAACTACGCAGTAACAATGATTTCTGGAAATTAGTTGTTCCTAAAGAAAAACGGCGCGAAATTATGCATAATAACCATGATTTAGAGACAGCAGGACATCTCGGGATATTCAAAAGTTTTAGTCGTATGGCTCGGTTATATTATTGGCCACGAATGAAAGCTGACGTTAGTAATTATGTAAGATCGTGTGAGATTTGCCAGAGAATAAAACCGGAACAAAAACGACCTGCTGGATTGATGGGTAAGAGGGTAATAGCTGACCGTTGTTGGCAAGTTATTAGTATGGATTTATTTGGCCCATTACCCAAAAGTAAGAAAGGTAATATGCATATTTTCGTAGTAACTGACAACTTCAGTAAATTTAATTTATTTTTCCCGATAAAATGAGCTTTAGCTAATAAACTCATTCCTTTACTAGAAGAACAAGTATTTCATATATTCGGTGTACCACAAATCATTCGTTGTGATAACGGAGTACAATTCACGAGCAAAGACTTTGCTAATCTTGCTGAAAAATACGATATAAAAATTCTTTTTAACCCAAATTATCATCCTGCTCCGAATACCACTGAAAGATATAATCGAGTAATGAAAACAATGATGTCCGCTTACATTAAAGAACATCAAAGAGACTGGGACGTAAATTTAAGTGCACTAGGTTGCGCATTACGCACTGCACGTCATGAAGTTACGGGTCAAACGCCATATTTCATAAATTTTGGCAAAGAAATGTGTATTCATGGTTCAGAATATAAACATAATAATATCGATAACGACAATGATAATTCACCCTCTGTGTCGGAAAGATTTGCTGCTCTTGTGAAAATGCGTACGTCAGTTGCGGAACGATTAGAGAAAGCTTACGATAAATCTCGAGAAAAATATAATTTACGGCGTAGAGAAGTTGAATTTAAGATTGGTGACTTAGTTTGGAAACGAAAGTATGCACAGTCGGATGCTGCAAATTATTTCACTGCCAAACTAGCAGGGAAATTCGAGGGACCTTATAAAGTCAAAAAGAAAATAGGCTATTGCGTGTATATTTTAGAAGATTTATCTGGTACAGAGTGTAATGGTAGCTGGCACGTTAAGGAGTTAAAACCTTATATAGAACCAGACGAGCACTTAGATCCAGTATAATAGTTATAATATGTTACCTTGGTTGGTGTTTCATATACCGCCATTAGATAGATCATTTTTGGAAAATAAAAGCTTTCCAGATCTTGATCTCTTGTTTGTCTTGAGTATGAATGTTATTGCCATAGTAGTGGGTTAGTAAGGGATTTTCGTTTAGTCTCTACTAACAGTGAAATATTTTTGTGTGTCGTAGGTCGTATATGGCCGTAAGTTATTTAATTTCACGTCCTTTTGGATATTAATCTATTAGTCAGTAATTTCATCTAGTAATTAAATTTATTATAATATTTTGTTTACTTTTTACTGGATTTTAATGTGCCTGTCTATCTATAGAGTGTCACGAGCTATAGTATTTGATTAGTTATGTCTTCTTTCTTGATTTCAGGATTTATTATAACTTACTTAGTTGGCTGGAACCCACTAAGTAAGGTGTCATTTTTTTTTAACCTCTGTGGTGAGGGGGTTGTAAAAAGAATTCTACCACCATGGGATTGTCCTATGTGGGGTAAAAGCCCCCTGAACGGCCACTTAGTTTTTTGTTTTTGAATGCTTAGAGGGACTCCGATCTTGCTGGGAGCGGTGACATTTCACTGGCTGTCTTAAATGGCAAACTGGATGCCAGGGGGTCAGTCATTGAGCTGGGGGTCAGCTTGCCATGGGTCTTCGTTTTGGTTGGCTTGGTCGAGGTCGGTCAACACTATGGCAAGTCCCTCAGTGCGGTGCTCTGACGTGACTGTCATCTAGTTGCTGGTGGAAGGGTGGCCGCTGTGGCAGATAGGAGAACACTCCCGCAAGTTTTGATTGCAAGTGGGTTGACTGTGAGGTGAGGTAACCCCAAGCATTTTAAGCCTCATAGTGTTAAGTCATATATATGGTTGTGCGTATGAATTTATTGTGTGCGTCTTTTATTTTTTTTCTCTTTGGAGAAATTTACGGGGTAAATTCCTTTGTGAAGGAGGGTGGTTGTTACAGTTCAATTTAACATTTATACATTATTTTAAAAAATCTCTAAATCATTACTTTATCTCTTACGTTTAATGTCTAACGAATTCGTGTTATCCGTCGTCACGCGTAATATTTATTATTTAGTTGTCTATATGAATTCGCAATTGTAAGGAATCTGTTGCAGGTATAGGCATGGCGTTATACATTTTGTTGTGTAGCGTGTTGCATATACTTAAGCTCTCTATTTCTGTAATTCTTAAGCTAGGCAACCAATAACTTTTAATTAGTTTATAGGTAGATTCCTATAACCGACTGACGATCGGTAACACAGATTTATTTCTTCACAATAGTTTTTGGCTTAGGTTTTGTCTTCCGGTAGTCTGTCACTTTTCACGTGTAATTCGCTCGAACGCTTGGCAATTTATTAAGTGGTATTTTTACGTGCTCGTTGCGATTTTTGAAACAAGTAATTTCACCATTTTGGGATATTTTCGCAACGTTACTTTTCGATTTTCCATTTATGTTTGGACGAGTGCATATTTTTATGGTATTGGAAATCGATTGTCTTCATTGGAAGGATCTATACGTAAAAGCCATTTTTGCCAAATTTACACAAGACCAAGGACATCCAAGGTCAACAACATTTTTCTAAGATAACCCTCCGAAACGAGGTAATTATTTTATTTTTATATTCAAACTAGCAAAATATCACTTGTAGTAAATTGTTCAATGGTAAAAATTTATTTTTAGGGTTTTATTTTCACCTACGGTTTCGTCTAGGAATTCGTAGTTTTTTTCATACGATTTTTTTTTGTCTCCCCTGATACGAACGAATAACTTTTTTTCCATTGGTCTACACGTACTTATGTTACTTCTCCTTACTGGACTGGAATTTCTTTTTTGTGGAGAGCCATCCATTTTCTGGGTTAATTGATAGGCTGGAAGTTGCCATTCCTGAAATTTGAGCCGAAGCTGAAGCCCTGCTGCCTGCAGTTTGTATCCTTCTTACATATATTGAATTTTTTAAAAATATATTATAAATTTTACTTAAAAAAATTTCACCACTGTACCTATATATAGGTATATATTTTAAATTTTGCTAAACATACTATGAAAATATTCTATTAATTAATTAAAACATCTAGGATATTTGTTGGGGGTTTAAGCACTTACGTAAGTATATTTTTTTGTGTGTGAATTTGTCTACCATACCCTACGTTATTGTACTTTTGAATGTTATAAAGTTAACCTACTTCGTTTATTGTTATTAAAAGATAAAACTGAATTTGAATTTTTCATTATCGTCTCGCTAAGTAATTTATTTAGTAAATTTAAAGTTACATTGTACTTGAGCTGGTATTTGGAGTGAAAAAAAATTTACTTGGCGCCCTGATACATCAAAGTAATTTAGAACCCCGACCATCTCCACTGTTAGTCGGCCGGCAAATACTGTTAGTCAACAGACGACGACCAACTAGTTACGTCAGATTGTAGTTTTGAAATTTGACGTAGCAAACGTTCGTTTCCATTTGTTTGAACAGTTGGCGTTCTTTTGTTTGTTTTTCTCAAATTGCAGTGGATAGGAACTCGAACTTGCCTTCCCTCGCTGGAGGCGACATGGCGGTACGGCTTTGACGGTGTGGTGGCAGGACATTGGCGGTGTTGCAGGTTTGGATGTTGTCTCCCAGTGTGTTGGTGAAACCTGAATGATAAACATTTTCTGTAACTTTTTAATTAAAACTGTAGCGTTTAACTTTGCTTTAAAAGAATGTAATTTTAAAATGCTAAAAAACTAAACATATATATGGGGTATATACAGGGTGCTTCAGTACCAAACAGCTTGTCTTAATTTTCATAAACTGCCGAATGACAATGGATTTGTAATTTTCAAAGTTCTCAGATTTTTCAGATTTCCCAAACCTGCAGCAGTTTAGGAAATCCGCTTTGAAAATTTGATTTTTCGGGCAATTAATTTTATGTAGAAATATATATCTTAATAAATCTGAATAATAGACCTCTAGTTCGTTTTACTTTTTGTTTTTCAGTGTTTATAATTTACGTAATAAATTTTAAAAAGGAAAATAAATCTATAGATGTATAAATTATTTTTCTGTTTATTTTCGTACAAATATTTTTTCTTTTTTTCATACGCAGCCGAGAAAAAGGATGGATTTCGGCATTTCAGTAGTTTACGTATAATGATTTTGGTTGCTGTAAAATCGTTTTGCGCAAATTCCTAACAGTGAAGAACGTTGGTGACTTATAGAAACAAGCTTTTGTTTACATATTTTCATTTGTTGTTATGTAGCGTATCTTCTATTTTGAAATAAATAATTATTACTGTTGCAGCCACATATTATACCATTAAACAAAATACGAACCATATCATACATCAACTTTTCCCTGCAGTAATGTCTTACTCTAAATATTAGTTTTACAAATAACTATTTCTTACTTACCTGCAAATAGAGAACAAGACGCATCAATCTACTTAAAGTAACACTGTTGCCAATTTTAAGATGTCACAAAGTGCGGCAAATGAAACAGAATATTCACTCTAAAACTTGAATGTCACATGAACGAACCGCTGACGTTATGACTGTCGTTATACGAAATATACAGCTCCAGCTCTCACGCGCGCCGTCTATGCATTATACGCTGGAACTAATTAAACAATTCCATTTTGAAATAACTGTATTTTAGCATCCACTTCAAATTTTTTCTACAACCTTCCACAGCCCCTAGAAGACGATTTAATGCATAAAAGGTTGTGACATCCGATTTTTGGTGACACAACGTTGATGGATGTCACAGAGTTAGAAGAAATTATACATATATATATATATATATATATATATATAATGCGATGTATTTGCATATTGGACGATTACGAAGATTGCATGTTTGTGTTATTTGCTGAATCAGGGTTTGAATTTGTTTATTTCCTTTAGATGGTTTTCAAAATTTATTTAAATTAGTTAAAGATCCGAAAGGTATGTGTTTTAGAATGTTAATATTTGTTTAGAGTTGTTTTAATAGTTTTAAAGTTTTTATTTGATGTCAACAGTAAGTTTGATACTGACATCTATGTTAGTAGTTATTAAGTTATTGTTGAAATAATTTCTGACATTTAAGTCATTATGACATTTCTTTTAAGTAGTAAATTTTATTTTTATAGTTGGTAAATGTTTTCCAGAGTTATTAAGTTGTTGTTGAAATAATTTCTGACATTTAAGTCATTATGACATTTCTTTTAAGTAGGAAATTTTATTTTATAGTTGGTAAATCTTTTCCTGGAGAAAGATAAGGAGGTTTAAGTTAGGTTATGTTTGGAATGAAATTAATCAAAATTCATATGGTGTTTTGTTTTGTTTATTTTGGATACTTTGATATTTAGTGAGATAGAACAATAAACAACAGATAAAAGAGAGGTTGTAAAATTGGAAAAACAAATTTAAGAAAAAAAGAACAAGTGAAAATTAGGGAGTGAAGAAGAAAAATAATAAACATGGATTAAGAATTTTGAAATTGAATTGAAAGTCAGAAATTGCGGAGATCAGCGAAGAAGAGAAAAATAGACTGTAAATAAGAAGGTAGAGGTGTTATTGTGGTTTGGAGTTGCAGAGGAGATAAGGACGAGATAAGGGAATTAATGAAAGGAGAATTGTTGGATTTGGAAAGAGAAGTGTGTAGCTACGAAGAAGGAAAGTTTTTGTGTGTTTAATTTTGGACAAGGTCGTATATTAAAATTTAAATAGTGTACTTATTAGATTTTCGAACCTGTGATAAAGCTAAATTATCTAAATATCAAAGAAAATAAATTATTTATATCAGATTAAAAATTTTACTTTAATAAAAATTTCATTTTAAATAGGAACTGAATTTGAACCTGCTCCTGAAGGGAAAGATAAGCTAGCCGGCCCATTAAATATTTTGACATACTTACGGATCAAAAGGTAAGAGATTTTAATTTGATCTTTTGGTTTTAAAGTTTTTTTTATCTATTGGAAATAAGCAAGTTAAGGTTTGATTAGTACTGCAAATTATTCAGTTCAATAAAAAAGTAGAACAGCACATTTGGCGCCCAACGCGTGGCGATTGTAAAATTGTTGATTTGATAAAGTGTGCAGTCTTGGTGAAAGTTTGTGAACTGTTGATTGTGGTACATAGTTTTAAAATTCAATAACAATTTCATTTATTAAGGGTATATAAAGTATTAATTCTTAATTGTGTGGTATTTGTATGAAATTAAGATCAGGAAAACAAACAAAAATGGAGAATAAAAATCAAACACCAGAAACTTCTCAACAAGGTGATACATCCCAACAAACACAAAATGATGATAAATTTATACAATTAATGAACATGATAGCGAACAGATTTGACGAAAACAAACAAGACATGAATAATAAATTTGAAGAAAGCAAACAAGACATGAATAATAAATTTGGAAAAAGAAAACACAAAAACTTCAAGACGAGGAAGAAATTTTGCACTGGAAATAATTGGAACAGGAGCAATAAGAAAAATACGGAAAGGGACATGAATAGGGAATTTTATACGGAATTATACACTATATACAAACACGGATCTATTAACAAAGATAATTTGGATTTGTGGGATATAATGAAAAATATACTAGTGATAAATAAGCGTGGATATAAATTTGAAATAATATGTAATGACGTAGTAAAGGGTAATGTAAATAAAGATCGTTGTAATTTGATATTTGAGAGCAATGGCAATGGAGACGAGATCTACTATCATTATGCCTGCCCTCAGCATTTGATGTTATATTGTGCAGAGATATTTTGTTTGGACCAAGGGAAATGTAGTTTTAAGTACGGAATAAATAAATAATGAATTATATAAAACGGTCAAGAGTTACCGGAACATATATGAAAATAAGTATGATTATAAATGATAAATGAAAATGTAATACGTGCGGAGACGCGTCAGTTCTCCAAAGATATATGAATGGAGAAGTTACCACATATGGTCAATTTTAATTTTAAAATATCCAAGGTCCAAATAAAGTGTTTATTCTCATTATAATACTCATGTGCGGGAGTTGACATGGGTTTATATTCGAACGGATTTCCCGAGTTTAATGATATAAAATTTAACAATATTATAATTAAAGTTATTAATTGCATCCCAGTTGTCAAATTATTACTATAAAACGCATTACAAAAAACTCACAAAGGTATATCCCACAAAAAGACGTAATACAAATACGGTTTGTAGAATACTTTCTAAATATTTTAAAACTGTAGGCAATCCTAGAAAAAATTTAGCTGACAATGCGACATATTTTGACAACGACAGATTAAAGAAATATTTGACAAATTAAAATACAACAAAACTGATGATAAATATAGTATTTTGCAAATACAGCATAATTGAATAAAATTAAACAGTTTTACATAAGTAAAAGCTTATAATTTGGGGAGGGAATGCGATGTATTTGCATATTGGGCGATTACGAAGATTGCATGTTTGTGTTATTTGCTGAATCAGGGTTTGAATTTGTTTATTTCCTTTAGATGGTTTTCAAAATTTATTTAAATTAGTTAAAGATCCGAAAGGTATGTGTTTTAGAATGTTAATATTTGTTTAGAGTTGTTTTAATAGTTTTAAAGTTTTTATTTGATGTCAACAGTAAGTTTGATACTGACATCTATGTTAGTAGTTATTAAGTTATTGTTGAAATAATTTCTGACATTTAAGTCATTATGACATTTCTTTTAAGTAGTAAATTTTATTTTTATAGTTGGTAAATGTTTTCCAGAGTTATTAAGTTGTTGTTGAAATAATTTCTGACATTTAAGTCATTATGACATTTTTTTTAAGTAGGAAATTTTATTTTATAGTTGGTAAATCTTTTCCTGGAGAAAGACAAGGAGGTTTAAGTTAGGTTATGTTTGGAATGAAATTAATCAAAATTCATATGGTGTTTTGTTTTGTTTATTTTGGCTACTTTGATATTAAGTGAGATAGAACAATAAACAACAGATAAAAGAGAGGTTGTAAAATTGGAAAAACAAATTTAAGAAAAAAAGAACAAGTGAAAATTAGGGAGTGAAGAAGAAAAATAATAAACATGGATTAAGAATTTTGAAATTGAATTGAAAGTCAGAAATTGCGGAGATCAGCGAAGAAGAGAAAAATAGATTGTAAATAAGAAGGTAGAGGTGTTATTGTGGTTTGGAGTTGCAGAGGAGATAAGGACGAGATAAGGTGAAGAATTAATGAAAGGAAAATTGTTGGATTTGGAAAGAGAAGTGTGTAGCTACGAAGAAGGAAGGTTTTTGTGTGTTTAATTTTGGACAAGGTCGTATATTAAAATTTAAATAGTGTACTTATTAGATTTTCGAACCTGTGATAAAGCTAAATTATCTAAATATCAAAGAAAATAAATTATTTATATCAGATTAAAAATTTTACTTTAATAAAAATTTCATTTTAAATAGGTACTGAATTTGAACCTGCTCCTGAAGGGAAAGATAAGCTAGCCGGCCCATTAAATATTTTGACATACTTTCGGATCAAAAGGTAAGAGATTTTAATTTGATCTTTTGTTTTTAAAGTTTTTTTTTATCTATTGGAAATAAGCAAGTTAAGGTTTGATTAGTACTGCAAATTATTAAGTACAATTAAAAGTAGAACAGCACAATATATTGTTATAATATTCAATATTGGGAAAGTTTTATTTTAATAAATCGATTAAGATTTTTATTATGTTTTTATTATATTATTTATGTCAGGATAATAGGATTTACCCTACGTTGTTTTTAACTTTGTTAAATTTATATGAGAAGATCTAATTGGTTTTAACATATTAAATTTATTAACTAGAAAGATTTAAATTGTAACTAAACGAAAATTTTAAGTGTAATTAATTATAAGCTGGATATGCCTACGATTTTTCAATAGACATATTTTAAAAGAAGGCGAGATTTCCAGAAGACAGGTAACCAAGGAGATAAAAAAAAGAGTGGAGATTAAAAAAAATTGAGTTGGAAGAATTTTTGAAATGTATGCTGCAAGAATATTCATTTAGAATGAAGATATAACAAACCAGTGGTAGGTCTTGTGAACTGATGAAAAAAAGTTATAAGAAAGTTATAAGAAGACAGAATTTTTGCTTGGTGGAGTAGATTTTGATTTTGACAAGGGAGTGAAGTAATAGACGTCAAAGGGGAAACCTAAGGAAATTGAGAAGGGACTTGTTGTAATGTGAACTAGTGAAATTTGTGCGCTATTGATAATCTAGGACTACAAAGGTATAAACTTTTGATATTAATATTTTAAGCTACTTTGCAAAGTAAACTATAGACAGCAAGGGCTCGAGCTGAGTGATAAGTAAGATTTTAGTTTTTAGAATACATTCATATGTGTACTTATAGACTTTCTCAAAAGTTAATATAGTTTGGTTGTTAGAGTCCATTAGAATTTTATTTCAAATCATAATAATAACTAAAATATAAATTTTTTTTGAACCCACTATCCTGAGATAAATAATAATCAAGAGGTACCTAAATTTGCAAGGAATAATTTTTTTTTTATTGTCAAATTCTACATAACATAACAATATATATATATATATATATATATATTGCTATGTATTCGCATATTGGACGATTACGAAGATTGCATGTTTTGTGTTATTTTCTGAATCAGGGTTTGAATTTGTTTGTTTCCTTTAGATGGTTTTCAAAATTTATTTAAATTAGCTAAAGATCCGAAAGGTATGTGTTTTAGAATGTTAATACTTGTTTAGAGTTGTTTTAATAGTTTTTAAGTTTTTATTTGATGTCAACAGTAAGTTTGATACTGACATTTATGTTAGTGGTTATTAAGTTGTAGTTGAAATAATTTCTGACATTTAAGTCATTATGACATTTCTTTTAAGTAGGAAATTTTATTTTTATAGTTGGTAAATATTTTCCTGGAGAAAGACAAGGAGGTTTAAGTTAGGTCATGTTTGGAATGAAATTAATCAAAATTCATATGGTGTTTTGTTTTGTTTATTTTGGGTATTTTGATATTTAGTGATATAGAACAACAAACAACAGATAAAAGAGAGGTTGTAAAATTGGAAAAACAAAGTTAAGGAAAAAAAGAACAAGTGAAAATTAGGGAGTGAAGGAAAAATAATAAAAATGAAAAAGAATTAATAATTTGAAATTGAATTAAAAAGTCAGAAATTGTTGAGATCAGCGAAGAAGAGTAAAAATAGACTGTAAATAAGAAGGAAGAGGTGTTATTGTGGATAGAAATTGCAGAGGAGATAAGGTGAAGAATTAATGAAAGGAGAATTGTTGGATTTGGAAAGAGAAGAGTGTAGCTACGAAGAAGAAAGGTTTTTGTGTATTTAATTTTGGACAAGGTTGTATATTAAAATTTAAATAGTGTGTTAGACTTTCGAACCTGTTATAAAACTGCTAAATTATCTAAATATCAAGGAAAATAAATTACTTATACCAGATTAAAAATTTTACTTTAATAAAATTTCATTTTAAAACAGAAACTGAATTTGAACCTGCTCCTGAAGGAAAAGATAAGCTAGCTGGCCCGTTAAATAAATTTGACATACTTTCGGATCAAAAGGTAAGAGATTTTAATTTGATCTTTTGATTTTTAAAGTTTTTTTTTATCTATTGAAAATAAACAAGTTAAAGTTTGATTAGTACTGCAAATTATTAAGTTCAATAATAGTAGAACAGTACAATATATATATATATATATATATATATATATATATATATATATATATATATATATATAATTCAAGTGTGCTTCTAGAGGGCAGAAATATTAAAACATAATATTTAAGTCGCGAGCTCCTCTATAAAATCCTTATTTTACTATAAGAAATGTAAGTAGACTGCACCCGACAGCTACTCTCCGGAATTACAAGTTACAAGCCTGGCGCGTTAAGTGCAATAATCGCATATTACCAACAAAACGCTAATGCTTCGATTGCAACAAATACCAGCCGAAAGACTGATCCTACTTAAAGGAGCTCTCGTGCCAGTCATCCCATACCACTTGCAGACTGCAGTTTCGAGCTGTTGGCTCTCGTCAGTGCAAGGTAGGCATGTGACGAGCGACACGAGGATCCCTTGACTATTTGGTACATCTCGGTATTTTTATGATAGCGAGATGTAAAATAGTAAGCAGGCGCCATCTAGCGGTCCAGTGTCCGTTGCAATCGAAAAATAAATAGCCTGACTGGGCTTATCATTTGGGCATTGGCGGGCGCCCGAGCCAACCCGACAAGTGGCCTCGCTGAAACGTCACGCTCCACGTGACTTCTCGCCGGTGGTCAGGCATCCTCGTGTCCGATCGGTGCCGCAGAATGCCGTGATTCACCTTGATTGGTCCGCGCTCGGCTCTGACTCCTCGTGATAGGTCCATTTCGGGCAGGTTGATGTGCTTCTTCACTATTTGTCAATACTTGAACATGCCTCCCCGTGATTGGTTCGTCCACGGTGGATCATCGTGTGTTTTCGGTTACGTATTTTCCCACAAGAGCGGGCTTCCAGGAACTGGGCAATCTCTGCGTATCATCTCGTTTATTAAGATTTTGTGGTCTTTTTTCGATCTCTATGGCCTCTCTGGTAATCCTTGACCTATAATGCTCGATATTAGCTACTGTTCTGGTGTTATCGAAGTCTATTTTGTATCCTGTGGATTTTACATGCTGTGCTAGGGACGATGTTTTCTCATCTTTTCGTACTGCATTCATATGTTCTTCCTTTCTTACACTAATACGTCTGTTGGTCTGTCCTATGTATAATTTGTTGCAATCTTGGCACGGGATTTCGTATACTCCTTGATTTTCTAGGGTAGTTTTTGATTTTGGATTACGGAGGACTGCACTGATTTTTCGGTCTGTTTTAAATATTGCTTCTATGTTATGTTTACGTAGCAGTTTGCCAATTTTATCTGTTGTCCCTTTCACGTAAGGTAGATATGCCTTTGCTACTGGTTTCTCGGTTTCCTCCTGGATTTTTTGTCTGTATGGCCCTAGCGACTTTTGTATTGTGTACCTCGAAAATCCATTTTTCATTAGCGCTTTCTGAAGTGAAGACATCTCTTCGTTGATATGGTCGACGTCTGCCAACCTCTGAGAACGTGTTACTAGAGTCTTTACTACTGAATTTAATTGTGCTGGATGGGGATGTGATGCCGCATTTAGATATCTCTCCGTGTGAGTGGGTTTTCTGTATACTGTGTGACCTAGTATCCTATCTTGTTTCTTTTTCACTAATACGTCTAAAAATGGAAGCTTGCCTTCTGTTTCTACTTCCATGGTAAATTTGATCTTGTCGTGAATGCTATTCAGGTGGTCTAAGAACCTATTTAGTTGTTCTCTTCCATGAGTCCAGATTACGAATGTGTCGTCCACATATCTCAACCAAAGTTTTGGTTTGAGTGGTGCCGTTTGTATTGTACGAACTTCTAGGTCCTCCATGAAGAGACTAGCGATGACTGGAGATAACGGTGAACCCATCGGTGCTCCTTCCGTTTGCTTGTAGCGTTGGTCATTGTATATAAAGTATGTGTTGCTTAAACAGTGTTTAGTTAGGCTAAGAATATGCTCCTCTGGATGATACTTTCGTTTGATCAATTCGAGTGACTCCTCTATTGGTACGTTAGTGAATAGTGACACTACGTCAAAGCTCACTAGAATATTTTCAGGTTGGACAGTCTCGTTGTTTAGTAACTCGATAAAATGTTGTGCGTTTTTCACATAATACGTTGCTTTTTCCGCTAGTGGCTGCATCTGTCTAACCAGATATCTCGCTAACTCCTGTAACGGTGACCCTACAGAGCTAACAATAGGTCTTGATGGGGCTCCTTCCCTATGGATCTTAGGTAGGCCATATAATTTGGGACACCTTGAAGATTTCTCTCTCGGTATAATCTGGTTTTTCACTTGATCGTCGATAGGGCTGGCTTTAATTTTGGATTTGGTGGTCTTCTCCAGATACGTAGTGGGATCTGTTGTAATCGCTTGGTATGCGGTTTCTTCCAGTAGTTTTTCTATTTTACTGTGGTAGTCATTGCTATTCATTACTACAGTGGCATTGCCTTTATCTGCTGACAAGATTAGGATGTCCTGGTTTTGTCGTAATGCTTTGAATGCTCTTAATTCGTCACGTGATATATTTCTCTTTGGTGCCCTTGCTGCTCTCAGTATACGTGATGCATCTTGGCGTATAGTTTCAGCTACGTTGTTATCCATATTATAAATTGCTGATTCTACGATAAGATCAAATTTACCATGGAGGTAGAAACAGAAGGCAAGCTTCCATTTTTAGACGTATTAGTGAAAAAGAGACAAGATAGGACACTAGGACACAGGCCGAAAAATCAGTGCAGTCCTCCGTAATCCAAAATTAAAAACTACCATAGAAAATCAAGGAGTATACGAAATCCCGTGCCAAGATTGCAACAAATCATATATAGGACAGACCAACAGACGTATTAGTATAAGAGAGGAAGAACATATGAATGCAGTACGAAAAGAGTAGAAAACATCGTCCCTAGCACAGCATGTAAAATCCACAGGACACAAAATAGACTTCGACAACACCAGAAGAGTAGCTAATATCGAGCATTATAGGTCAAGGATTACCAGTGAGGTCATAGAGATCGAAAAAAGACCACAAAATCTTAATAAACGAGATGATACGCAGAGATTGCCCAGTTCCTGGAAGCCCGCTCTTGTGGGAAAATATGTAACCGAAAACTACGACGATCCACCGTGGACGAACCAATCACGAGGAGGCATGTTCAAGTACTGACAAATAGTGAAGAAGCACATCAACCTGCCCGAAATGGACCTATCACGAGGAGTCAGAACCGAGCGCGGACCAATCAAGGTGAACCACGGCATTCTGCGGCACCGATCGGACACGAGGATGCCCGACCACCGGCGAGAAGTCACGTGGAGCGTTACGTTTCAGCGAGGCCACTTGTCGGGTTGGCTCGGGCGCCCGCCAAGTCTACCACAGGTGGTGGTGGACCGGTAACACGTAGCCAAACGCGCAGGCGAGCAACGAGGAGCAGCAGTAGGCAGCTTTCAGCGAGAACCTGAAGATGGCAGATGAGATTCTGCCGGAACGTCGTTTAGACAACCGTGACTCCTGGAGGAGTCGACGCGGGAGAGCACCCGGAAGTACAACAACACTTCATATATATATATATATATATATATATGAAAAATACTAGGTTCTCGGGTTGAACCGCGTCTGAGATTGTTAATGTCTCGACGTTTAACAATCTCAGACGCGGTTCAACCCGAGAACCTAGTATTTTTCATACCAACGACCGCGGAAACTTCTCGGAACATATATATATATATGTTAGATTTTGGATTGTAGATTTAAATTTTTAAAAACATTTATTTTGTTTAATACTGGAGTCAACGTTGACTCTATAATAATAACAATAATAATTTTGAAGTGATTTATTCGAACATGAGTTTAAGACTGAGGTTTACAATGACTGTGGGTAATATTTATAATGTCTGGAGAACATAGAACATTGGATTTGCAATTCAGCATGATAACAGATTACTGAGAAAGAAATGTTAAGCTCAGCTAGCGTGAGCGGTTATTAGAGAAGAGCTGTTACGCAATTTGTAATGTGATATGCCTGAGAAGGTTAAGCCTGTCTCGGTGATATTATATATCATGGTATATTTCTAATATAACAGCTTCCCCCTTATAAAAAAGTTGGTGTTTTATGCAGCAACTTTTGAAATGAATATAAAAAGTAATGGTACAATTTGGAAAAATATAAAGAGTACAAAAATGTTATATCGCAAGGTTTAAAATACAAATTTTAACCTTAGCGTCTAAAGTATGAAATGCAAGCACAATAAGCTTGATTCATAAAATAACATAAAAATGTTAAAAGTTAAAATATAGCTTTAGCAAGAAAGCGTAAAATAAACATAATAAGTTTGTTGTAAAATGGGATAATACAAAAATATTCCCAGGATTAAAATATGGCTTTACCGTGAAAGCCTAAAATATAAGCATGATAGATTTGAATGAAAATGGTATAAAAATGTTAATGCAATTGAAATTAACAAAGGATAAGTAAAATAATGAAATGTAATGATTAAATGAATAAAATATGGTCCACTGAAGAGTCCAGCACTAAAAGTCAGTAAAAAGGCACAAAACAGTTCATCTTTAGGTAAGTTCTATATCTTCGGCTTCGTTGTCTTCTCTCCTTAAGGTAGGTCGTTTTCGTGAAGGGAATAGGTTAGCAAATGTCCTGTAGTGTTTGCTAGGCCTAGGTGGAGATGGGGGTGATGCAGAAACATCGATGGCTAGTCTTCGTCTTTTTGTTCTGCACTTACAAAATAGGTACAGAAATAACAGTCCAAATATTAGCACAATGATGAAGTAGGTGAACCAGGATGTGTGTTTTGTTACGAATGGTTCGTTGATTAAATCGTCTAGATCTCTGGAATATTGGTCCAATTTGTGTTTGGCAATTTCGAGATCTTCTGTGTTAAGGTTGTTTAATTTTAATGGTTTAAGGTTTGGTGCTCTAATGTTGTTTGGAATTTTGTTGCAGCATTCGAATGGAATTTAGATGGGATGAGTGTCGTCGTTTACGTCGGTTACTTCGTTGGTACTGGCTTGGATTTTTGTGATGCCTATAAAGGCGTAACAATTAGGTTGTAATTTCACTATTGAGTTTTTGTAGATGACTTCAGTTTTCGAACTTCTTTCTGGACAATTAATGGTTGCCTGTAATGGTTCTGAGTATTTTCGTCTATCTTTTGGATGTTGTATCCTTGGCTGATGATGAATGACGTCTGACAGCTTCCTGGCAGAGTTTTGAGGTTCTTGAAGAGACGGGCTTCGCAGATGGCATTATCATCAATGGGGTATGTGTGAGGAATACCTCACTAGACAGCAGAGATTTATCAAAACTAGGACTTCACGTAATATTTTACAATATCTGACAGTTAACAGTTCAGAGCCATTGTCGTAGATAGAGTTGGGGTTACCGGTACACAGTGGTGCACGCACAGTCACCATTTTACTTTTAACACTCCCACCAATTGTTCACTTTGCGTCTAATTTAACATTGAATACGTCCATTCCGATTTCCTCGCGAATTTTTTGGAAAATATTCTTCGCCAGTCCCTTGGTGAGGATGTCAGCCAGTTGATTCTCGGAAGCAACATATGAAATATTGATGTCCCCATTATCAAATTTTTCTCTGTTGAAATGGTAACGCACATCTATATGCTTTGTACGTTTGTGGAACTGTGGATTATTAATCAGTTTAATGGAGCCTTGATTATCTAGTCGCATTTCTACAGGATTGTTCATTTCAACACTAATTCCTGACAATAATAATTTTAGCCAAATTGCCTCTTTTGTAGCATCACTAGCTGCTATATACTCGGCCTCTGTGGTAGAGAGAGCAACAACCTTCTGACGCTGACTCATCCAAGTTACAGCACCACCTGCGATTTTAAAAACATAACCACTGGTTGACTTACGTGTGTCCAAATCCCCAGCATAATCGGAATCTGAATATCCAACAAGTCCATCACTACTTCGACCATAAGTAATACCAAGTGATATTGTTCCTTTTAAATAACGAAATATTCTCTTCACGGCTGACCAGTGTACAGGTTTCGGATTTGATAAATACCTGCTCACTACACAAACCGCAAACATTATATCGGGGCGACTGACAGTAGCTGCAAACATCAGGAATCCTACCGCTTAGGCGGTATGGTACACTGTCCATTTTTAACTGTTCATCAACATTTAGGGGCTCTCCCACTTCTAGATGAGCACCTGCCTCGAATGGTATCGCAACAGCATTTGCGGTGGTCATATTAAATTTATCTAACACTCGAGTCAAATAGTTCTCTTGAGAGATGAATAATTCTCGTTTATCTCTATCTCTCTTTATTTCCAGTCCAACAAAATAAGTTCCATTTCCAACAGTTATTTCAAATTGTTTCTTTAATTCGCTTAATATTAATTGTATAGCGTCCACAGAACTAGACATTATTAAGCCATCGTCCACATATAAGGCTAGTATCAATTCGTGTGTGCCATAATAACCATGATATACGCAGTGGTCCGCTTCATTAGGCTTAAAATCGTACAGCCGAAGAAATTCATTAAATTTTTTATTCCACTGTCGCGGTGACTGCTTTAGTCCATATAACGACTTATTTAATTTGCACACAAGACTTTTATTATCCACATTTACTCCTTCTGGTATGTCCATAAAAATGTCTTCGTTCATCTCACCATTCAAAAATGCAGTTTTAATGTCAAACTGACCAATTTCATAATCTCGGTAGGATGCCACTGACAGTAATATTCGCACAGATTCATATCTAACAACCGGAGCGAAAGTCTCGTTAAAATCTACACCAGGACGTTGTAAATAACCCTTGGCCACCAACCTAGCTTTATAGCGAACTGTTTTACCACTAGTGTCCCGCTTCATTTTAAATACCCATTTAGCTGAAATGGTTCGTTTGTGATGAGGCAATGTTGTGAGTGTCCAAGTATTATTTTTAGCAAGCGCTAAAAGCTCCGCATGTATAGCTTCTTGCCACTTACTTGCATCTGGGCTTGCCAAGGCTTCTTTGTAAGAGGTAGGTTCCTCAAATTCAACCATATTTGCCTGATATCGCTCAATCGGAGGTAACATGTTCCTATCCCTTAATTGTCGACATCCACCACTGTTGTCACCAGTCACAGGTACGCTAATTTCTTCGGCTCCCACCGGTTCTTGACTTGTCAGCTCATCGGGTGCATTATTAAGATGCAATTCGAGTGGTTTTATGCCCTCATTTATTTTCCAGCATTCTTTTTCATTGAATGTGACGTTTCTTGAAACAGAAAACTTTCTTGTCTGTGGATCATATAATTTATAATTTGAACCTTCATTGTCATAACCAACAAACATCTTCTTCTTCGACTTAGGAGTCCATTTTGTGCGGTGTTTGGGTATGAATTCATATGCCACACAACCAAATGTTTTGATGTGACCAAGTTTAGCTTTACTTCCGGTCCATAATTCATATGGGGTAGAGTTAGGTGCCTGTTTGGTTGGCGTTCTGTTCAAGGTATATACGGCAGTTTTTACTGCTTCACTCCACAGTTCCTCTGGCACAGCTCTTGCAACCAACATCGACCTCGCAGCCTCGGCAACCGTACGGTTATCGCGTTCACTACGACCCTTTTGCTGTGGTGTGTAAGGTGCTATTGTCTTATGTTCGATCCCACATTTTGCAAAATAATCGCTAAAATTTTTATTTACATATTCCAGACCATTGTCGCTGCGAACTTTCTTAACCGAATGTCCAAATTTATTTTTAATTAAATTTACCAGCTCAACAAACTTGCTAAAAATTTCTGATTTTTGCTGAATTGTGAATACGAACCGATAACCCGAGTAATCGTCCTTGAATAAAACAAAATACCTTGCACCACTCACTGAAGGTTTAGGCATTGGCCCATTTACATCTGTATGTATTAATTCTCCAGGACCGTACCTCTGTTTATCACCTGATGATTGGAATGGTTGTCGATGTGCCTTATCGAGCTGACAGGCTTCGCAGAATAATTCAGCGTTAGGTGGCGCTGTAAATTTAACATTTGCTAAATTGTCCTTGACCAGCAACTTCATTGCTTGTAAATTAAGATGTCCTAAGCGCTCATGCCACTGCAATAAATCACTCTTAACTGTATTAGCTTCTGCACGAGGTACATGTCGAAATTGCATTTTATAAGTATTGTTCTCTATCATTCTTCCAACGGCAAACAGTTCATTGTCTTTGATAAAACGCATTTCTTTAGTATCGCACTCTTGTTTAAACCCGCGCTTTACTGTTGAACCGACACTCAACAAATTTTTACTTAAATTCTGGACATAAAGTACGTTTAATATAGTCCCACGTAACCATTTATTTTTCACGAAACGCTCAACTTCCACTGTACCGCGACCTTCAACTTTAATTGTTGACTTATCAGCTAACGATATGGCAGACTCGCACTGTTCAAATTCCACGAACCAGGAACGATCGTTTACCACGTGATTTGTTGCACCAGTGTCTGCTAACCACGTGTCTCTGCCTCCTGAAACATTACTTGCTACATCTGCTTCAAAGCACTCAGGTTCAACTACCATAGCCTCTTCATTTTTACTTTGTTTGTCTTTCTTTTTCAAGTGACAATCACGAGCATAATGTCCCTTTTTCTGACAATAAAAACGTGACATTTTTCTTGGACTTATTACCCTGTGATTGTTTGGATTCCGATCCGTTTTCACTTGATTTCTTGTCATTCTTTTTCTGAACGGCCATTACACTTGTCGGCACCTCGTATACACTAGTCTGTCTCATTTCTTCACGAACAAGTTCCTGTGTAAGCTTTGAAAGTGTTTGTTGCTCCTTAGCGGAGAAATTCCATGCATTTAGTAAACCGCTGTATGTATCTGGTAAATTATAAAGCAACCTGGCCATGATAGCCTCGTCAGACACTAACTCGCCAAGATCTTTTAATTTCTTAGCCAAATTTTCCACATGAGCAATCTGTTCTACCATTGTTTTGGAACTATCATACACATATCCAAAAAATGCAGTCTGTGCTGCAACTTTGCTGGATGGGTCGAATTTTTCATAAAGCACCTTTAGTTTTATCCAAATGTCTGCAGACGATGTGCAGGAGTCAATGAACACCATTTGACTTTCGTCAATCATGCCTAGCAACAGTAATTGTGCTTGCATATCCCATACGCCCTGTTCATTTAACTTTATTTCGTCTGGCCTTTTAAGCTCGCCACTAACTATCTTCATAAAACCTTGCACTTTAAGTATCAATTCAACTTTCTTTTTCCAAATAACGTAATTTGAGCCATTTAGTTTCACAATACTTGGTAATTCAAATTTCATCGCCGTCGCCATTGTTCTCCAAAATCCACTCGCGATCTTCACTACTTTAGATAAGCTTTCCCGCGCAGTGGAAACGTGCTGCGACCATAACCTGTGAGGAATACCTCACTAAACAGCAGAGATTTATCAAAACTAGGACTTCGCGTAATATTTTACAATATCTGACAGTTAACAGTTCAGAGCCATTGTCGTAGATAGAGTTGGGGTTACCGGTACACAGTGGTGCACGCACAGTCACAATTTTACTTTTAACAGTATGAAAATAGATTTAGAGATAATTTAGTGTTGAAGTAGAGTAGTTTGCATTTTCTGAGGTCCGGGATGGATAAGTACATTAAAGAATCATCATCTCTCGCGATATATTTTTGAGAGGTTGACAAGATATGATATAAGCCAGTTCTATTATCCAAAATAGGGATAGGATATAATTGAAATACTGAATAGGTTTGAGGGTCTACCAAAGGTATGTCTAATACCAATATTAAATCTGAATGTGTTTGAAAAGCTTTTAGTTCTATAATATCTAAATACTGTGCAACTTTTTATAATTTGATTAGAAGTGGCAAATTGTTCCTTTGTAGGTTCTGTGAAATTTCCTGTAAGGAATTTATCAAGTCTTTTGGGTTTATGATCGATGTATGAATTATTTTGAGCCTCGCGAAAGTGATAGTATTCAGGATATCGTTTAAGTTATCTTCGATAAATAGATAGCTTGCCATAAGCTGTTCGCAGATTTCTATACATTTTTATTTTGCGTGAATATTTTCTGTCTTTAGTCATGTCTAGAATTGAAGTTTCGATTTCTTTAATATCTTTATTGGAAGTTTCTTCATTAACTTGCAGTTTTTGAATGGTTGCGTTGAAATTTTTGATTAGTGTGACAGATATTTGATTTTTGATTAAATTTTCGAGTTGGTGCTCGTCATTATTTAATTTGTTGATGCAATCAGAATAATACTGACCATCTTCTGCATTTAAATTTCCAGTTATTGATTTGAAAATTGTTCCAATACCGTTTAGTATTCCTCGTTTGTATCGTTTCGTGTCAAGGTAAATTTCGTCAAATTTTGATTGTATTAATTGAGAAATTTGTGCCAATAAACTGAGGTGAGTTTTTACATCTCCTAAAAAGACGTTCATGTAATGATACGTTGGGTCGAGTGTGTTGTATAGTGTCTGTAAGATCTTGTCGTTTTTGTCGAAAGCTGTCTTAAAGGTAGATATGTTCTTGTGTACCAGTAAAGTCCATTTCTTGTGAGAAATCACAATGTCTGTGTCTCGGTGATAGTATACTCCAATCGTATTGTTAATTGGTGTTATTTTAAATTGAGCAAGTGCTGATCCGAACAGCAGGAAAAACCTGAAAATAAATTTAATTTTCAGTATAAGGTTTCATTCGGTCAAAGTTTACTTTAGCCGTTTGGTTTGTTTCCGGATTTAATAATGTTGCAGAATTTTGAGAAGTTTCTAGAATTTCGAAGGGGCCGTTAAATTTGTTCTGTAATTTGTTTTTTATTTGTGATTCTTTGACGTACACTGTCGCCAATATTATATGTGTGTCGGTTTTCGGGAATGTTTTTATCGAATCGAACTTTGGCTTTTTGTTTTTGTGCTTCTATTCGATTTCGCGCAATTTTGTAATAGCAGGATATCCGGTTGTTAAGGTCTCTAACGTATTTGGTAATCAGGTCTTTCTGGTTATAAAGGGTTTCAAGTGGTCGGTTAGCTGTATGTCCGAAAATAAGCTCATATGGCGTAAAGCCATGAGTTTTGTTTACTGAATTATTATAACATATTACCGCGTATGGTAATATGGTGAAAGTATGTTCGTTCGGATTCTCTGTTTTATGTATTCTGATCATTTCCGCTAGGGTGGCATGGAATCGTTCGATAGATCCATTGGATTGAGGGTGTCCTACGCTGGAGTATGTTAATTTTATGTCGTAGAGAGTACAAAGATCTTTTAATAAATTATTATCGAATTCACCGCCGTAATCACAATGAATTCTTAATGGGGTGCCATAGTGTTGAAAATATAGCAACAGGGTGTTTACAACTGATTTTGCACTTTTGTCTGGGACAGCATAAGCTTGAGTAAATTTCGTTAACTCATCACGGATGGTTAATGCATAGTTTCACGTGGGAAATTATATATTATCGGTAACTTGATACAATGGTACGGTTTTGAAATTAGAGGATTAATTGTCTGTTTTTAATGTCTATTAAGCAATCATAATGGTCCAAAAAGTCGGCACCTAAAAGTCCATCAAATTCTATATCTAGATTATGAATATAAACTTTGTACGGATCATTTGGGTTGAAAGGTATGAGAGCAGATTCAGTGATATTAATTTTTTCGTCTGTTATACCCTGTATAATTACATTTTCGCGGGATCGACGTTTATAATTTTCTGCTGTTTCGGGTTTAAATACAGAGATACCTGCGCCTGTGTCTATTAAAATTTTGAAACGTTTAGTGATGTCTTCTATGTAAAATAGATTTTTGGAATTTACGACATTTAGTTTGTAGCGGGGTGTTTTACATGAATTGGTGTTTCGGGAAGTTCAGGTTTGGGTCGAAACTGTCCTGGAGGTTTATCGCTTGGACTTGGCGAGAAATTTGGTCTAGTTCGTCCGTTTGTTGTGTCGGAGTATTCGTGGAATACTCCGGGCCTGTGCAAGAATCCGGAGGATTAACAGTATAATCCCCGTATTGCTGAGTATTAGCAGTATAATTCTCATATTGCTGGGATTGGGAATTAGCAACATAATATCCACATTGTCCATTTTGAAAATGGTAGTCATCATTATTTTGAGATTGATAATCAGGAGAATAATTTACGGACTGATTTGCAGAGTAATCTTCGTATTGGTTTGGGTGATCTGAATAATTATCATAAGGTTCTTGATTTAAGTGATGTGTTTTTTGTTGATTGAATCGATTAAAATTCGGGTTCGGTTGTATGGCAGAATGTCTCTGCTGGTGGAAGTTAGGATTTGGCCTGATAGCTGAGGGCCTGTTTTATTGTGGATAATTACGTTGTTGATTAGACAAATTTTGGAAATTCTGTGGTCTAAAATTTGTTTGGTTAGGTACACTCTGGAAGTGCTGTCTAGGAGCTTGTGCCTGATTGGAATAGGCGTTTGGTGTGGAATTGGGGTGTGAAAATGCACAAGGCAAAACCACCAATTGGTGGTTTTGCCTTGTGCGGCATTCGTTAAAACTGTGTCCATTCCTTTTGCAGAATGTACAAAATGGTGGGAGATTTGGGCGTCTTTGCTAATTTTGAACGGGATTTTTGTTTAAAGTTCTATTTCCAAATTTTTGGGATTCGAAATACGATAATTGTAATTCTCGTTTGATGCAATTTATTGCATCTAGCATATTGCCGGGGTTACCAGCCCTAATAATTTGACCTAATTTTGGTTCGAGTCCAGTGAGTAGAGTAGTTAATGTCATATTCTCTATTAAAGTGGATTGCGCGGTTTTTTTCTCTAAAGTTAAACTTTGTTTTTGTATTGCCGCGTGCATTTTTGCATTATGTGTTTGTAACCTGGACACAAATATTAAAGCTGTGTCGTTAGGTAATTGACGAATTATTTGCAAGTCTTGTATAAAGGCTGTCAAGTCACGAGAGTCACCAAAATGTGATTCGAGCAAATTTTTTATTTCCGCCCAAGTGACGGGGTTTCGTGAATTTATCAATTCTGCGGCTTTTCCGCGTAATTTATTTTTAATGTGTAATGTCAAAAGGATTCTCTGGTCGTCTATAGCCATCCCTACGGGATGTAGGCAAGCTGTAATGAATGTTTGTGAAAATACCGTCGTATTTCCATCGAATTCCGGGACTATCGAAAAAATTTCACTTAACCTATAAGGTTCAATATTTATAGTTTCGTTTGCAGTGATTGAGTTGTTGACATTAGAATTGCTTGTGGTCGCCATTTTTCGTATTTATATTATGAAATTTATTTTTATTTATTTTTTTTTATTAGCCGTTACTCGAGTCCGAGTATAAAAATGTTACAGTCGATAAATTGTGTACAATAAAAAACAAGTAAGAGGTGTAGTCTATTGTAATTCCCATTCATCTACGGTGCACACGACTATGGCTATAGAGGCCAGTTCGGGAGAGCACATGTCGACCGCAGTCAGGACAAACATAGACCTGGTTAGGTCTTGGATTCGGCCTTCTTGCAGCAACATTTCCTTGATAGCTGGCCACAACCCTTCGCCATTCGGTTCTGTCCGCTGCAAGTTGTTCCCATTGCTCGTCTGCAATACCGCAGGATTTTAGATTTTCATGGAGAGCGTCTTTGAACCTCTTTCGTTGACCTCCACGCGTTCTTCTACCGCTTAGCAATTCACCATAAAGTGTACATTTAGGAAGGCGGTTATCATGCATACGATGAACGTGACCTGCCCATCTTCCAATGTAAAACAATGTGCTGTTTATTTTATAATATTTCAAAATTTAATTATAAGGATAATTGGATTAATTTAAAGTGTTTGAGTTGGGAATAATGTCACTGAAATTTTGTATATCAATGTAAAGAATTTGCACTTTAAACAATATAGAAACTGTGGGTTTTATTTCACGGTCAAGTAAGGCGTAAATTTAACCTTTATGTGACATATGATACTATGATAAAATTAATGTTAAGATAAAAATGGTATGTGATTGTAATTATTTATGTAGGAAATGTAGATAAGTTCGTACTTAAAGAGTATATGATATTACGATAAAAATAATGTTAAGATTGGAACGGTATATGATTATAATTATTTATGTAGGTCAGATATATTTTAAATAAAATATTATATTACTTTATTTTAATCTGAATGAAATTACTATTTGAATATTAGAACTGCTGTTCGTTAAATTAAATTGTTTTTTATAAGAAAAATATGCAAAATAATCGAGATGATTCTTAAAATCTACTTACATTAAAATTTCCATTCCACACGTCTGGATTGAAGTTGAATGCTGCTCCGTGAACCTTGTTACAGTACGGTCTTCTGTGCCTGGGGCGTTACCAGGTATTCCTTCCACAGAGGTCTCCTATACTGCCGAAGACACCAACTTCTTGACTGGGATGAATTCGTACTTGCTAATTTGTTGATTGATTGATATGTTGCTTTGTTGCTTGTTGATTTATTATTATTGTTTCTTTGTGAACGTAGATTCTTCTGAGTAAAGGATTGGGATCCACCACGCCAGCTAAGGAATTCCTCCTTTTTCCAGGGGCTCTTTTCTTCAGGTTAGGCACCTTTTCCAGATGAACTCCTTGTTCCTTCCGATATGTTTTCCACTGGTTAGGCTCCCGAACTGTGCGTGTTCTTCAGATCCGCCACGACTGCGCCAATGTTAGATTTTGGATTGTAGATTTAACTTTTTAAAAACATTTATTTTGTTTAACACTGGAGTCAACGTTGACTCTATAATAATAACAATAATAATTTTGAAGTGATTTATTCGAACATGAGTTTAAGACTGAGGTTTACAATGACTGTGGGTAATATTTATAATGTCTGGAGAACATAGAACATTGGATTTGCAATTCAGCATGATAACAGATTACTGAGAAAGAAATGTTAAGCTCAGCTAGCGTGAGCGGTTATTAGAGAAGAGCTGTTACGCAATTTGTAATGTGATATGCCTGAGAAGGTTAAGCCTGTCTCGGTGATATTATATATCATGGTATATTTCTAATATAACATATCCCGGAAGTACCATAACACTTCATATATATATATACTATATACTATATATACTATATAAATACTAGGTTCTCGGTTGAACCGCGTCTGAGATTGTTAATGTCTCGACGTTTCGGCTCCCGTTTCGTTCACAAAACTAAACACAATATTTCTCCCATTACTCTGACCCTTCTAGAACATTGTCTGTCCAACACCTATTTTCTCTTCCAAGGCAACTACTACAAACAAGTGAGAGGAGCTCCAATGGGATCACCGCTGACCCCCGTCATAGCCAACATCTACATGGACAACTTCGAGACCCAAGCCCTGAATTCATCTGAACTGAAACCTACCTGCTGGCTAAGATACGTAGATGACATCTTCGTTATCTGGCCACATGGTAGAGATTCTCTAAACAACTTCCTGTCTCACATTAATCATATACACCCTCAGATCCAGTTCACTATTGAAATCCAAAACAATTGTTCTCTCCCTTTCCTAGACGTCATCATTACAAAACAAAACAGCAATCAATTCTCCTACTCTGTGTATAGAAAACCAACCCACACCAACCGTTACCTTAACTCAAAATCACACCACCATCTATCACAAATAAATACCGTTGTCAACACTCTTGTAACCAGATCCCTCAGATAACAGACAATCACAACAGACAATCCGAACTACAAACATTAGAAGAAGCACTTCTACAAAACGGTTACGACAAAGGATATATAACGCGATCCATACACAAAGCACAAAATCCTTCCCAAATTCAACAGACAGAAACTCTTCCTCAGCAAAAAGCTTTCCTAACCTACATCAAAAGTGTCACAGACAAAATTTAAAAAGTCCTGAAATCCAATAACATAAAAACCATATTCACAACACACCAAACAATTTTCAATTTAATCAGAACCTCAAAAGACCAAATACCTAATGATTCACACGGTGTATACGAAATACCTTGCTCAAACTGTCCCCAAACCTACATTGGACAAACCAATAGACGGATTAACAATAGAATATATGAACATCGTCTTGCAGTTAGAAAATCCGATCCCATATCATCACTTGCCCAACACCGCCTCCTAACAGGCCATAATATAGACTTCGATAACACCAAAACCATAACACCATCATTTTTCCAGAAATCGCGAATTATCCGCGAAGCAATTGAGATTGAAAAACGTCCCAATTGTCTAAACAAAAGGGATGACGGTCATCGTCTTCCAGTCGCTTGGAAATCATTGATCTCCAGGCTAGCCCCACAATCTTCATCCACACCTCATAATCCTGATAGCAGACGTTCTGCTCTGATGCCTCCATCAACAGACCCTCAACCCCCCCACTCTCCCACCCGCAGACAGCTTTCGTATAAAAAACTTCGTCCGATACGGCCAGCGAGTTCGCTCTAAGGAGTAGGCAGATTGAGGCCTTAGAGACGGATCGTGGTGAGATCTGGGGAGTAGGCAGATTGAGACCCCGGAATCCAACCAGTTCCACGAAATCCTAGCATTATTTTCTTTGACAATTTTTACTTGACCCACTTTTTCTCTTGAAAATGGCTCCAAAACGGGAGACGAAACGTCGAGACATTAACAATCTCAGACGCGGTTCAATCCGAGAACCTAGTATTTTTCATACCAACGACCGCGGAAGCATATGTATATATATATATATATGTATATATATATATGATATTACATATGATTTGCAAGAAACAACTACTCAGCGGGCAAATACCCCGACCTGCATTGAATTATACCTTACAAATCATGAATGGTAGCCAATGTCATTTGTCAATTCCTCGACCAGACATAGACCGGTTTCGAACTTATTAGTTCTCATCAGTATGCCATAGGTCGTGGAACAGACAAATGACAGTGGCCAACCTGCTAGTTTTATACAAACTGATGTAAATGGTGTACCGGTGAGAGGTAAGTGAATCCTCTCCTGTGGTCAAATGCTACTATACACCAGACATCATAGATGTCTCCATGGTGTATAGCGACTTGCTATTTTGCAAGTACCGAGAGCGGCGACCTTCAGCCCTTGGTGGGCTTAACCTATACTGATATTACATATGATTTGCAGGAAACAACTACTCAGCGGGCAAATACCCCGACCTGCATTGAATTATACCTTACAAATCATGAATGGTAGCCAATGTCATTTGTCAATTCCTCGACCAGACATAGACCGGTTTCGAACTTATTAGTTCTCATCAGTATGCCATAGGTCGTGGAACAGACAAATGACAGTGGCCAACCTGCTAGTTTTATACAAACTGATGTAAATGGTGTACCGGTGAGAGGTAAGTGAATCCTCTCCTGTGGTCAACCACAGGAGGTTTGACCACAGGAGAGGATTCACTTACCTCTCACCGGTACACCATTTACATCAGTTTTGTTTGTGCATTAAATCGTCGTCTAAGGGGTGTGGGAGGTTGCAGAAAAAATTTGAAGTGGATGCCAAAATACAGTAA